>JAKXYG010001245.1:0-444537 GCA_025895645.1 Cardicola forsteri | reverse complement strand
AAATAATAATAAAACAAGTTACGTATTACAATGCAAAAACACTGCAATAATCATGAAAAAAGAAGAAAAGAGAAAACGATGAATAACGCTCCAATGGACGTGTAGCGTGACGCGCGCCTTACCTCGCGCAGGGGTTCATTTTTAATGAAATTAAGCACACAAAATAATAATAGGTTAATTATTATAAAAATGATATAATTTTAACTTATTGTCCACGTTTATATAGAAGCAGCTTTTAAAATATGCTATTTTGGCCGACTCAGCCATTTAAAATAACTATTTCTAAGTATATATAAAAAACTATTAAATACTTGACATAATTTTTAATTCTCAATATTTATTTTTACGAAAAAATAATCGGACATAACAAACAAATTTAAATTTAATACTTTTGTAGTTTTTTGTGTTATTTTTTGAAATGGCTATATATATATATATATATATATATAGAAAGAGATAGAGAAGGATTTTATTATTTATTAACATGTGCTACGTTGAACTGAGTACCAAAATGGGTTTTCTCTTACATAACTTGTGAACAAACCTGAAACCTAAAACCTGAAAAAAATTTTAATAAAAATAAAACAAATTTTGTATTGTTATGCATAAACACTATAATAATTTTTAAAAGATGTAAAGATAAAGTTCAAAATAATGCCTTATTTGTTAGAAATAAATAATAAACAATATAATATTAAAATTATAATATAACATTATAATATAAAAATTACCCACTATTGTTTCTAATTATTAGTCTGTGCTAGTTTCAAACTTTTGTAAAGCCAATTTTGAAAGTTATAGGAATTATTTTAGCAATTTCAATTGGGATTTTTCAAACGCAAATGATACAGATAGCCTTTATGAATATTTATTCTATACGATAAGATCAGATACATTCTTGTTTATCTCCTATCCCATTCCAAGCCATAACTTTTACGCTATGTAATTACAAACATTAAGTTGCACAATACTGCGTTTCGCAAGTGGAAATTGACGGGTTTCTCTAGTTTTCTTAATAGTTGCCTAAATTTCTGTAACACTTGTGTAACTTGTTCTAAATGGCTTAAAAACTATAGACTCCACTTGCTTCTGAACAATGTTAAATCTGACAATAGCTTCCTTTTTTAAATATACTAAAAATAAGCGCGTAATAACAATTCTAGGCTTAAGGACAATAATGGCTCCTTTCTTTTACTGCTTGAGGTCTGTAATACCTTTGGCGACTATTTTGAATCTGTCTTTAACATCGATTTTTTATTGATTAAGGATGTCCCATTATTACGTCTAGTTTAGTCACTAAATACTCATCCCAACTTAAATTATTATCCCGAGGTTGTTATTGTTTAAATTAAATATTTAAAAATATTATTAATTTTTAGTTCAATTACAATTTTTTATTGTACATTTAAACACTTTAACTTTGTTTGAACCTTGTTGTGGAGCGCCCTTTTTGTATTCGAACTTATCACGTTTGTTGTTAACGTGACTGTGGTTTTTGTAAGTATATTATGTCCTGTTTTTTCTTGTTGATAAACAGTATTGGTATGTAATTTAAATTATTTTGTAATAATAAATTGCAGAACGATAATTTAGATTACACAAGAGCTTTATTGATTAAAATTAGCTAGGATGCTGATAATTATCCGTATAAAGTTAAATCAAAGGAAATCAGGGCCAATATCTCAATGAGATCTTACAGAGGTGGTAACAAATTTCACCCGAGAGTTTTCAAAGAATATATCTCAGTTCTAGCTCCTCCTCTAACCCATATTTTCAATTTATCCATTCAACTAGGTAAGCTTTCTCCACCCTGGAAACTTTCCTTTATTTGTTTAATTCACAAGTCACAATGCAGGTCAATAGACATATGACTTTCTCACCAACTGTCAGTTGAATGTTAAGCTAGGTAGTGCTACACCCACTTCCACTCATGCAACTTTAGGAGTCTCCCAGTTTTAGACCCTTTACTTTTTTATTATCTATATTAATGACCTACCATCGATTGTTTAATCTAATATTTTGCTCTATGCTGACGATATCAGAATCTGGATACCAACCCTGAACAATTACAGCAGGACATTAACAACATATATAAGTGGTCTTTAAATAATGCGCTCCCACTAAATGTTTCCAAATATATTAATCTCATTTTTTAAAAACATTCAGTCTATTTTTCCAGAGTTCCAAACTTGCAACTTATCGCACTCATCCCATCATAATAATGCTATCGATAATAGCGCTATCAATTAACTAAATTTTTAAGCATAATTTAGGAACTATTACTGCTAGTTGTGTTCGTCTTCTATATCAACTCTATATTCGCCGCATTTTGAATACTGTATATAAGTAATGTCCCCTATCCTAAAGGCGGACATTATTAAACTTGACAAGGTGCAGATGAGATTCACTAAAATGCCACAAGCACTTAAGAGTATCCTTACCCCAAGCGTTTAAAAGCACTTAGACTTTTCCCTTTACAAGATAGGAAATTCCGGCGCAACCGTATTTTAGTATTTAAACTCCTAAGCAGCTTTACGTCCTCTCCAATGATTCATGTAGAAGACACTTTCAAGATTTCAAAACCTAAAGTTTAGTTCTGTTTGAGTTTCCATCATTTTTCATATAGAGTTATTTCTGCGTGTAATAGCTTACCTGTAATGTTGTCATGGAATCGTCTCTTAAAGCTTTCAAATTGGCCTATGATTATCACTACCCGGGCAATTTTGTTTAATAATTCATTATTATTTTTTATTTTCATTTATTATTTATGTATCCTTATCTACAATATTTAACATTTTTAAACCAAGGATTAAAAGTAGTTTTTTCCTACACGTGTATAAACCTAAACATGAATATTTTATCAATAATAACATTTTTTGTTAAAATATTTTTCACTGGGTTAAATGATTATATAAAATAATTTTCTTCCTTGTTGCTTGTTTTTATTTATATCCATTTACTACACTTAATTTTATTTGTTTTTATGTTTTTAAATTACAACCTAAATTACAATTTTGTAAAAATTTGTTAAACTTAAAAATACCGTTAAAATTAGTTAAATTATGTTCTTATTCTACAAAACCTTCTGGTTATTGTGAAAGAACTGGAGCGATTACAATTTGTTTAAACTAATTATACAAATACGTCAAAATGTGTTTTAACATTTTTCCTTTTTTTCTGATAGGAAAAGTATTAAATTTATCGTTTACTTTGTTCACATAAAAAGAATCGGGCTTCGAAAAAACTAGAATAACGTTAAAACACTAGTTTTATCGATTTCAACTTATACAGTTATGTTTTTCCATTTATTGGTATAAATTTACAACCTTGTGTGCAAATAAAACTTAAAAACCTATAACCAAAGTTTATATGATAGTAACTGATTTTAATGCCGATGTCTTATATTTATGCCAAGTAATCTTTAAGATCGTTTTATTTTAAACGAAAAAATAATATAAAATAACTATTGTCCATTACATTTTATTATTTCACCTTTTATTTTATTTTTTGTTTTTAATTTTTAAAACATTTTAATATTGCAAAACAAATTATCACACGTTCTCTGATCTAATTAAACTGTTAACAAATAATTAGTTAGTAATTCTGATCAAGGTTAAATATTATTATTAATTAAAATATTTTAATAAATAATAAATATTATTATATACAAATTAATTATATAAAATCACAAATAAATAAATATGCATTAAAATGTTTAAATTATACAAGGTTTCTCTTTATATACCCGCGCCACGCGAACACATAATGACTGAATCGTTTTATTTACGTTATTACGTGGGACATACAGGGAAGTTTGGTCATGAATTTTTAGAATTTGAGTTTAGACCCGATGGTTGGTTTTTTTGTATTTTTAAATAATTTTGAATTTAGGCAAGTTGAGGTATGCAAATAACTCAAATTACAAAAATGATACAATGATTCGAAAAGAAGTGAGTGAAATGGTGCAATACATTTTGTAGGCATATCTTGGCCCTGCAGTTATGGACGAGTTAAGACGAATTGTTGTCGACAGTGACATATTATCTGAGGATGATTCTAGGTGGCCGGTCCCTGATCGTGTTGGGCGTCAAGAATTGGAGATTGTTTGTGGAGATGAACATATTTCTTTTACAACTGCTAAAATCGGTTCATTAATAGATATTACAAACAGCCAGTAAGTTTTGTATATTATTAATTTTTTGTAGAGATCCTGAGGGTTTAAGGACATATTATTACCTTGTTCAAGATTTAAAATGTTTAGTTTTCTCTTTGATCGGACTTCATTTTAAAATTAAACCCATATAATACAAATTTTAAGTGATCAGTACATTGTATTGTTTATGTTATATATATATATATATCTTTGTATTAACGTTTTACGTTTTATCTCAGGTTTAGTATTTGTTGAAATTAATGTAAAATCATTTAGGGAGATGTGCTTGTTAAATTTTTGAATATAACTTCTATTTAATACTGAAAATTGAGGCATAATGATTTATTGGTGAACAAGTTTAGATTTTATTTAATTTTCGGTGTTGACTGGTGCTCGTATTGTGTATTCGGTTACTGATTTAGGTTATTCTGGGTTTAGGTTACGTAATCACAGCTTTCCGTACATATTTTGAGATTCTAATGGAATGTTAAATTATACAGTATCAAATAATAGCGCAGTTGGTTCTATGCAATCTAAAATTACTCAAGACACGATTAAAATGTCCTGTATGATACAAATAATTTAGTTTTTGGTTTATAAGCGTTGTTACCGTGGCCTGGTTTATATAAACTATTTTACAAATACTGTTGTTTTCGAAGTATAATATATCGTACATATTAAATAGATTTTTGTTTTAAAAAGTGGTATCTTTTCCTGAACAGTTTACGTAATTTGAATGGATATTTTAAAGCCGTTACATTTATAATTTTATTATTAAATCACTGATAACTTCCCTGTAGGATAGTGACAAGTCTTTGAATTATTACAAGTACCTTTAATACTAAAACACAAGATTTATGTCCTTCAAAGAAATGCTGTAAATTTTTGTCGAATTTGTTAAATTAGTTGAGGTTTTTAAAAAGTAAATTCGATTATAATTTTAGTCTGAAGTTTATTAATAAGATTTATCTATTTAGTCACTGGTTCAGTTTTTAAATTTATTTGAACAGAAGTTTCAAATGGTTATTAGCCTCATTTTGAAGTCCGATATTTGCTAGTAAAAACTTTTGATTTGATTTACTCATATTATTGTTTACTACTATGTAGTCTATTATCTACGCATGTACCTGGTTTTTTGCGCATTAGTAAAATATTGTATTACAGTATTAAGTTTTGACAGTTCGACAATTAGTATAATTTGATTTATAAAGTAGATAATGCTATTATATTCCACCAGTCAATAATGGAAACACATTAACATTTTGTAAATCCGACCTTAACTTTTACGGAAGCATAGTTACCTAGGGTAAATGAAAAGCAGTATAAAGATTATGTACATTATATGTAGTTTTCTGGTTAAGAGAAATAACCCTGACGAGATCAGGTATCAATATTTGCTGTGGTACCGTTAGGGGTTTCATCTATCAACCAAGAAAAATTATTTTCCTAATTTTGTCTCGCTCATGTAAGAATATAAAAATAATGAAGAGGTGACTGCATCACCAGTAGCGTCATCATAACATTTACTTAACGTAGAACATTTTATAATGTACACAATTTTCTCCTATCTCCAAATTAACTTCTCAATGTTTTAAAAAGCGAATTGACAAAAAACGCACATTTATTAAAAAGTACAATATAAAAAGATAGTCACATTAAACAATACTATAAACTTTACCTAGAAGGTGCATGTGTGTGTGATTATTCATGCGTTCGGACAAGATAGGTAAATAAAAGGATTTCAAAAAAGTACATACAATGCGCGATTGGAATGCACTGAGCGTGTAAAAATCACAGACGCGCAAATCAAGCATTGACCTATTTAAAATCGAAACCCATTTACTCGCATCAGTTACATACAACTCTTCCCTTAAACCAACCGGAGAATCATGATCGAGTATGTAATCACAGTCAGAAGCTCCATTGAGACTAAATCGGTCAGGTTCTTCTACGTTTTCCGCATTAAATAAACTACCATTTGTGCTTGTCGAATGTACGACAGATGATCGATGAACCGGTGTAAACTGCCCAGGCAGCTGACCAGAAAAATTAGACCTAAGAAACTGAATTTTCCACAACTCAACATTGCTAGGGAGAAAAAAGCGACTTGGGAAAAGATGCCAATCTCGGGCAAGGCATAATGTACGTTTCTCGCTAATTTTCGGCAAATGCCTAATTAGATAATTGGGAGAACTGTACCACCGAATCAGATGAACAGTTCGGAAAAGGCTCATTGTCAAAAATATTAATGAAAAAACCAAAATGAATGCAATCAGAATAAATTTAAAAAAAGCACGATTACAGTTCAAAATCCAATTAAAGATACTCCATAGGAAGATGGTTGAACTCACAGCTAAACAAGGATAACAGGGGAATAGAAAGCGTTCTTCTTTGTGATCTTGATTAAAGAAGATTCCATTCCACACAATTAAACAAGAAAAAACAATGAATATCAATGAATATATAGTAAATTTACAATTTTGCAAGTTCTTTTTTGATTCATCTGATTGTATACAACAAATACGTTTTAACAAAATAAAAGGAGTTAGACAAATTAATATGAGCGCCGTTCCTGATGAAATATTATGATTAAGTATGTAGTTTTTTAAATAGAAAGAAATCGGTTCCGTTCCATATAACTGGGACGAACTTTTACCCATAAATCCATTTGAAAATATGTTATACATAATTATGTTAAATGGAGCTAAAGTAAAACGACCAAAATAAAATGAATCAACACACACTAGGGTTGGGATAAGAAGCAATTTCCATATAATAGAATATTTTAATAGTAGTAAAAACTTTTTATTATATATTAAATAAAAAGCTAAGGGTAATCCAATTGCAGCTGCAAAGGGCCAAACAATCAATCCCATGATGGCTACACATCCAACAGCACAGAAAAAACTTTTTCTTATCCAAAACCCTAGCATCATGGATACTAGACCTGCACATGGACCACTGGGTAGTAAAGTAGTTGAAGCCAAAAATGTTCCAGGTGCCAAACTATAAACTAAAGTAAATATAAAACCAAACAATGTTTGATGTTTAATTCTAGGATGCACTAAGTGTTTAGTTAGACAAACTGATAAAAATGTTGTTGCGATAGATGAAAACAGCGCTAAATATATTCGAACGGCGAAAAATCCAAACCAATTAGAAAATTCAAGATAACCAAACAACAAAGCAGGCCATCCAAATATCCATAAATATAAATAAGAACGTAGGCTGTATTGTGGTGCATATTCCCATGTTTGAAAACCACCACCTTTCCCAAAAGTGCTCAAAAAATGCAAAGGCTCCCAATAATTGTAGGTTTCGTCACAATCATTAATAACATTGAAAATGGCGCTAATTAGATTTGTAGCCAATGCAATTTTGAAGTATAAACAGGTAGATTCGTGCATTGTAATCTAGATTAAAAATAAATATTACAAGTTAAAATTTTATTACGTAACCGATTAAAAACCATAAGTTTAAAATGCAAACAATACAGTAGAATGCAAATATTTGAATGACTAATACCACTATAATTTTGTTCAGTAATAAAAATTAAGCTTGAAAATTATGTTGCTATAGTGGATAAGCCCTAGACTGAAAACTAGGTAGTTATTAGTACATTACTGAGTAGGTTAAGATCATTCGGGATAAGTCCTCCACTTCTCAACTGGATACAAATTTTTCTCGAATCGTCAATTTAGTGTTAGATTAGGCGAGGTCACCTCTGCTGCTGTGAATATAACCTCAGGTGTCCCCCAAGGGTTTGTCCTCGGTCCCTTGTTTTTCATAACTTATATTAATGACCTACCTGTTGTTCAATCGGACAACTTGCTCTATGTTGATGATGCCAAAATTTGGGGTTCCAATCCTGAACAACTCGACATTAGTAGTATTTACAATTGATCAGTAGCTAATGCGCTCTCTCTGAATTTTTCCAATTGTAAACACTTTCCTTTCGTAGACCTTCAGACAGCACGTTCAGAGCCCTAAATTCACACCCTATCACTTGTGTAAATTTAGTCAAAGACAGGAGTTATCTTTAAACCCTCCCTTAATTTCTCGGCACACCATAGGGAAGCTGCTTCCACTTGTTTCCAACTCACGACGTTCTTCAAGTGCAACCGAGGAAACATCCCCGTTAGTTGCGCGCATCTACTCTACTAGTTATATATCAGACCACATCTCGAATACTGTATCCAAGTAACGTCCCCTTTCCAAAAGGCTGACATTATGACTTTAGACAAAGTACAACACAGTTTTACTAAAACCCCTAGACAGTTTAAGAATCTAAAATACTCTAACCTTTTACAATCCCTTAAACTTCCCTCTGCAAGATAGGAGACTGTGGGGAGATCTCATTCTAGTATACAAAAAGTTAAGCTCAGACAATGCAGATCATCCATTCGTCCTTGCCAACGATTCGCGCAAAGGACATCCTTTTATGTTAACTAGACCTAGAGTAAATCCCATCTGAGCCCAAACCATTTCTCTTATAGAGTGATATCTGCATGGAATAATTTACCGACCTGCGTTGCTTCAGCTTCGTTATCTAATTCTTTCAAATCGGCCTATAATAAGTATTATCTTAATACCTTTATTTAATTACTTTTTATACATTCATATATATATATATATATTCGAGATTTTTTATTACTTATTATTAACATCTGATACATTGAACCGTATACGAAAAGGATTTTTCTCCTACTTAACTCGTAAACAAACCTGAGACCAGCAACTTAGAATACAAGGGGTGTATTTCTCATTACCACCTTTATTATTGCTTACCAAATCTAACTAAAATCGACCACTTATAACGAGGTTTTATTAAGTTATACTATATTTATTTTTAATAAATTCGTTAACAACACATACCACACTAAATATACATCAAAATCTAGATACAAATGCATAACGACAATTTACTTCAAAGTAAAAAATAACTTGCTAAAATTATTTGCACATTTAAATCATCATTTAAACCAAAGTAAATAAAAAAAACTAAGAAACAAAAATCGACAACCCATTCAATTATTTATATAATGACTTCATAAAATGCCATATTTTTTGCGAATTGTTATAAAACTATAATTTCCAAGTTATCGTATATATATAATTTAAACAAAAATAAGTTATTTATAAATGGATTTACAATACTAAAAGTAAACTAAAAACATTCGCACACAATAATAGTATGTTGTTAAGTAAAATTAAAAACATTAAATACTATTAATGAGAACATTATCCTAATAACATACAACAAGGATTTGTTAGTATACAATTTACAACGCCGTATTCTAAATTACGCCAGATTGATAAGTAATAATAAATTGTTAAAACATTTTGCATAATTTATTAAATATTAATAATTAATTTTAATTAAAATTTATAAATTAGTAAAAATAAATAGCAGAAAATTATAAAAACACTTAAAAAAAACAATATCTAAATTTTAGTTTATTTGTTACAGGTTACAGGTTTATACACGAGTTGAATAGGAGTAAAACTCCTTTTGATCCCGGTTCGAATTATTGATGATATCAGTAAGATTCGGGAGGAAATATAGAAATGGATGGTGAGGTAAAGGGGGATTAGTCACAGAAAAAATATTTGAAATCAAGATAAAATCAAGGTAGATAATGGAAGTTAACAATTATTATAGAAAACGAGCAAAAATTACAAATATAAAAAAAATATATATAACAAGTGCCTATTACAATGCAAAAAACACTGCAATAATCTTCAAAAAAAAGAAAAGAAAAGGATGAATAACGCTCCAATGGACGTGTAGCGTGACGCGCCTCACCTCGCGACATTTTTTAATATTTTGAATGTTTAAGGAGAAAATATTTTTTTAGTAGTAAACATTTTAGAGAAACCGAACGTAGGCCCGTATGTAGTACTGGCTGTGGAAATTGAATCCATATCCACCAGGTCCAAGTCGAGCAAACTACCGCTGGACCATCCTAGAAAATTTTTTTTGGTATTTCAAGTGTTTTTTTTTGGTAATAAATTATTATTTAAAAATGTTAATTTTTTATTTAATATATTTAAATTATATAATTTTTAGATAAAAGATTAAAATAGTACCTTCCATGATACCTGACATTTTTGCACTGAACTTGTGCCTAAACCTAAAACCTGGTACGTGAAACTGTAACATATTAACATTATTTAAGAAAAATAATAAAAAAAATTATTAAATTTAAAATCTTACTTTAATTAAAAATTAAAAAAATAATTAGTTTTTCTAATATTACACCATACATTATTTAATATTATACATTATTGTGTTTGCGTGAGCTTGAAATTATATTTACATTACTAATTACAATATATATTGTTTAACAGTATTTTAAAAATACTATTATGTTTGTCATTAATAAAATGCGTAGTTGGTACACAGACTCTAGAAAAGAACATTGATTTAACAAGTACGTGGATATTCTATAATGTTTAAACCGAATATATATATTGATTTATAATACTTAGTTTTTAGATATTTGCTTACATAAGCTACAATAATAAAATGCCAAAACAAAAACTAGTTATTATTTTGTTACATTAAAACAATAATAATTAAAACAATATAATTGTACAAATAAGAAGATTTAAACTAATAAGTGAATTTAACTGTTCTGTTTGTTTATTTAAAGAAAAAGAAATAATTATTATAGTAATTTTAATAATCAACTGAATGGTTAAAACTGAAAAGATGTTAAGTTTTGGATAATTAAGTTGTTATTTTTTTATTAATTTCAATGCTACACTATGCATAAAATATTATCTTCAGATAGGGAATAAACATTTTTGTAAAAATATTAATGTTATTAATAATAATAGTTTATTTGATACAAAAATTGAGTACAATTTAATTTATGTCTGATTACAAAATACATGTAATAAATAATAGTAATAATAATTACAATAAATAAATAAAAAATAAGGAAATTACCCTATTTGCATATTTTTTAATTACATACATAATTTCGAATTTAGCACCAAAGATTATCCAGTTGACCATGGTAAAACTTATTTAATTATTAAATCTTTCAATTTTGTGATTAAAAATAATTAAAAAAACATATTACTTTACATAAGCATATACAAATTTATAAAAATTACAGTAACAAAATAAATATTTATTATATTGGTGAGGATTCTCTACATAATCAACCGATTATGTCGAAAGAAAAAACAAAATATGACAGTATTAAAAACAAATAATTAAAAAAATTAAAAATCTTTAAAAATTTATTAAAGAAATTTAAATCTTAATAAAACATTATCTTTTAAAAACAAAATTTTAACACGCCACAGTTTAAATAATTATTTTACTTAAAAAAAATATTTAAAAAATATTTATTAATATAGTATTTTTTTACATTTTACAATATAAAAAAATTTATGTGTTGCAAAATTAAAAATGTTTTTATTTTGTGTTTTATTATACCAACTAAACACTTGTTTTCAAGCAATAAATTAAGAACATAGTGATATCACAGTAACATTTTGTCCAACATTTGGCTTACGAAAAGTTTAATATTTTAAATACAAATTTTAAAATGATTTAAAAAAAATGGAACAAATAAGAACAGCAAAATTAGATAAACAGAGAGAACTTATAGAAAATAAACGCAAACAAAAAATTGCTCATCAAGTTAAATCTTTAAGAGAAAAATCTGAAAACGCAGGAATTTATGTCATGTTAAACAGTTATTCTCAAAAAAATAACAAAACAAATAATAATAATAATCAAAATATCAGTCCATACGGTAAATGTTTTACAGTTTTTATTTGTATAAATTATTTAGTTTAATTAAAAGTATTTAATTTAAACATTTTTTTTGCACTAAATAAAATAAATAACAAAATAGTAAAAATTAAGTTTGTAGGTAAAATTAAAATTATTAAAAATAAATAAATAAGATAATTATATATAAAAGTTTTAGTATTTCTAGTATATATATATATATATATATATATATATATATATATATATATATATATATATATATATATATATATATATATATATATATATAATATAATAACAACAACAACAACAATAATAATAATAATAATAATAATAATAATATTAATAATGATAATAAAATATTAAGAAATAAATGTGAATTAATGTATTATTTTACATTTCGTAATTGCACCATGTAGTTGGAAGTTTAATAATGATTGAACCAAATACTCATCAAATAACAATATTTATTTTTTTATTATTTGCGCACACAGATTGTCATACAAAACAAACTAATTAAAATCAGCGTGTACTTATTCACGTTAAAAAAGTTATTAATTTAATATAATCACACAAACTAGTTGTTTAAACCGACAAGTAAACTGAATTCACGAATTACAAAATTATAATGTTTATTTACTTAAAAACAAATTATTATAATAATTAAAAATAATTAACTAAATAATTATAATTAAAAATGTTACAACTAAATAATTGAATTTTTAATAATAAATTTATCTAAATCAAACTTATATATTATATATATTAAACAAAACCCTTTTGCTTTAAAAATAAGGATGGAGCAATAAGACAATTACAACAAAACATTAACAAAAAATTTTTAAAATTAAACAATATAAAACATTATTTTAAATTAACATTTTTCTAAATTAATTTTGTAAAAATCGTTTATTTTAATTAATTAATACAACGTAATGTCAATTTTTAATTTTAAATAAAATTAAAAACTACCACCAAATTAAACGTTTATTCTTAATTTAATCAAAACATTTTAAAAATAAAAAATATATATATATATATATATATATATATATATATAACAAATTTAAATTATGTAAATTTATTAAAAAAGAATTTAACTATCTATGCTTGTAACATATTCTATTTATTGTTACTTAGTTGATCATTACGTATTATTATTGTTATTGATTTTTTTTTAAAACATTACATTTTAGTAGTTTTTAAATTGTCTTTATTTAATGGTTTAAATATAGAAATTTGTATAATTATTTTAAATTAATGATGTTTTGACGTGACTAAATAAACGTTAGTCTTAATTTTTTTACTTTTCGTTATTGTACCTATATGTGGGTAAATAATTAAAAACTAAGCATAATTAATTAATAAATATTAAATTTAATTATCTGACAATATTTGCATGTACATAAGACATTTTGTACAATGACAAATAAAATAAATTAATTTTCAAACGGTAACAAAGTTCATAAAAAAAGTTTTATTAATATATTTATTTTTATTGTTATGTAAAAATTATCTAACACAATATAAAAATTAAAGTTAATTAACAAATTTGTGTTGTATTGTAATGTATAAATATTACACTAACCTTTTAAAATTATTTTTATTATAATATTGCTTTAAAAATTATTTTTACTTATAAAAAATATTTTAAAATTTTTTTTTAAATAATATAAAATTAAATAGTAAAATTAAAATATATATAATGTAACTATTGTAACATTGCTCTAAATAATTAATTTAATTATTATATAACGTTTACATTTTAAATGCTTGCAATTTTTATATTTATTTGTTTTTAAATTTATTTTTAAACATTACAATATGTTAAAATTTAATAAACAATTATGAGTTTTAAAAATTGTAATTAAAATGATAAAAGTTTTAAGAATTTTGTTATGTATTATTTTTAATGTTACATTTATTTAGAAATAATTTTTGCATATATTTATATTTTACTTAAATATTTAAAATATGTCACATTTTAAAAATATAAATTTTGTTAAACAAGTTTTACGTTTAAACAGAAAATTAAACTATATCTTAATATTTTATTTGTTTAAAACGCTTAACACATTTTAATATTTTTTACGCAATGAAAAATAAAATATTTTGATATAAAATGTTTAAAGTTTAATATTTGTGTGGTTTTCGTTTAAAATTTTATTAAATTGTGTTTAAAAATTTAAAAAATTTAAATACTGTGTACTAAACAAATTCTTTAATTAAATAATGGTATACAATTTTTAAAATACAAAATATAATATTTATTATTATTATTATTAAATAAATACAAAAATAAAACTAAAAGTTTATACTAAAATTAATAATCTCATTTGCACATAAAATTTAAAATAAATTTATTTAAAATAATTTAGTTAATTGTATAAACAAATAAAAAATAGTTTGGTTAAATTAAAACATAAAATTTTATTTTTATTTTATGTTTATTACTTTGAATGGTTGACAAGAAACACCTTTTAACAGTAGACATTTAGCGAAGTCAAACGTGGGCCCGCATTTTAGTGCCGGTAGTAGAATTCGATCCCATGCCCACCGAGGTCCAAATTCGAGCGCTGTACCGCTAAACCACCCCAGCACATTTAAATTTTAAGCAATAATTTGTTTGTTTAATAATTATATAAAGTATATTTTGTTTTTTAAATAAATTTTACTTTTTTTAAAATTAATTGATTTGTTTAAAAAAATTTAAAAACAAAAAGTTAACAAATTTGTAGTTCAACAAATATATGTATAATTACCTACAATTTATAAAATAAATGTTATTTTATTAGAGTTATAAAATTAAATTTAGATAGATATTAGCCAGTGTAAAATAACTACAACATTTTATATTATAAACATATTAATTTTTTTATTTAACATAAATGAACATTTTTATATTGTATTTTATTTATAAAATTTATAAATTTATATTGAATATGTTTTAATTGTATATTTAAAAAATAAACAAATGCGATTAATTATTATTTAAAGATAGTTAAAAGTTAAGCATTTATTTATTTACAATTATAATTTGGTTATGTTTATTTATTAAAAACGTTTTAATTATTTTATACAAATATGTTTCATATTTTTTTTTTATTAATTTTAAAACTAAAACTCATAATTAACTGTTTTTATTAAAAAAAATAAAAACAACATAAATTTTGTAAAACTTACTAAAAGCTTTGTTCCTCAAGTAAATATTACATAAATTTGACAAAATTGTGTATTAAAAATAAAATAAAATAAATATTTAATTTAAAGAAGTACATTTAAACTAAAACAGTTATTGCAATCAATTAATAAATTGCTATTTAATGCAATTAATTTTTGTATTAAAAATACTCTTTGTATGTAAAATAACGTTATTTTATATTGCAAAAATACTTGTTTATAACTAATTAAAACATTTTGAGCACATTTAAAATTTAAAAATAAAATTATGTAAAATAAATTTTGATAAAAGTAAAATTTATTAACTCTTAAAATTCAACTTTTTAAGATTTTAACTTATAACATTTTATTATTTAAATTATGTATTTTTTGTTTATTTATTTAATTTAATTGTTATTTCTTAAATGTTTTACAGAAACCATATTTTAATAAGTAAACATTTAACAAACCCGATCGTGAGTCCAAATTAATCCTGCAATGGCACTCAAACTTGTATCCTCTTTAGTTTGAGTCTAGCTTTGTGCTTCGAAACACACACACAAATATGTATACGACATAACTTTTTAATTATTATTCCAAATAAGTTTTCTATGTTTATTAATGCAAACGTGTATTAATTAGTAAAAACGCTTATTGTACATTGTGAAAATAAATTATAAACACAATTTGTGCAATATTGAAAAACGATTAAAACAATTTATATTTCAATAACAAGTTTTTAGTATTATTGGTATAAAACTCTTAAATGATTAATCAAATTTGATTAAATAAAAATATTTTGCAAATAAAAATATTAAAAAAACAAATTAATTAAATAAAAAGTAGATTCTAGAAAACTTTAATAGAATAAATTTATTAATTATAAAATAAAATAATTTTTGAATATATATATATATATATATATATATATATATATATATATGTAATACAGTCAACTATTTTAAACTTCTTATTTTCTTTTATACTAGACGTTATAATTTGTTTACAATTTTACACAGCTTTTAATTATAAAACAGTTGACAATTTATATATATATATATATATATATATATATATATATATATATAATAAAATTATTATTGCATTTTATTTATAAGTTAATATGGTATATATATAAGCATGTTTGTCAATATGATTTGCAGTTTATTGCGGCCCACAATGGTTCGATGGTAATGATAATGACGTAGACAATTTTAACACAAACGAAATTCAAGTAATTTATTTGGATACAGTTAATAAAATGGATTTAAATCATTCTTATTCACAATTGCAAGATGATGAAAATGTATCAAAAATTAATTACGAAGATAGTAAAGTCAAATATGAGTTTAATATGACCAGATCAAGTACATTACTGTCATCACTTGAACCCGATGTTTGTGTAATAGGTTAGTTATGCCGTATATTTTATTATTTTTTTAAATGCAATACTCAGTTTTCTAATTTATTTGAGTTTATTTGTGTACAAAAATTATTATTGTTTAGATGATGTTGATAAACAAGAAGAAATCCAAAATGCTTTACCTACAGTAAAACAATTTCTTGTTGAACCTGTTGAGACTCAAAATGATTTAAACAAAAAACATACGTTTGATACACATGTTAAAAACTCCGATATAAATGACAATTTTTTAGACACCTGCAATGCAAAAAATAAAGTAAAATTTTAATTTGTTAATGTTTGCTAAACATATTCTGTAAATTGATTAGTTTTTATTTTAATTTAAACATTATAAACATTCCAAATAAAAATATGAGAAGACGTAAACTGTGAGATGAATTTATTTCGTATTTTCTCGTCAGTCACAAACATAACATTTTAGTATATATATACAAGAAGGGGGGTACAGATAACATTTAAATTAGCACAGTTTACGTCTTCTCATATTTTTATTTAGAATTATAAAGGGAATCTAATGCTTTAAAAAATATAAACCTTGTCTATTATTCTTCACAAAATAAATATTCGAATACTTTAAATAGATACATTACAAATAAACGGATATTACTTATGTAAACCTTTTTATGTATTTAATCATTTTCTAAATAAGCAAGAGGAAACATAATATGTTTTAACATTTTTTACTGCGTAAAACAAACTCTTTTTATTTCTTAAATAACCGATTGAGAGTGTCTTAAAATTTTGGAAACAATTATTATAAGACCATATACAGTAATTCTTATTAGTTAACACATTTATACTATAAATGTACTTATTTTATGAGTAATACAAATTATTTTAATTTAGCCAAATAAATCAAGCAATTTTAAACACAATACCGATGTTTCTCAATGTGCAACAAATAATATAGAACTATCCAATTATCAAAATAAAGTGAAATCTCATGGTGATAATTCAAATGAAGCTTCAGAAGTAAACAATTATTTTGAATTAAATCAAGAACTCGAAAATGCCAAATTAAATAATAACAAAAGTCATCATAAAGTAAATTTTAAATCGGTAAATAAATTTTTATTTAAAATATTTAAATTTGTTAAGTTATTTTTCAACAACTGCCTAATTTAACATTATAAAAACTTCCTTATTTTGGTTGTTGATGTAGTAACCTCTGCATTATTTCTGTGTTTGTACAACATCTTAAATAATCTACTTTAATAACCTAATAAACATAACAAGTGCAGAAGTATAACAAATGTTCTTTACTAATAGACGGCATCCTTGTGACGTCACCACTATTCGCAAAAGATTGTCAGAGCCGCTTTATTTTCTGTCAGGGTTATAGCTTTTAGCTCAATGATTACATATTGTATATCCATACCTTGAAATACTTTAAAAATTTTTAGATGTATATTTTTACCCATCTTCTATAACGGAAACACAATTACACCGCTGTACATACAGTTCCTGCTGTGTTAGTCCAGGTGCTTAAATGTACCTAAAAGTTGAGACTTTACAATCAATACTCAAATTCTCAGGTTTATTAGCATCGCATTATAAAAATGTAACACGATTATTTTTTAAATAAATTTGTGTTTATATAACCATATTAACGATTGTTTAAAAATTAATAATTTACTATTTAAGTACAATTTAACATATTTTAAAAACTATAATTAAAAATTTCGAACTTAAATTTTGTTAGATGAAATTCATATATTGAGTTAAAATTTACGTATTTGTCACCAATGTTTTGTTTGTTGACTTTTGTTGTTATAGTAAAAATATTAGGTAATAAAATGCACATTAATAGTTATAATTGGTTAGCAGGCTTGAAGCGTTGTGCAAGTAACAGTTGAAAGCAAGTACTTATAGATTATGACTTTATTATAAACAAACAAATTCAATTACTATTTATGAACCAACAAACTTATGAGTTTTTGTGTTACTAAAAGAAGTATTTTACTTTTTAATAATATTTGTATATTTTTAAATGCAATATTAAAATTTTTTAAACGACAATTATTTTTGTTAGTTGTCACGTTTATAATACTCTGCATTCAAATGTTTGTTTAAAAGCGATTTTAAAAATCTAGTTTAAGTAATAAACAGGTGAAGCAAGTGATTTTTAGTATGTCACTTTTAAATTTAATTATTTTATTTTAATAAAAAATAGATTTTCTTTAATTATTTTTATTGCAAGTGTCAAAACGTTGATTTTAGTTATACCTGTTTGTTTGATTGCAAAAAATAATAAGTTTTATACTTAAAAATTATTAAATAGCATTTTTTCATTAGATGTATATTTTATTCAATAAAAACTTTAATATGAATAGCTGTTTTATATTCTTTTAACAATATTATAAATTAAAATTTATATTTAACAGATAACAACAATTTTTTTCATATAAATATTAATTTTTTTATTAATTGACTTGATGCATGAAAATAATAATAATAAACAATATAATACAAAATTATTCTATTAAAAGGAGTTAATTGCATAATTAATTAAATACTGAATTATAGATGTGCAATTAAAAAAAATTGTTTATAAATCTTTGTTTAACTAAAATCGATTTGCATTAAATGTATTTTTTCTACTTGCTATTTTTTTGTAAACGAAAAACAATAAAATCACATTACTGTACAAGATATACAGTTTTTAGGCTTTTGTGAAGTATTATAAAAGTATTTTAAGTTTATGTGGTACTATTTTTTAACAAACTTACATTAATATTTTGTGTTTTAAAAATCACTTTTTTAAAATAATTTTTTTAAACTGTAAAAATAAAAAAAATTAAACAATATTGTTTTTTTACAGTTAATGCAATTTATTTAAAATATGATTATTGTTTTAATACAACAGTAAATTCTATTTCCTTTATGTGTAATACAATTTCAGTAATATTTAATTGCAGTTTTCATAAGTTGAAACTAGTTAAATTAATTACCGTTAAATTGCTAAAAACTGAAATTAAAATAAATATTAAACATTTATTTCAAATATGCATGAATAAATGATAATTAAAAAATAATTTAAAATTAAATTCTATTAATTCGTGCATAGTTTTTAAAATATTAAAAAGTAAACTTTAATAAAAACTTAATGATGCATTAAAAAAGTAAATTAAACTAATTTTATACATTGTAAATTTATTATTTTTTAAAATAAACATTAAAAATTATTTTGTTTTGTTAGTTGAATCCAAATTATTAATAATAAACTGCAATATTTCCATTTAATGTAAATCAAATATTGTATATTTTGTCAACAATTAAAATGCACTTTGGATGTTAATTTATTAACTGTATAGTTATTAAAAATTCAGACAAATTGTATTGTGTTAATTTCAATTAAAACCAAATGAATTACACTAATTAATATAAAAAAATATTATTTTATTTAATCAAACTTAAAAGTTTTATTGGTTTAAGAGTTTAACTTGCAATCGTTTTATCAATTAGATGTTTATCGGAGTTTAATAGTGGTCATCATAAATTAATGATAATTGGATTTGATATTTCCTTTATGGTAATAAAAACTGAATTGTTGAGGTATTTATTTTTGTCTTGTATAAATAATCATAGATTTTTATTCAAAATATATTAACTATATTGCCATTAAATAAATTTGTTTTAATTATTTTTTATAAAACCGTTTCTTTTAATTAATGATTAATTTTTTAAGACTAAAATAGAACGTTTTAATAATAAAATTAAAGTTTTAAATTTATTTAATGTGTCAAAGAATATTTGTGCTAATAAATATTTTTATAATTATTATTTCTGGATTTACTACCAAAATATTTATAGCAAATAGACAATGGACTCTGTCTAAAACGTTTTGCGTTTTACATTTTGTTTTTAAAATGCATTAATTAGCATTCTTAAAAGCAATATTACAAGGCTGCTAATGTGTAGCCCCTCTTTTTCACTAACCAGACTTCGGACTGTCTATAATAAAGATTTAATTTATAACAAGTTAATTAATGTTTAAAAATTATTAAAGTATTAAATTGCAAATTATTTACTGCTCAAAATAATTGAACAAATAGTTAGATATTTTAAAAATACACAACTCACCTTTGTTAACCAATTACTTTTTTTAACCTTAATCACTTTTTTTAAACTTTACTTAGCTCTTTAAATAAAAAGCAAAAATTTTTTTAAAAATTGTTAAAAACTAAAACAAATCAAATATTATTTGCCTATAAAAGAATTCCACATTTAATGTAGACACTCGGATTGTGCATACAGTTTTGTTGGAGTATTTGGATTTTAAATCAATTGCAACTTTGCGCACATCATCAACAAGCAAAACAAAACAAAAAAAACTTTAAAAGATTAATTAATTAATATGAAAAGTATTTTAAATGTAAATATCATATAAAAGTAACATCCAAAGGGAGTCGACCGATTATTCTGAATAAGAAAAACTGTTCAAATCGTTTTAAAATACATGTATAAAAACAGTGATAAATTACTTTTCACATAATATAAAAAATTATATCATGTAAAATATTTAAATACAACAAAATACTATGCATACACATTCGTGTTGAAAACATAAAAAAACATTTTATTTTTATTTTTAACAAACTGAAATATGCATTATTAAAATAAAAACAAAATTGTGTTAATGAAAAACAGTAGAAATTCAGCTTCGATAAGAGATAAATTTCAAAATAACTAATTTTTTACATTTGTTTAATTAAAAACATAAAATATGCTTTGTAGATTACACGTATAAACGTAATAATCGATTAGTTGTTCTTTTTCGTCTTTCACAATCTATTAACATTTATTATTATTTATTTATTATTTATGGTTATTGGCTTAGATACTTCAGTAGAAGTAGCTTTCAGCACACAAAAAATTTGTACAATTATAAAAATACAAAACAATTAACAGTGTGTAACATCAGTCAAAAAAATAAGTAAAGTAAGGTTAAATTACATAGGCTAAAAAAGAAAAAAACTCAAAATCAACGTGTATTCAAAAGTCATGTTCAATATGATATGCGTAGAGGCATGTTATTATTAATTTTTTTAAATCAAATTATTAGTTGTTGTTAAATTTGTACAAATTATTTTTAAATAAATTGAATAAAAAAATAAGAAAAAATAATTTTACCTAATTATATTTGCATAAATCAAATACAATTTGTTAACAAAAAGATTTATTTTTAAAGAAAAGCGTTGTTAAAAAGATATAACCTAAAATGTGCCAGGGTGGTCTAGCGATACACTTCTGGACTCGAACCTGAGTGGGCTTGGGTTTTTATTTCCCACTACTGGCACAGAACATGCAAGCCTACGTTCGGCTTTTCTAAAATATTTACTGCTGAAAAACATGGTTTTTTTTTATAAAACATTTAAAATAACAACTGGTTTAAAAATTTGTTATAGTATAAATATAAAAAAATACCATTTTTATTTATTTAAACTTTAAATAAATTTTTTCGTCCGTTTATTAAAAGTTGTTTAAATAAATTATCTGTACCAATTAAATAAACTTAATATTGAATTGCCGTGTAGGCAATAATTAATTAAATTTATTTAAAATTTGTTTAAATGAAATAAAACGTTGATTGATATAAATGAATCTACTTTTTCTCAAAAACTTTCTTTTTTCTTACAGAAATTATTAAAAACAAGATACTAATAATGAAAAAATTAATATATAATGTTTCTTTTAATATAATTAAACATTCAATAATTATTAACTACGCATTATTTTTTCATTTTTATAAAATTTTTTAAATTCAAATAAACAATACCAAATAATATGCAAATTATTTTAAAAAGTTTTTAATTAGATTTGATTTTTATAATAAGAAATCAGTTTATCTTTTAATTGCATTTCAAAATATTTATTTTATTTATATATTCCCAATTGGTGTGTGGCATTTGTTACATTTCGTTTTACAAAAAGTTAAATAATTTTAATACACCATTTACAGATTGGCAAAACTAATTTAGATTATTTAAACGTGAATATTGATTTATTTTAATAAATTGTTTTTTTCTACATAAAATAATTGAATTTAACAAAAATAAATATTTAATTAACTTTTCTTTTAAATCTTATATATTATATATAAATGCTTTTTTCTCATAAAACAATTACTGATTATTTTATAATGTTAATTAAATTTAATATTTTTATGGTTGGAAAAGTAACATTATTAATACAATTTGTTATGTTTAAATATTAATAACAATGTATTTACATTTTCACATGTTGTGCCAAATGTTTTTTTAAATTATTATTGTTACATTTACAAAAATTAATTAACTAAAAATTACAACAACGTTTAAAATTATTTTAACAATTCATCATTGTTAATGCAATAAAAAATAAAAAACGTTAAAAATATTAATATTTTTTAATGTAAGAAAATAAAAAATTTAAATTTAAAAATTTTTATAACAACAATTTATTGCAAAATTATAAATGATAAATGATAATATTAAGTCGATACATTCTAATATGTGTTTAAATACACATAAAATAAAGATTACGTCAAAAATTTTCAAACTGATCAGTATGTTGTTGACAAAAATTACAAAAATATGGGAGTATTGAAATAGTTTGGATCAGAAATGATTTAATCTACCCAGTCCTAAGTCTGGAGAAAGGAGGAGGGTTTGAGTGCAAGGTTAGCAACCTGGCCTCTGTAAAAAATTTATACTGCTAAGGAAACAATAAGAGGACGCCATTCCGGCAAACAACGGCAGAGAAGTGATCGCACGTATCTAGATGACAAAGTTACACAGATAACAGGGTTGAGTGAAAACAAAATGGATTTGCAAAATCTTCAATGGCAACAAAAGTTTGTTGTTGTTGTTTTGCTGCAATTGTTATCTTATTGTCCTATGCTTATTTAAAAAAGGGTTTTCTATAATATATATAATATAATAAAGTTAAAGCAATATTATCACTTGCTAAAAATTGTTTTCTGTAAAAGCAGTAACAGCCGAAAAAAATGAATGGAGTTGTTTATCATAATAATAATAATAATAATAATAATAATAATAATAATAATAATAATAATAATGATTTTATAGTCGTTAATACATTTTTATTTTAGTTTGTTTTAAAATTGCTATTAGGAAAGGAGTTTGGTTAAAACAAGCATGTTTAGTATAAATAATATAACGTCGGTTGAGAAAACAACATGAAAAAATGTCCTTTGTTTGTCAAAAAGGATAATCAGAAATTGAATAAAAAAGTTCCATTTGTGTTCAATAACCATCTAGCAACAGATATATATTCAAATGTCTGATAAATTTACAAACATTATTAACTTAAATACAATTTCAATTAAAATAAAGTTACAGATTAAAAATATGGCTAATTTTTCAAGCGAAGAAAGATTTTGTGCACAAGTGGCGCAGTGGGACTATACTCTTACCTGATTAAACAAAAGCTACCGGTTTGATCGAGTTTAATAGTCAATTATTTTTTTGCAACTCATTTAAACAACAACACTAGAAACAATGTTGGATTATGCATTTTATTTATAAACATTTTAATTAAAAATTACTTTTGTTTAGTTTTGGACAACAACCCAAGCGGATACGCAAAAGCTTGCTCATTTTGAGCAAAGCTGTTTAAGATCTATATGGTTTCGCTCGTTGTCCTCTATTGAACGCACTCACTTAATAACTAGTAAAATATTTCGAACATTCCCAGATATTTGTCAGTCTCTTAACATTTATTGGCCATGTATCTCTAGCACAGTTAAAGAAAGACGATTAAAATGGATTGGCCATGTTTTACGTAGATCGCCCTCTCATCCAGCCAGAATAGCTATGGAAGCCCACCCATTACCCGGATGGAAAAGAATGCCAGGCGGCCAACGGAAAATTTGGACAGACATTGTAGCATGCGAACTCAGTCCTTTTATTTATGCTAAGCCCCCTCGTCCAAATGAATTATTTAAATGGGCGTCCGTTTGTTTACCCTATGCAGCCAACAGAGATCATTGGAGGGGTTTAACTCGGGATGTAATTAACATTTAATGTCAGCACATCTCAAGTGTCGTTTTTTGAGTACACACTACAAAAGTTGACGTTTTTGCAGACGTTTTGGTTTTTTTGGACTACCCTGAGTGATAATAACCGGTGGGGAATGTTTATCTCCGATGATGATGATGATGGACAACTTAAAATTATTTGTATTTCTCCAATTAAAAAAGGCGATCATCGTGCTAATAGCGTACTTATTGAGACAATGGGTTGTGAGTTTTGTTAAATGTACTTACACTAAAATAAAAACAACAACAAATGTTAGTAACAAATCCATCTCTTTAGTAGTTCCAAATTTTTATAGCATCCCGTATAATCCCTTTCAACTGTTTACGGTTTTCGATTTTCTCACTTCCTGTTCGACAGCCTAGGTATGTGCGGAAATTCTTGATTGCACTAAACCAGCGTTTTCTAAACAAAACACAATCGCTTTGAGAAGTCTGATTAAGTAATCATAAAAAAATGTAAAAACTACTCATTGGGTTCATTTTAGATAAAATGCAATATATACACAATCTTATCGTACTGCAGTATTTATGTGACCAACAAAATAATAAATGACGCTTATAAGCAATTACAATTATTTGCTTTTATGCAAATTTATTTTTATTTATTAATTATTATGCATATAAAACCAGACAAATGTATACTAATTGCATTTTTATTTATATAATTAACACGTTTTAGCAATCTACAATATGTCAAATTGACGACATGTTTCTCTACATGAATCCTTTGGAAAATTTAGAAAAATTTGTCCAACAAATATTTCCTCAAGTATGTTTATATATATATATATCTTGCGTTTAAATTAAGTGAAAAATAGTTTACAATTTAACGCTTGAGTAATATTCAATAAATCCCAAAATGAATACTTTTAAAAGTTGTTTTTTAATAATGATGCTTTAAAATATTGATTGTTAATAAATATTTATTCGTAATCATTTGCATATTACTATTGTAAGCAAATAACATAAAAATTGTTTTTTTATTAATAAATTACACATTGCGAATAGTTTTTGTTATTTATTTATATAAAAAACAATCAATTTTAATTTTTTTTAAAATAATTATTATGATTATTCATTTATTTAACTACTACTGTCGCTTTGCAAAAAGATAATTATGTTAACAAATTATAACATTAGTAAACCTACTAAATTAGGGGTTATGAGTATGGAATAATTTGGGATTTGCAGTTTGATTAAATTAGAAAAAAAAATTGAATTGATTAAATTATGTCAAAATTAATTTTGTTAATGAATTAAAAAAATATAAATAAATTCAAACTGACTTTGTTATCCCTGAATAGTAATTCATTTTTTTAAAACTTTTAATTAGGATTTTCGTTAAGTTGTACAAGTTTTGTTTCATTCATTGAACACATACACAAACGTATGCAAAACATATATATTATTGTGTTTGAAGTGAAAACAATTTAAATAAGTAAATTAAAAATATTAATCAATGAATAAAAAGTACATAATTCGTTTAATTCAATGTACATCAATAACCGGACTTTTATTTATACTTTAAGGCTTGATTTTAAATATTTTTGTTTTGCCTATACAAACTCAACTGTTATATATTATATATAATAATAAACATTCAACTATTAAGTTTTGTCGGAAGAACGCCTAATAATCTATTAGTTTTTATAATTTTAATAATTTTATACATATATATGTTTTTTAATAATTGTAATAAACTGTAACCCAATGCGTTGCTTATGGATTATGTGAATCAATTTCAAGTATGGTAATTTTTAATCAAACAATAGTTTTAATATAATTCTATTCAAAGTTGTAATTTTAAATTATCATTATTTAATAAGTTATATACAATAACTTGACCTTTGGAAAAAGTAGTCCAGACACAATAAATTAAAAAGATATTGATTACAGTATCTCTTTTTAAGTAGAAATTAAAAATAAAAATTAATAAAGTATGAAACAATTGCATAGTGTTCGATAGATATATAATAACGCATTAAATTAAATAAAAATGTGCGGTAACATAAATAAAATAGCAAGTAGTTTGTGAGAAGAAAAACAAACAATTATTAGTAAGTTTATATATTTTAATTTTATCACTATTCTAAAAAAATACAAACATTTTTTTAACTGATAATGTATGTGCTCAAATTAATAAAACAAAATTTTTAGTTTTTAAAACCAATTTTTTATTTTCAATGTATCAATTAAAAAAATATTTTATTGTTACATTTTTATGTGCATGTAAATAAAAATAGATTTAGCATATTAACTGAAATACATTTATCTTTTGATTTGTTTTGTTCTTGAAATTATTATATAACCTTTACCATTTTAGTTTCTAACAAATTTTTTGCTGATGCCAATAATGCAAAATAAACTGTTTGTGTTTATGATAACGTTAAATGTACTATTACTAAAGTATTTAAGCTGACTGTAAATAATAATAATAATGATAATAATAATAATAATAATAATAATAATAATAATAATAATAATAATAATAATAATAATAATAATAATAATAATAATAATAACAATGTGTAATCGATTATAATTATTTACTGTATATGTAAACAATTTATTCAATTAATTCGATAAGTTAAGCGTTAAAAAAGTTCTATTGTTTAGAAACTTATTTTTAATGGATTAAAACTAACACATTGATTGCAGATTGGACTGCAGTTGAATAGGTAAATAAGTGTTCTTGGAATTTTGTTATTATATATGCAAGTTTTACAAATAGAATATTAAAAATGCACCTTAAAAATTATTTTTTTAATTATTTTTATTAATCTAGTACTTTTTAGACTTACACTAGCCCATCTGTTACTTTTAAAATATAATTTTGCATGTCGCGTAATTTAAGTATACAACAATAAAATTAATATTATAACTGTGCTTCATTTTTTAATACAATAAATAATTTAATATTTAGTACACAAAATTTACAATTATTAAAAATTAGATATAAAACAAACTTTGTAGATACAAAATAAATGAAGCAAATAATGAAAATTGCTGTTTTCCAAAATGATTTGTTTGTACGTTTTAAACTTACACTAACCAACATGTGTAGTGGAAATTTACATTAATAAACGTTTATTAAAATAAGAATAGTTAAACAAATGTAATAAAAAATAACAATGTGATATAAATTTTATGTTAAAAAATGTAATACGTAATAGCTTATAGTTAAAACCATAATTATAACTATTTTAAATAACTGTTTTTTAAATAATAAAAGAAAAAATTAATCAAAAATTTTTAATTTTACGTTAAATAAAATAATACCTCTTAAGATGTTTATTAACAAAATATTTTGTTGTTGCTGCAATTAGTTTAAAAAATGAACTTCACATTTTTTTTCCAAAATTAAAGCATTTTGTTTTTACATAAAAATTGTCTTTAATCAATAAAGTTTGTTTACTGTGTTTAATATTACAGGATTAACATATTCAAATGTTTGGGTTGGATGATAAATATTAATAAATGCACGTTCTACTATTTATATATAGTATATTAGTAAAAACAGAATAAACCTGTATGTATGTATTCTAATTCATTTATTTATTTGAATGAATTCGTAAATAACTTCAAATTTTAATAGTGAAACACGCACATATACACGTAATGCAATGTTATTCGAATTTTCTAGAATAAATAACTGCAAGAGCAGTGATAGAGTTATCCAAAAATAAGTGCATCAATGAAATTGAATTAAGCATAAAAAATACTAAAAAAGATAAAAGTTAGCTTTTGTAATTAGAATATTTTAGTAATTAATTTGTTTTAAAACATTAAAAAAAAGCATTTATTTTGTAATTTTATATTGATTAAGGTTTCAAAAATTGACATATTAAAAAATTAATTACTTTCAACATTATTATAAAAGTTACAAAACTGAGAAACATTGCAAAAATTTAAATAATATTTGCCACTAAATTTGTAAATGGATAAATAAAAGTAGTAAATAAAATTCTCTTTTTGGTGTATACAAAAGTATTAAAAACATATTTTTCAATGTGTATAACTGACCAACTTTTGAAAAAAATTACTTTTACTGTTAATTTTTGTAAAAATACTAAATTTTAACAAATATAAACGTAGTTGTTAAACATATTCCTGATGATAGGTAGTATTGTGTATTTATGAAGCCATAATTAATGTTTCTAAAAGTAGAATAAACCCATTATATATTCCTTGAACCTTCAATATCCTACAAATAAATTGAAAGCAATTAAAAAAACATTTTCAAAAACATTAAATGTGTTTCACAACCTTGATGTATTTCTAGAAAGTCATATATGTATATTACATAACAATTAGCATTGTACTTAATACGTCTAACTCAATTTGGAGAACGTGTATTTACATGTTTTGACCGCGTTTCTATTTTTTAATAATTTAAATAATATTAAAACATTCACTTTTACAGAATAATAAATGTAAATGGTTAGAGCCAACTAGGAGCATTAAACAGTTGATTTTTTTAGAAATAATCAATAGTACATATCTTTTAAATTTCACTAAAACTCAAACCCAATTTCCTCCAATAATAAATTTAATTATGATTTTAAATTTATAAACGTTTTTAAATCAATTGCTGCATTAAAACAACGTCTATAAACAATCACTTTTATTGATTTATTACAAAGTACAATGTTTTGGCTAATACCAATACAACCCCTAAAGCAATTTTTGCACTTAACATAATTATTGAACTTAAACGTTTCGAGTAGTTAGATAATTATACATAATTTGTATATTATGACTCTAATACAAGGACAATTTCGTGAATATATATATCATTAACAATTTTTAAAAATACGGTAAATATCAACTAGGTCATAATGAATTGGTTGAGTAAATTCATAATGCAAAATATGTCAAATGTTAAAGAAATTATGGAGTATGTGTAACTTTTATAAACACGAGGTAATTTTTTAATTTGTATAGTACAAAATACTTAATAATAAATATAATATCTTTTTTGTCACCACTTGGCTCAAGTAATATAGTATGCCTGTGGCTGAATGATCAATATAAACTCGATTAATCTTAGTTAAAACAAAATATTGGACAATGACATAATTTTTCTATTGTGTTATGCTTTATTTTATTGTAAGAAAAAAACTAAACATTGTCAATGTGAACACAATAAGATGGCAATTTGCAAACAAATGGCTATTTTAATTTTATTCCGTGTTATATTTGAAAATAATTTTTTGATAACCATAATAAACTAAAATAAAATTAGAGTTTTCTAATGCAGTACAAAATTGGTTCGACACGGCATTAAAATTATTTCTAGTCGACATTTTATTCGATATGCAACATACGAACAACAATATGGCAATGATTTAACTTCCTATTCATAAATCAAACTTATTGTTATTATTGTTGTTACAAAACCCTTTTGTTTCAAAAATAAGCTCGAGGCAATAAAATAACAGTTACAGCAAAACCAACAACAAAGTCCATTAATTCTAAACAAACTTAGAACAACAAAATGTTTCCGTGTATTCGAAAATTTTCCAAAATTGTATTTTCGATCCCACGAGACATTTATTTCAATTATATCTTCACAAACAGTTTTTAGTCAAGTTTTTTTGTGGTCTGCCAACCTTTATTTTACCATTTTTAATTAACTATTCTAAAACTGTTCTTACTGGACTTTCGGGCGGTAAAAGTAGGATTTGACCAAGTAATCTTCTTTATCTAAATGTAATGATGTCATGTAGTGAACAAGAGTATGTTCTTTTCATGATCTCATTATTTGAAATGTGATTGGATCAGGTAATCTTTAAAATATTTATAAGACACGAGCAATAAAAAACATCTACCATATTATCAATCGTGTTTGCTCGCTTCTACGTTTCCCTCGTATATATTTCCGTATTGATATGAGTCTATGGAAGACTGACAATGTCTTCTCAAGTCTGGCTTTAACATCAATTTTGGTTTTTCTGTCTTTACCAATGATGCTTCCGAGATATTTAAAGGAATCAACAGTATTAATATTTTGTCTAGTAACTTCGATAGGCGAATATTCTTTTGATATTGTGCACAACATTTTCGTTTTTGAACAATTAATCCGTTAAATCAAACTTATTTTGTTTATTTTATAATTAAAAATAATTTGATTTTTAGTGATATATGTATGCTTTACTCAGTGCTAGTAAATAACTGAATACTTATGGAGGTGTTAATTTTAAAATGATTTTTCCGCTGCTTATTTATTTTATAAAAAATATTTATACATTTATATATTTAAAAATAAAACTTTAGGCAATTTATTGTTTTTAATCTATATATATATATATATATATATATCACTAATTCATGTTAGTATGAAACCAGGATGTCTCACTCAAAAGTATGGAATTGGAACTATTGCCATCTTTGTAAATTAATACTCTACAAGCATTTATCAAATCTTCATCCAAATTTCATTTTACTTTTCACATTTTAAATGCACAGGGCACAATAATCCAATGTTGTATTACCCGTGACAAGCGAGGAATGGATCGTGGACTATATTCAACATATTATTTGCACTTGGAAAAAGACAAACGCAAATACTTTTTGTTGAGCGCACGACGGCGGAAAATTTCCAAAACAAGTCACTATGATATTTCGTGCGATACGACAAATTTATCCAAAAATTCGCATTGTTTTGTTGGACAATTGAAATCGAATTTTTTGGGAACACAATTTACACTGAGCTTCGGAGGTCGCAAGTTGAAATCGTCCCAATTTTGTACAAACGAAAATTTGAAAAACAAACACAATAGGATAAATGGCACAAAATATAATTGTGAAGTTATGCACGAAATTGCAGCAATTATATATGTATGTTTAAATGAGTCGTATATATATATATATATATATATATATACAAGCAATTGTAGTGATTTGCTAACCAGGAGATTTCAGTTGGGTATCAGCTGTGCCCTAGTCTGTCTTCTTATTTTTGTTCAGTTTATTCGGTTGTCGCTGCTCAAATGTTTTGGGGGAAAACATTTTTTGTTGTTAAACGAGGACCTTCATTTAGTGCCGGTGGTAGTACTCGAACCCATTCTTATCCAAGTTCGAGTCCAGTCTTATACTACGCCGGCATATGCATATGTTTAGACAGGAAACGGTTGTTGAAATTAAAATAAGAAATATTTGTCTAGAAACCATTTTACCATCTTGTCACATAAGTGGACACATATGTATTAAAAAGCCAGTGCTCAGTTTGGATTAAATTAAATAACAACTGTATGTAGTGTTATTAAACTAATCATATTTTTCCCATCTACGCCAATATGACAGTCAAATCCTTAGGATCATTAACATCCGTTGGGCTGACAAAAATTCAAGCTACCTCGTCAATTTCTGCAAACAGTGGAGTCATCACAAAGATACCATCCATCAGCCAAGAAACTTCATTGTTCTTCTACCTTTATTACTATTATCAAGCCATCTACAGGAGTAGATGGCATACCAATAGAAGCATTTAAGCAAAGTGGGATAAATATCATACAAGGTTAATACTCCTTAAAAAGCTCTATTTGGAAAGAAGAGAAAATACCAGAAGTATAGACACAAGCTATTATAATCCCAATCCATAAGAAAGGAGACAACAGACCCCGCTAGTTATAGAAGAATCAACTTGCTTTGCGGGGCTTCAAGAATCTTGGCAAATATTATTTTACGCAGGATCCGTGGTGAACGGGAATGTCGAACACAAGCAAAACAGGCTGAATTTCATCCTGGGATGAAATGCATCGATCAAACGTTAGAACTGCGATTGTGACACCAACGGCCTACATACTGTGCACTTATAGATTATTCAGCCGCCTTTGATTCCGTTAATTGCAATCTGCTGTAGAATCTTTTCTTTACCAAAGAAATTCCTGCTAAAATTGTCAACATTATTAGATCGTTATACACGTCGTCAAACGTAGTAATACAAAATATTGATTCTTTAACTGGTGCAATCTACGTAGACTCAATGAGTCCGCCAAGGATGTGTTTTAGCTCCCACACTCTTTAATTTTGTAGTTGATGCCATCTTTGATGAAGTTTCCCGGTCATTTGAGGGATGTATAACTCATGATGGTCGCAAAATAGCGGATCTTCAATGTGCAGACGATGCGGTTCTTATAGCAGAAACCGAAAAATTGCAAAATGCCTCAGAGAAGTATGGTTTATATCTTAATATTAAAAACAGTGGTTTTAGCAAACATTCCCTTTAGAAATCCAATCACTGTTAATGTTAACTCACTCCCGGTGGGTCATAGATAACAAAGGATCCAGCTTTTCAGATATTCGGCGTCATATTCGCCTCTGCTGCATGCTTTGGGCGTTTAAGTGAAACTTTATGGAACAAAAGTAATATTTTTATTAAAACCGAAATTAGAATATATAAGAATTTAGTGCGTTCCATTCTACTTTATGAAAGCAAAACTTCAACTCTTGCCTAAAACCTTGTCCATTTTGAGCAAAATTGTTTAAGATGCGTATGGTTTCGGTAGCAACCATTTGATAACTAATAAAATATTTCGACCATTCCCAGATATTTGTAAGTCACTTAACATTTATTGGCCATGTATCTCTAGGACAGTAAAAAAAAGACGATTAAAATGGATTGGTCATGTTTTACCGTAGATCGCCCGCTCATCCAGCCAGAATAGCTTTGGAAGCCCATTCATTACCCGGATTGAAAAGAAGGCTAGGTGGCCAACGAAAAATTTTAACGGATATTGTAGCACGTGAACTAAGTCCTTTTATTTATGCTAAACCCCCTCATCCAAATGCATTACTTAATTGGAAGTCCGTTTGTTTACCCTATGCAGCCAACAGAGATCATTGGAGGGGCTTAACTCGGGATTACATCTTAAGTGTCGTTCATTAAGTGCACAGTGCAAAAGTTGATCTTTTAGAAACCTTTTGGAATTTGGACTAACCTGGGCGATAATAACCGGTGGAGGTGTTTATCCCTGATGATGATAATGATCGTTTAATATGCCATATAAATATAAAAATAAATGAATATGACAGTCCTTCCTACTATAATACCCGTTGAAGAATGCATGTCCAATAATACTACTAAATAAGAATTGTATCCTGTTGTTTAAAATCATAGAATATTGAAAATTCCAAATAGATTTAACGCTTCAAAAATTGTTTTACATAAAATAATACTATTTTAGTTCACAATTTCTAAAACATCTTTATAAAATCTTCAACAAAATCGCAACATTCATCCATTACATCTATATATTTTTTATTCTCAATGTAGATAGTCAAACAATGAATGTCACAACCATCCATTGTTTCCACCAAATCGGTTAATTAAATGCAACTGTTATTAAACACCTTATTAAATTTCTTACATATATCAACAAAAAGCTTGATTGTCTCTTATTCCAGGAGCCCAACGTGTTGGGGTTCAAAGGACCAAGAAAAATGACCGTCGTTTTGCCCACTGTCGATTCCTACAATCGTCCACTTCCAACGGAATATGTAAGCATTTTCGCTAGACCGCAACACAGTTTTATGACTTTATTATTATTACATAACCCTTTTACTTTAAAAATAAACATGGGGCAATAAGACAACAATCACAGCAAACAACAACAAAGTTTCGTAATTCAAAAAGAACATGAAACAACATAATGTTTCCATGTATTCGAACATGCTGCCAAACGTTTTGCTTGATCTCATTTCAATTAGATCGTCCCGAATAGTTCTTAACCGGACAACAAAGAAACCCTAGTCCAGTTATAACTCTAACAAAGTTTTATTAAAAGCAAACTTGTAAAAACTTATATGGTATGTATTAAATGTTTTTTATCCTTGTTTTAATTAAAGACCGGTAAAACCCTCATCGATCGATGGAAACAAAAAGCAACTGAAAATATATTACACTTGCACAACAAAAATCCCGTTTGGAATGAAGGTATGGTAAACCAATAAATATATTATTTCAATATTTGTTATAAAACTTGTACAACCATTCCATTTATAAACACACACAAAATTAGTTTATCACAACAATAAGTACGTCCCCAAAAAGATTTTCTAACTTCCAATAAATAACGACATAATTGATTATAATTCAATTAAAAAGTTAAAATATTATTAATTTACCATAATAAACAATTATTCCAAGACTAATCTAAATTAAATTATCGTTTTCTTCAAACAATTTATACTTGCTTGGGGTTGTGTAGAATCAGCTACACCACTAATTGGTCCCGTGTTTGTATAAGTTTAGAAAGCTGTGCTCTGAGGACCAAACCCACTGTTCTCAATGATAAGCTCTTATCGATGAGCCATTTTACTGCAAGTAACCAAGCGATTTAAAAAACTCAAAATGTTTATCTACAATATTCTGGCCTTCGGTTTAGACTCCCCCCCTCCTGCATTTTGAAAAACCCAAAAATAACTTTAAAAAAATTAAATCAATTTACTGGTTTCTAGAACAGGTATTTAGGCAAGCGTAGAACCCTTAGTTAGTTCTGTATTGAGCTACGGATTGTCTAAGTTTGGAATGGCGATAATCACTAAACTCTTAAACCCTAAATGAGAAGACAAAAATCTTGTCAAAGAGCTAATCCAATGTTTGCAGTGTTACATTAAAACGTTTTCGCCTACCAGTATTGTTCTAAGTACTTCAGGTGCATAATTAAAAATTACTAAAATACCTTCAAACATCCTAATATTTTCGTTTAAAACAAATCTTTTTGGTAAACTAAGACAGTTTAATGTTACAGTAAAAATAACAATTTTTTCAAAAGAAAATGTATTTAAACAAATTGAATTGCTAAAAACATGACGTCGAGTGTTTAAAAATCACACAGTTCTTGTCATATCTACAACTATCCTTGCAACTCACAAAACGGCGTTGTATCACACGTTTGACGTCTTTACGGTTTCTAAAATAAAATCAATACATTAAGTTAATATTCTTGAAATACAGTGTGCATTGTAAATATCTACGATACAAACTATTAAGGAAATCTTTTTTCTTTTAAGAATACAAAATTTATCAGATAACGTTAACTTTTTACACCAAAAAAAAACAAATTCGAATTTCATTGTAGTAATCCAAAGGCTTATTCCTACTTACATTAAATTATCAGATTTAGTATAATAATAATAATTACTAGTATTTCACTATTTCAATTTTTGGTATATTATTGTGTAAATAATTACCCATATGCATATTACAATAACCCTAAAATTAATTTTTAGAAACCCAATCATATGTGCTAAATTTTCACGGTCGTGTTACTCAAGCTTCTGTTAAAAACTTTCAGATCATTCGTGAAAATAATAGTAAGTTACATATTTTGCTGTATAATTAAAATAACAACTGTTTAGTCAAGAAATAATAATAAACAATTCATAATATATTTCATAAAGGTCAGCTTTAGTACAACTATAATAGTATTTCATAAATCGAGTCAGAAATATATTCATAATACACGATCAATGTATTTGTAATAACCAATTACTCGAAAAAAAATACTGTCTATTAAAAAAGTAATCAAAATTCTATTAAAAATTTAAGGATCACTGCAGAAATCAACCTCAAAACGGATATAAAAAACATACACCAAATCAAAATGTATAAGCACAATGTTAAAACACCAATTAACACAAAACAAAATCAATAACTAGACACGTACTGTTAACGTTTCATTGAAACGTATGTGAAAAAGAACAAAATTGTAGTTATACTATGTTCGCTTAAAAATACCCCAATTCGAAAGCACATTAAATGCCTTCAAAAAATAAACTTTCTTTTTCAACTATTAATGAACAGTTTATGTTTGTTTTCTAAACATTTTAGACGAAAATGTAATAATGCAATTCGGACGGATTTCAGAAGACATGTTCACCATGGACTTCACCTATCCCATGTGTACCTTGCAAGCATTTGGAATCGCTCTGTCCTCGTTCGACAGTAAACTAGCATGTGAATAACGAAAGATAATCTACCTGTAATAGCATTTATCAATTGCAAAACGTCATAAACATTTATTACTCTATTTTTTAAAAATCTTCTTGTACATTATTTTCGATCAAGTGTTGTTTCATTTAAAGTCATTTAAACTTTCTTAAAATATCGACTATTTTGATTTCGAGTTAGATGTAAATTTAAATTACAAGTTAATTTAACTACTATAAAAATGTTAACATCAATTCTTTGAAAATACTGTACATGAGTACTATTTTATAAATAATAAATATAATAATAATTATCATTATTTTTACTCAAGGTAGACATAATAGTTCTTAATTTACATTTTTTTATAAAAACGAAAATGCAAAATATGTATGTAATGACTTTATATATGTATTTTGAACTTTGACTCAAAGCAAGAAGAATGACAACTAATGTTAATGCACCGCTACAATAAACAATAAATTTTCTACAATTACATTCCAAATTAGAAAAAGGTTTTCTTAAAACGCTCATAGTAAAGAGATGGCCTTGCCACAAATTATTATTCATCCAATATTACTGTCAATCAGAAAAATTAAAAGGTTAAAAAATAAAGTTACATAAATCATTAGCAGTATTAATAGGCCATTAACGTCACAAAGCAGCCATAATATGTCATCATGTGTTTATAAGGTCTCAATTTCCAATAATGGTGATATTTCTGACTGTTCCTCTTCCATGTGGTGCATCATGGACTAGCTACCAACAGGAATCTAGATTAATAACAGCAAGAATCGAGTGCACAGCAATATAACTGGGCTTTCACTTTATACCATTTTCGTGAATGGGTGCTGGCATATACCCATGATGCTTAAAAGTTATCTCAAAGTATCCATTTACAACATGTAGCCGGCGTAAACGCTGTGAACACTGGCGTCGTCGCAAGGAAGCGGTCTTCTAGCCAAGAAACTTCATTTATCCCTTCAAGTTCAATTCGCATCCGATAACCCTTTCGTATAGAAATTCGAGAAGCTATTCAAACTTGGAATTAATAAAGTGCTCTTATTTTCAGATGCTTGAATACGTTTACAACGGAGGATAACATTTGCTAAGTATTTCACAATACAGACTACGTAAAAAATTAGATTATATATATACTGAAACGCAACTTTAAAGGTGTTATCGACATATGCAAACACAACGCCACTCAGTTTTTGTTGCAATATTTTCGATTAGAGTATTGAGTAACTATTTAGGGATATACCATTATTACAAACAATCGTCTATTTAAAATTTAAAAAATAATACAATGTAATTCTTAATATGCATTTTTGTTGTTATTGGTAATTGCAAACCTTACATTAAATTATGGTAAAAGTAGTAATGGCATATTTTCGGATAAGGTTAATTTTGAAACACAGTAAATGCTACTGAAACGCATTTTTTTGTTTAATATTATATACTCGTTAAAAAGATAAAAATTGGTTAAATTAAAACAATAAATCAGGTCGCGCATTTGCTTTTAAAAACGATCGTATTGTTTTGCCAAAAAGGATTCTCAAAATGCAGTAAATAATACGAAAAAAGGTGTATTTATGAAATATTTTAAAGCACAAATTGGACAAACCAAAATAGTTTACTAAACTTGTCATTAAACCTATTATATAAAAATTGCCACAAAAGCACTATTAGGTAATAAAATATACAACTCTAATCACTCAAATTGATAAACTTTTAACATTAACTTAGAAAACAGCTTTAAACACCTTTATACGTAAGAATTTACTTTATAAATACCAGAAAATGTAAACTAGTTAAAACAATAAATGATCAAACCTAATAATTCAAATTTTTGACTACTTCGTTAATAAATGCAATGGCATAGAAACACTTCAATTATAAAATACTGGTAAATTTATAAAACGCCACTAACTTTATTAAAATATTCATCTTTCAATTTCATAGATTTGTCATAACCACACTGAATAAGTTTTCGGTAACAATTATAAGTTTGATCTGGATACGATATAGTAAGAGCTGTTGATGCGGCTATAGTAGCGAATGCAAATCTACGCAAAATTGAACCTGTTAACAATATTTTTTAAATTAAAAAACCTTTATATCCCAAACTATATCCTCCTAAACCGGAAATCACAATAAAACCAGATTTAGTCATTAATGATGGGTCCTCCTTAACGTATTTCAGGGCAGCTGAATGTTAAGAAAAGTATAATTTACTTGAAGTTTTGGCCGAAATTTGCAATATGGAGCTCTCTGTATTTGTCTACATCAAAATAGTAACTATTAATAGTAATAGATACCTTAAGAAAACAACATATTTTTGTGCAATATTTTCTAAAAGGTGATACAAAATTAGAAATGCGAGATTCTAAAGCATTTTCTGGACGCAATTCTAAAATATACTTTCTTTCAGATTCAGGGTATTCAGAATATATGGGAAACTAACATAATGTTAACTAAAAAAACTTACATCGCGAATAACCATAGCCCGAATCTAAAGTCACAAACTTCGCAACGCTCCTTTTTTTAAAAAAGTATTAAAATATTAAAATTTAAAAAAATTAATTAACATGTTATTTATTTAAAATATAATTATAAAATTTAAATTTTGGTAATAATTTAAATTTTTTAAATTATTAATCAGTCCTTCTATTCCGAATGTTCAAGCAGTTCTCAAGCAGCTCGTAAGTTTCAGGTTTCAGGTTTATACACGAGTTAAGTAGGAGAAAAAACTCCTTTTAGTACTCGGTTCTGGGTATCAGATATCAATATCAAACGATATAAAAACATAAAAATAATAAAAGCAAATAATTAGATAAAATTATAAAGATAGTGCGAATCATAAGCCGATTTGAAGGACTGTTGGCTGAGGCGATGTTTGGCAGGTAAGCTGTTCCACGCGGAAATAACCCTGTAAGAAAAGTGATGGGAGCTCTGACGAGAGTGGACCCTGGGTTTGGAGATCTTGAACGAATGTCCGTGACGGGAGTCGTTAGAGAGGGTAAAGAGATTAAGGTGGTGAGTGTGAAGGAGTTTGTAGACTAAAATAAGGTCGCCCCGGAGTCTCCTATCTTCAAGTAGAAAAAGTTTAAGAGTTTTGAGACGATTTGAATATGAGGAATATTTGAGTGACCACGGCTGTCTAGTGAAGCTCCTTTGTACCTTGTCCAGTTTCAATATATCCCCTCTTAGGATTGGAGACGTAACTTGAATGCAATATTCAAGATGCGGCCGGATATAGAGTTGAAAGAGGAGGCGGGTACAACTAATTGGGATAGTGCCGAGATTACGCCGGAAAAATTTTGCTAGCTGATAGCACCTAAGAATAGCCTTGTTATGATGACTTGAAAAGTTGAGGGAGGGGCTGAAGGTCACGCCTAAATCCTTTGCTAAATTAACTGCGGCGATTGGCTGCAAGTTAGGAGCTATGAAAATATTGCCTGAGGGTTTGCCAAGAGTAAAGTGGCTGCATTTGGAGATATTCAAAGGGAGGGAATTATCGATGGACCAATTGAAGATGCTATTAATGTCATCCTGTAGTTGAACCGGGTTCGTACCCCAGATTTTCACATCATCTGCGTAAAGCAAGATGTTGGAGTGAACAATCGATGGTAGATCATTAATGTATATAATAAATAATAAGGGACCAAGAACTGACCCTTGAGGAACACCTGAAGAGATAGGGGTAGGGGGGAGGATACATTACCTAACTTGACTCTAAACTGACGGTTTGTCAGGAAGTCCTGTATCCACGTTTAAAGAGGAGGGCTAACACCGAAAGACTTTAGCTTAGTTAACAACGCAGAATGTGGCACCTTATCAAAGGCTTTACAAAAGTCGAAGTAGATGACATCGACGGAAGAGGAGCGTTCGAGCAGACCCGTGACACTTTTTGTAAACAATAACAGATTAGAGAGGCAGGATCTCGTTGGCATGAATCCGTGTTGAGCGGAGTTTATGAGATTATTGTTTAAAATAAAATTAATAAGATGAGATTTGATGATTTTTTCGAGAATTTTGCTGGGGCCTGATAAGATACTGATGGGTCTATAGCTATCGGGGATAAACCTACTGCCGGTCTTATAAATTGGACGGATGTGGGCAAGCTTCCAGATTGAAGGCACTATTCCGAGCTGTAGAGAGAGATTAAAGATGAAGGCGAGGGGGGGGAGCAAGAACCAATGCACATTCTTTGAGAACTCTAGGATAGAGCTCGTCAGCTCCGCAAGAGGAAGATTTTACCGATCTAAGATAGTTAGCGACCATTGAGTGTGAAACAGTGGGACACCCAGAGTCGAGAGTGGCTTGGGTGCCAGAATAATAAAAGAATCTGTATTGAAGACAGATTTAAAGTATGTACCAAAATTTACGCAGGTTTCATGTGATGAAAGAAAGGAACCGTTTTGGTCCTTTAGCCTGGGGTAGGAGAGATCTCGCCCACGTTTAAATTTAATATATTTGAAAAGGAGGCTTTTATTAAACTTGGAATTTTCAAGAAGTGTGCGTAGTTTGAAATATTTAAGCCGCCTGAAACCTGAGACTACTTTATTCCGAAGGTCGAGGTATTTGTAGTAAAAACTCGGAATGCCAGTGGATTTCCATCTGCGGAAAGCTGAATCACGTGACTTCAGGATACGAAGAAGGTGTCGAGGGATTTTTGTTTTGGGACGGGACGGATTATGGAACGGGATGAAACTATTTACTCCTTGTCTTACAGTATTAGTGAAGATTTCATATAACCTATCAATGTCTGTCGTTTGAGAGAAATCCCAATTATAACTGCAAAAGAAATTCCTAAGCCCTACGAAATCCGCCTTATGGAAGTTAGAGACAGGTACAGACTGCTGATGAGGGAATGAGCATGAAGAAGGGAGCAGAACCTCAAACGAGAGAAGAGCATGATCGCTTTTGCCTAGAGGGGGCCGAAGAGAGGTACAGTCAATAAGCGAAGGAGGAGAGGAGAAGACTAAATCAAGGACTGAAGGGGAGCAGCCAGTCCTGTATCTGGTAGGTGATCGAACATGCTGAGTAAGAGCATGCTCAATGCTAAATTAAAGGAGAGAATAATCGAAAGAACATGAGGAGCAAGTCAGAACCTTCCAATTAATAGAAGGGGCATTAAAGTCTCCCATCAAGATCAAAGGATTGCGAGTTGTAGATAACATCGAGTGAAGGTCTTGGAGTAAGGTAAGATTGGAGCCTTCGGAGAGAGAGGGAGGACGGTAGAAAATAGAAAAGAGGACAGGCAATTTTGGGAAAGTAAGATATTAACTGAGAGGAGATCATATCCTGAATAAGGCCGATTAGAATGATCAACAACTGAAAAATTTAAGTTATCCTTAATGTAGAATAAGCAACCTCCACATTTATGATTACGAGAATCAGATCTGATGATATTATAGCCATCGATTAGCAACTCATTATCACTAATATCTTCAGAGAGCCAAGTTTCCGTGATGCCGATGACATGTGGATTAGAGACTTCGACTAAATTACGAAGTTCTGGTAGCTTGTTCAGGAGACTGAACGCGTTAGTGTAGAAGACATGTAGAGGGGCTATCTTGGAGGGGTAATAGGAGACTTGACCTGCTTAGGCGATAGCAGACTGGAACCTGACTCCGGGGCGGGAGTGGAAAATCCTGTTTGTTTGTGGTAACGGAAGATTCGTCCGTACGAAGAGGGGTTAATTTTACTAATGGGATGGCCGAGAGTTTAGGGCAGGACAAACGCGATGGAAGACGAACCTTGCTTGTCCTATCAGATAGCGGATGATCTATCTGTAGACGAATACCGGGAAATTTCTTACGTAAAGTGGGCCAGGAACTAAGGACTTCGGCAACGTCCTCAATAGTACTAAAACTAATGATGACGGGAGGGGGAGATGTGGGGACGTTTGCAAGTCATGCGGGAAATTTTGAAGTCCGAACAACTAGGGGTACAAGTATTAACGACCTTGGTAACTATTTCTTTGTAGTTAGTAACTGATTCAGGGATCCCCTTAACTAAAATATTTTGTTCCTTTCTTCTGTCAGCAGCAAATTGCTTGGCCGCAGATAGGATCTCATCTTGGGAGAGTCGGAGGACGGCGTTCGTTACCGGAGAAGGAGTAGGCACTTTAGGTGCTGTTGAAAGGCTACTAATGGAGGACGAGAGTTGGTTGAAATCGGCTGCCTGTTTGGTGAAGGCATTGGCAACTGAAGTGTTTGTGTTATGAAGAGAATCCATAGATTTTTTAAGGTCAGAATTCTTCACGTTAAGCTCTTTGACTAGATCGAGGAGGAGATCTAATTTGGGATCAGACGGGGAGTAACTTTGGTCTCTCTGACCCAAAAACAGTTGATACAATAAAAATCAGTATCACTGTTCGCCAACTCATTGTAAAGGGTTTCCGAAAGACCGGTGCAGAACTCATGAAACCAGGTAGAGCAACCAGAACAGAGCATACCTGATTTCTACAAACTTACTACATCCACGTCTTCCACAAAACGACAAGTTGGAGGGACTCATTGAAATGCAATCTAAAGCGAAAACTAGGATATAACAAATATCACAAAGCAAAACAGGCAATGTGACAATCAAGTATAAATACAAAGTTTCAAGCACGACTACAAATAAAATCGCACTTGTTCAAACAATTGCGCAACACAAGCTACACAATTGACACAAAGAGCACACAAAAAATATATATATATAAAACAAACTAACCACCGAGCATAAAAACGTTATAAAAACGCAGTAATTGAGCAATATAAATTGCGACAATCACCGTAAAAACAAATAACACAAAAACAACAATTAAAAACGATTAACGCGTAATGAACAGTGAGCAAGCGCGAAACAACAAGGCTACTTTTGATCAGCACGTCACGCAAGCGTACCGCAGTGATTCAAAAGTGTAAGACTCAAATTTTTCTCCTGTGGTGCTGACGGGGTTTTGCTTTAGAGTTATTAAAAAATGTACAGATATTCTGGCATTTTACTTAACCCATATCATCTCCCTCTCCTCAAACTCTGGCCATCTTCTACTCATCTGGAAGTCGGCACTTATTAGGCCGATATTTAAATCGGGTTCTAGATTTACTCCAGATAGCTATAGACTTGTTAGTATTCTATTACCCCCTAGTAAAATTTAAAAAAAAAAATAATGATTCATTTACTAGATTTTTTCATTAAGTATAAAATAATCAGCCCTGCCCAATATGGTTTTATGCCCCACAGATCCTGTCTCATTAACTTAATAACCTACACAAATAGTATCACTAGCCTACTAAATTTAAGATTACCTTAATTTTAAAAAAGTTTAACAAAGTACCTTACAATTTACTTTTAGATAAACCAAGTTCATTTAGCATTACGGGGCCAATCCTTACTTGGGTTTCAGATTTTCTTTCCAATAGCTTTTTTTAGGATCCGAGTTAACACAGATTTATTCCTTTTTGTTAATTTAGTTTAGGTTTGCTCCAATAAAAGTAATAATAAAATGTTTAGAAAATGGAAGCAAATAACAATAAAAATTACTTCTAGATATTTTCTGTTAAGTATAAGGATAAGTCAATTTCTAAGAAATATAGATGGGTAAATAAAATTTATTATAATTCTTATTAAAAACTAATAAATGTTGTAAATAAATTGTATAAGCTGGAATACAATTTCAAATTGTAATGATTCTGTATGAAAAGTGATAAAGTTTTAGCTTAGATTAAGTTCCTGGTTTAAAGAGTTTATATTGATAACTTTTAAAAGAGTTTATAGATATGAATTTGGTAAGTTTAGGCTGTGTTGAACGGAAAAGTCAATAAATAAATAAGAAATAGCTTTAAAATCTTTTTTATTTTAAAAGAAATAAGTTTAAGTACTTTAATCTATAGTTATAAGATTCATCTCTAAAAATAGTTACGAGTTTAATAGCTCTCCTTTGCACCGTTTTTAAAAGATGTATGTCTTGCTTAAAGTAAGGATGTGTAACCTGTATACAGTATTCTAAATAAAACCCTAATAAAGTTTGAACAGAGAATGTAAAAGCAATTGAGTGTTAGAAACGAAAATTAACTTTTGAAAAACTTAATTAGAACGAAACATTTATTGCCTATGATTTAGTAATGTTCCGAGAAAAAAGTTTGAAAGAGAAAGTGATTCCTAGGTCTTTATTAGTAAGCATCTGCTTTATAGTGGGACTATCAGAAGATAAAAGATAATAAATGTCTGAAAATGTCTCACTAAATGTAAGATATTTGCGTGTAGAGGGATTGATCGATAATTCATTTTTAGTAAACCACTACTGAATACGATTATATATTTTGGAGGGTTATAGAGTAAATAAACCAGATTATTAAATCACATGCATGGAACAGGGATTCAGATTTAATGAAATAAGAAAAGTTACTTAGATATGCCAGAAAAAATAAAGAACCTAACACCGATCCCTGTACGACACTAAACGACATATTCGATGGGTTTTCAAGAGTTTCGTTATTTTTAACTTTAATATATCTGTTTATTAAGAAATCCGCAACCTAATTTAGCAACGTTGCGGGATTACGCTACATGTTGTATTGGTGTTATAAACTGAGTTAGAAGAGTTTTTAAAATTGTTACAACATTTTATACCTGAAAGGATATTACTATCTTTCTTTTCAGAGTAGTCTGATATGTTCATTGTGTTTTCTTTCTAATATACTTGAACTCTATATTGTAATCCTTAGTAAATTTAGAGAGCAAGTTAGAAAGAAATTTCAGTTTTAAGTGTTTAGAAATAACTGAGTATTTATTTTTTATATTTAAATAAACATAATTGCAAATAAGCAAAAAAATTTTTTCCAGAGATTAAAAGCTCTATACCTTTTCAGTATGAGTCTGATTGAAAAAAGGTGGAAGTTTCATACTAGTAATACAGTTTTTATTAAAATAGCTTTTCTAATCACCTGTTTTTGTTTAAAATAACTATTTATTATTGTTTAAATTATATATATTTATATATTTTTTCAAAAATTGATAAGACAACGTTTGCACTTATTTACTAAGGCGGAAAATTAGTTATATTGTTCTGCATTTGGTTCCTGCCGTGTTAGTATAGGTGTGTGGCTGTACTTAGTCCAAGATCTTTTACATGGAGATACAGGTTACAGGTTAATACACGAGTTGAGTAGGAGTAAAACTCCTTTTGATCTTCGGTTCTAATTATTGATGACATCAGTAAGATTCGGGAGGAAATATAAAATGGATGGTGAGGTAAAGAGGGATTAGTCACAGAAAAAAGTATTTGAAATCAAGATAAAATCAAGGTAGAAAATGGAAGTTAACAATTACAGAAAACGAGCAAAAATTATGAATATAAATAATAATAATAAAACAAGTGCCTATTACAATGCAAAAAACACTCCAATAATCTTCAAAAAAAAAGAAAAGAGAAAAAGATGAATAACGCTCCAATGGACGTGTAGCGTGACGCGCGCCTCACCTTGCGAGATAACTCTAAATTCAGGTTGCCCTACCATTACGGATTCTCTAGTCTCCAAGTACCTCTTCCAATTTAAATCTACTTTCCAGGGTGCTGATAAACTTTACCCAAGAGTTCTCAAAAAATGTGCCTTGATTCTTGCTCCTGTTCTGATCTGTATTTTTATCGTTCCATTTATTTAGGTAAGTTACCCGCAATCTGGAAACTTGTGTTATCCGGCCTATTTACAAATCCGGTTCCAGGTTCAAACCAGATAGCCTTAGGCCTATCAGTATTCTGTCAGGACCTAGTAAAATTTTGGAAAAAATAATTAAGACCCATTTAGTTAGTTTTATTACTGATAATAACCTCATAAACCTGGTTCAACATGGGTTTATGCCATCGAGATCCTATTTCTCTAATTTTTTGGTGCTTTTACGAAAAGTGCTACTTGCATACTGGAAAGCAAACCATTAATCAACGTAATCTATTTCGACTTTTGTAACGCTTTTGACAAGGTACGGTATTCCGCATTGCTAAGTAAACCAAAAATCTTTGGGATAAGTCCCTCATTTTTAAAATGGATACGCGACTTTCTCACAAACCGTTATTTTAGTGTCAAATTAGGCATCACGGTCTCCACTTTCACTCAGATCATCCCTGGTGTTTCTCAGGGATCTGTTTTAGCTCCCCTTCTATTTATTATCTATATTAATAATTTATACTCGGTTGTTCAATCTGATATTCTGCTTTATGCTGATGATGTTAAAATCTGGGACTCTAATCCTGAACAAATGTAGCAGAATATTAATATTATTTACAAGTAGTCTTTAAACAATGCACTCTTCTTGAATGTATCCAAATGTAATCAGTTCATTATTGGAAAGCATTCAAGTAATCGGTTTGGTACCCTCAATACCCAGACTATTACTAAGGTGGACTCGGATAAGGACCTAGGTGCAACATTCAGTCCCTCCCTCAAAGTTTCGTTCCATTATAATAAAGCAGTCCTAACCTGCTATTATCTGACTAAGTTTTTAGACGTAATATCCCTTCTAGCTGCACTCGACTCCTCTATCAACTTTATATCAGACCGCACCTTGAATATTGTATTCAAGTTAAAATTGATAAAATGTAAAATTTTTTACTAAATTACCACGTATGGAAGCTCTCCGTCTATTCTCATTGCAAGATAGGAGACTACGTGGCGACCTCATTCTAGTTCTTAAACTCCTTAACTCAAACCAGTTTAAGCATTTATTCGTCTACGCTAATCACCTACGTAGAAAACACCCGTTTAAAATGTCTAAACCTAGAGTTTATTTTTGATTATGTTTCAATTATTTTTTCTACAGGGTTATTTCCGCCTGGAATAATTTGCCTCCTCATGTAGTTTTAGCCTCGTCCCTCCAAGCTTTCAAATCGGTATATGATAAACACTATCTTCTTAACTTCACTTACACTTTATTTCAATTTGTTTTTATTTATTATTTTTTACATGATACTAAATATTTTAAACCGAGGGTCAATAGGAGTTCACGTCTATTTAACGCGTGTATAAACCTGAAACCTGAAACAATTTTTTCACAATATTAATTTGATAGTTTTGTAATTCAAATTAGATAATTTAAAATGTTTTTAAAATTTAGTGTTTAAAAAATGCTTATTTAGTTTTTATTATGTCGTTACTTAAAAAGGGAATTTTTTTCTTTATAAAAACGTACTTTCTCGTTTATCAATTTATGGACTGTAATCTATGCTACTGCGACCTGTGACCTTCAGGCTAGTACGCGTTTTCGTTAATATTTTTTCAATCTGATAAATAAGTTTAACCATTAAATTTTTATAACATGGATGTTGACGTTTATAAAATATCTGATTTATTAAGTTTATCTGATATAAGTAAACAATTAGACAACGAAGAAGTATGTAAAATATTTGTTATTTATATTAGAAAATTATTTTGGATGAAGTAAGAGAAATTCTATGTAAAAAGAACGATTTAGAATGCAAGATGGAAGCTATGAAGTGTTCTATGTACGTTTATTTTTTAATTTACTTTGTGCTAGCCCTGATTTTGATACTTTAGAATCCAGTGCTAAAAATTCTTCTAATCTAGTGGGTATTGCTTCAAACCTAGCTTTAGGCTTAAGCGGTAAAGTCCGTCAACTTGATCTTGCTAAAGTTAGTTATATATATATTAAAATTTTTTAGAATCATGTTATTCATTGTGTCAAGAGATTAGATGATATATTAACGTTAAAATCTTGTGCATTAGCTGCTAAACAATGTGTTTCTTCTGAAAATTATGAAGAAGTATGTTATTTTTTATTTATATTTATGTGTTTAGGCTGCTGCTCACATTTATCAATATTTATGTATAGATAAAAATATAACTTCTTTAGCAGATCAAATATTATCAGGTAATCTATTTCTAAAATAACTTGATTTAAAAATTAATTACTTGGTTTTGTAATTATATATATTTTTATTTAATGATAATTAGATTTCTGAAAATGAATATTATTGTAATTATTTTGTGTTGATATATGGGGCTTAACGATTACGTGGGCTTTTGATTATTTTAAAGATTTAAGAAATATTTATATTATTTTGATTTTTAACAGCAGGGATAATCTTGTAGTTATAATTTTATGTGATGCATTTTGAACACACCGTTTAGGGACCGAATGTACATCTGTATAATTGAGCTTTCGCTTTGGCTTATGGTTGTACGTTTACACCCACATTATTTGGAAGACATTTTAAGGTATATGTAGCCGTTGGACTTAAACAGAGAACTCTGTTAGTTATTGTGAATAGTGGTGCTACTACAACGAGGCTGTCTGTTAGTTAATTACATTACATTTGTTGTGTGTACGAAATCTTCTTTTTCTCATTCCATATTTTGTATCCTATGAAGCTGAATATAGTTTTACTGATGTATTTAAGCCAACTGTAATTGTAACTTGTAATTATAATACAGAGCAAGAGGAATTTGTTTGAGATGAGGAAATAGCGAAAAGGTTACGATGATATCGATTCACTTATTTATTTAGAATTGATACATATGAATATTACTAATAACAATATTAATTTAAATTGCAGATTGAAATTTATTCATTCATTTGGTTGGCAACATAGTCATTGCTTTATTAGTTTTATATTTCTATATCATATTAAACGATGGATTGATAAGCGTAACAAATATAGAGGAATAACGAAGTTTTTTGGTTAATAGACGGCATATTTGTGACGGTTTCTTGGGTGTATGCTCACCCACCCACTGTAGCGGAAGTCCAGGTTATACCGCTGTACACTCAAACCCTGATGTTATTGGTCCAGATGCTCAGGGGCAATGGAGAAGGAATAGGAATATCACTAATATTGGAAATTAAAACTATTCAAATCCTCAGAATGGTTTTTATTATTTTATTTATGTTTACTACTTTGAATGCTTTAAGGGAAATATCTTTTAGCAGAAGACATTTTAGCGAAGCCAAACGTGGATTCGCAATTAGATTTGCATTTTACTGAAAATTTTAGTTTTACTAGAATTAAAAATATATTTGCTTTATTTATTTGAATTTTGGTTTTTAAACACGTGTTTTAACTATTGATCTTCATTTAAGCCATTAAATTTTTAAAACATTTTTTTACATTTTTGTTGATTGTGATTAAGTTTTTGCTGTGCTTTTTCGGCAATATGTTGAAACGATTATAGATTTTGGTTTGGTTTGAACTTGTTTTATATATTAGAATACTAATTTTACTAGTTTGTGAATATAGTTTAATTTATTTACAATACAGATGAATTTTCGCTTAATGCACTGGATGATTTAAACGAATGTCAACAAAAGCTCGTTGCAGTTATTGGTCAAAAATTTAATGAAGCTGTTGCGAAAAATGACAAAACTGAAATAGACCGATATTTCAAATTATTCAAATTAGTGGGCATACCCGAAGATGGGTTGCAACGTTTTGGATTATATCTTTCAACTGTCATATCGAAAAAATTTGATTCGTTTGTTAATTTGTATGATATGACAGATTCGGATAATAACAATTTTAAATGGATTGATTTATTTACTGAAATTGTGGAATTTATTGCTGGAATATTGAAGGATAATCAAAGTTCAGTGGAAACATACTATGGTAATTATGTGACTAATTATGTTGATACTAACATTTATTAATTGAAGTAATTTAACAAACTTAGATGAATAAGCTGAATTTTTTAAAATTTATTGATGCTAAATTTTTAAGGTATAACATATGTACAGTGGAAGGGGATTATTTGAGATGCTATGCAAACTTGGGGTTAATAAAGGTGTGGCTTTACAACCAACATTTGTTGTTGTATATATTTTAGTAGAGGTTTAAATTCCAAAAATTATAATGCTGCTTAAGAATGAGTTCTATTTGTTAACTTAGTTGTTAACGTGTTTAGATTTGTTGTACACAAGTTATGCATGGTTCTTAATTAGATGATTTTATTTTACACAGGACCAGGAAATTTGTTTATTCTTATTAAACCAATCCAAAAAGTGTGTGATCACTACGTAAATCATATTATTGGGCGTTTTTGCAGTCAGTACAAACTGGACGAGTTACATCAATTAATTAAAGTTATGAACACTTATTCAAGTGTAACGAATAAGCCGGATCAAAACGCGACCAGTCAAACAGACGAACAAAGATTTAGTCGTGTTTTGTCTATGGAATCAGTTATAATGGATATGGTTACATTAAATTCACGATCTGATTTGTATTTGAGGTTTTTGCGCCGACATATAATGGTGCGTTTGTTGATTTATTAAAAAAGTAATTTGTATTAATTTGGCTCAAACACTAAAGTGTAGAAAATAGCGGTTTGAAAGTTTTTTTTGAGGTTTGGAATTAATGTTTTAAATTAAACAGGATACATTGATAATTTTCAAAAGTTTTATATAATATGAGTTTTGAAAAAAGTTATTTAGGTTTTGTTATCAAATGTGATTTTGTTTAAGTGTATGCGTTTAATTTAAAGACATTATATTTAAAATAATACTTTTTTAATTGTCCTAATAATGTTTTGGTTACATTTACCCTAGTATGAATCTAATTTTTCGTACAAATTTGTTGAGATCAGACCTTTACAATTTTGAAGTTTAGTCTACTGAGGTTAAAAGAGATAATCTTTTCTATAATAATTATGTAAGCTTTTTAACATTTCACTTACTGAATGAATAATAATTTGGGTTTAAATTTATCGGTTTATAAAATCAATTTACATACATTTAAATTGCAATGTTTGTTATTTTCTTGAATGTTTTACTCAACGTTTATTTTGATTAATTTTATGGTGTTGAAGGCTGATCTTAGACAACTGAATTTGTCAGCTGATGAGCAAACAAGTAAGTATATATTGAAAAATACTATTTATTGAATGATAATGACGGTAATAATAAAATTAATGCGAATGTATTTCATATGTGGGAAACGTTAATTTCTTGATTACTGTATTATCCCATATATTGATTCAATCTGTTTGTCTTATTGTGCATCCTGTCAGTGGCTAGTCTTTTGTGGCAATATTTATAGGATGATTGAGTAAATGAAAAGCAAGTTGATTTCGGAAAATAGTTTTTAAAGCGATTTATCTTAAATTAGTAAATGTCTAAATTTGTAAAGCGTTCGTAAGTACGGATATAACCAGACTAAGCATAGTGGGATTCTGATGATCCTGAGGATTTGAGTAAAGTTTCGATTTCTGAGGATGGTGATATTCCTGATTGTCACATCCACGGGCGGCATCGTTAATGTTTACGAACAGTGGTGCGGTTACAAGGATGTCGTCTACTAACTAAAAAACATTATTCTTCTATGCTTGTTACGCTTATCAAGTCATCGAAGTCGGTTATTCAATATGCTGTAGAAACATAGGAATAATGAAGAGGTGATTACGTCACTAACAAAATAATTGAATTAATTAATTAGGCATGCTGATTTTTATACATATATAAATGGTGTTGCAGTTCCTACGTAGTTTGACAGGTATACCAGAAGTAGCTGTTGCTAAATGTATTTTTCTTTGAATTTCTAAACTGCTGCACTCTACACTTTGAATGAATGAATAGGTGTTGATGACATAGTCAACTTTTAACTGTTTCCCTATTTACAAAGTATCAATAACGATTACATCTGTTTTTATATACGAATAAAACCTTGTATGCGAAGTGAATGGAGAAAAGTGATGATTTTCTAAATTTTGTAGACGGAATTCATGTAAGGGGGCTACTATTAATACGTCCACCTCACTTTTTTTATTAGGATAGTCGCTTTTATATGTAGTATAGCATACATATACCTTAAGATATCCTAGGTGTATGCTTGCGTCCATCAAGGCAAATACTCAGTTGTACCGCTATATATATATGGGATGCTAATGATCCTGAGGATTTGAGTAATGCTTATATGGTCTCAATTTCCGATGATTGTGATATTCCTGACTGTTAGTCCTCCACGTGGTGCATCCTGGACTAGGTGCCTCTAGGCATCTAGACTAATAACAGCAGGGTCCGAGTGCACAGCGGTATAACTGGGCTTCCGCTACGGCGGGTGGGTGCGAACATACACCCAGGATACTTAAAAGGTATCTAAAGGTATACGTATACCATATGTAGCCCTTGGGCTAAGGGAGATAACCCTTACAAAAAATCAGGCGGCCTCGTCAATCTTTGCGAACAGTGGCGACGTCACATGGATACCGTCTACCAGCCAAGAAACTTTGTTATTCTTCCATGTTTGTTACGCTTATTAAGCTATCGAAGTGGATCGTTTATATGTCGTATAAATATAGGAATTAATGAAGAGGTGACCACGTCATTAATCAAAATGAATGAATATATATATATATATATATATATATATATATATATATATATTAATACTTTGAGTGTTTTACGGGAAACATCTTTCAGCAGTGGACATGTTAGCGAAGCCGAACGTGGGCCCGCATTTTAGTGGGCCGGTGGTGGGATTTGGACCCATGTCCACCCAGGTTCGATGATCGGTATAAGTCCCTTACTACATCATGTGCATAAGCATAGGCTTGAAAGTAAGAATATTACGATTTTTGAAATTTGAAACTTAAGCATTAGTTGAATTTTTTAGATTTTTAGCATTTTCACATTATTGGCAGACTCAACTATTAGAAAGTCAATGTTACTATTTATTGTTTGCAAATTTTAAGGAACGTTTGATAAGATACAGTGATTTTTTAATCTTAAAGTTAAAATTATATGAAACATGTACTTTCTAAAGAGGTTTACATTTTATATGGCTTTAATATCGGATTATTAACTTTTTAATTTGTTGCATCAAGATTTCAATTTTTTATATGTAATGCAAGTTTCCAAACTTTGATAATATTTTGGGATAAAATTCAGTTTAAGATATTTATTTTACACTTTAATTTTTACAGATGAATAGAAATGTTTTTAGATTTTTACGATGCTTACTATATTATTATTGCTTTTCCATTTAAAAGAAAGGGTCAACGAAATATCTCGATTTTTTGATAATTCCAAGTTGGTGTGTTTAATGCAAAATCTTATGGACGGATATACGTTAATGGAGGGTCATTATTTGCGTGAAATGATTATCAAAGTAGGCTATTTGTATGCGCTTTTTAATCCGTGTATTTGGTTGATGTTTATCTATTAAAATGGTTTTATAGAGTGTGCTGTTTATCGTGTTTCTGATTGATGCTTTTTTATCGCTTTTACTTTGACTCAATTTGAAAGAATAGTTTATTTTAACAGTATAGGTTTTAATTAAATGAATGCAAAATAATAGGAATTTTATGAAAATTTATAGAGATACAATAAGTGACAATAGATGTGCGATAATGGAAGTACTGTAATACTTTGTATCATTATACTCTAGTTACTTTATCTTTTACAAAACAACTTTTTTGAATGTAAATTTTTTTATTATTTTAAAAATACTAAATAATATATTTAAAAGACAAAAATAAAATTTTTATATGAATTCTTGACTGATTAGCTACCTATTGTATATCAATTAATCAAAATAATTTTAAACTGGATTTCTCTATTGTTGGTTGACTTAAAGCTGACTGGAAATGCTTAACTTACAAACTGGCTTACATATAGAGATTTATTATTATTATTATTATTATTAGTTGTAGTAGTAGTAGTAGTATTAATTCAAATATTGTCTGTCAATAGTGTCAGTGTGACGTGATTTAGTTTGTCGGAATGAACTTTTGATCGTCAATATGGGTGGGAGTACATGTCTCTCTGACGTTCGTTTAGCATTTAAGTCTTTTGGTTATCACCTGTCTACGATTGGGATGTTAATGATCCTGAGGAGGGATGCTAATGATCCTGAGGGGATGCTAATGATTCTGAGGATTTGAGTAATGCTTATAAAGTCTCAATTTCCAATGATGGTGATATTCCTGACTGTTAGTCCTCCACGTGGTGCATCCTGGACTAGGTGCCAACAGGCATCTAGACTAATAACAGCAGGGTCCGAGTGCACAGCGGTATAACTGGGCTTCCGCTACGGCGGGTGGGTGCGAACATACACCCAGGATACTTAAAAGGTATCTAAAGGTATACGTATACCATATGTAGCCCTTGGGCTAAGGGAGATAACCCTGACAAAAAATCAGGCGGCCTCGTCAATCTTTGCAAACAGTGGCGACGTCACAAGGATGCCATCTACCAGCCAAGAAACTTTGTTATTCTTCCACGTTTGTCTACGCTTGTTGAGCCATCGAAGTGGATCGTTCTACATGTCGTATAAATATGGGAAATAATGAAGAGGTGACCACGTCACTAACCAAAATGAATGATTGAAATGATTAGAAAATAAAACAGTTTGAGTTAGGAGTATTAGGATTAACCGATCATGTAGTTGGTTCCAGACAAGTTTACCCTAACCAAGATTATCTTTGGGAGGTTTTGTTTAAAGTGTTATGAAATGACTAATTGTAATTTTTAATGATATAAGCATTCTGCTAATTTGTTATTGTACATAAGGATGTGATTTTTTCACTTTCCATCAGTCAACAATAAGTGGACATTTTGGTTTTCAAAGACAAATTCTAGACTTAATAACCGGTGCATTATCTTGTTTGAGCTCTGAGAATTGTGCTTTTCGTGGGATGTTAATGATTTCGAGGATTTCTGACACAATAAGAGAAAGATGACTAAAATGGATTGGTCATGTTTTACAAAGATTACCCACTCACCTAACCAGAAAATGTATGGAAGCCCAACCGTTAGCAGGATGGAAAAGAAGACTGAATGGCCAACGAATAATTTGAACGGACATTGTAGCACGTGAACTCAGTCCTTTTATTTATGCTAAGCCCCCCCGTCTAATTGAATTAATTGGGCGTCCGATTGCTTACCGTCTGCAGTTAATATAGATTATTGGAAGGGTTTAATTCGAAATGCAATCAACATTTAAAGTCAGCTACCTCAAGTGTCGTTCATTAAGTGTACGTTGTTTTGCAGACTTTCAGTAATTTGGACTACCCTGGACGGTAATAGCCGGTGGAGTATGTTTATTCCAGTTGATGATGATGATGATGATGTACTTTTTTCAGAGTAGTCTTAGGTTTTAAAATAAAAAAATTCTAATGGGTTTTATTAATTCATTTATATTAATTTATTTTTAACCGATAATACTAATACGATTATGTTACACATTTTATGTTACTTTAATTCAATATTTTAGGCAATAAGTGTCGAAGAGATTGAAAAAAATACAAAAACTTGGCGCTATGCGGACGATATATTTTTCGTCTTAAAAAAGTGTTTCACGTAAGTTTCTTTGATTGTTTGGCACAAATACACCTTTATATTTATGGAAGTGCAGCAACACAGAAGAGAGAAAATAGAATGGGTAATATTTGAATTATGGATGTGTTATAAATCGCTGAATTTAATAGCAAGAGGATCTAGACTATCTGTTGTTCTTCTTTAGATGTTTTATTTATTCTTGGTGGATATAAAATAATATAGTTGACAGTTCGTGAAATCATTCATTTTCATTTTGGTTGGTGATCATGTGGTCACCTCTTCATTATTTCCCATATTTATACGACATGTAGAACGATCGATTTCGATGGCTTGACAAGCGTAGACAAACGTGGAAGAATAACAAAGTTTCTTGGCTGGTAGACGGCATCTTTGTGACGTCGCCACTGTTCGCAAGGATTGACGAGGCCGCCTGATTTTTTGTCAGGGTTATCTCCCTTAGCCCAAGGGCTACATATGTTATACGTATACCTTTAGATACCTTTTAAGTATCCTGGGTGTATGTTCGCACCCACCCGCCGTAGCGGAAGCCCAGTTATACCGCTGTGCACTCGGACCCTGCTGTTATTAGTCTAGATGCCTAGGGGCACCTAGTCCAGGATGCACCACGTGGAGGATTAACAGTCAGGAATATCACCATCATTGGAATTTGAGACTTTATAAGCATTACTCAAATCCTCAGGATCATTAGCATCCCAGTTCGTGAAATGCAAAAATTAATAAAAACAATTGTGTGTTTGTACAAACGGGACAACATATGAATATTTTCAATAATTTAGAAAAGAAGTATTGTAAAATTGTTTCTATTGGCAACAATGTTTATTTATTTATTGTTGTGGAAGGAGTGTTTTGGCAACCACAAAATTTACACAATGTGTTATGTAAATTTCTTTAAATGCAATTAGTTACATTTGTATTTTAGAACAAAGTGGCGCTTTTCATTGTTAGATGTAGGTGCATATTGAGCTGAGGATGTTGTTTTTTATTACAAACTGGCGGGAAGATGTTGTTTAAGATTGAAACAAACCAAAATCACAAAAATTACTTCTATTTGCACGTCAAGAACTTGACCAGTCAAATATTTGACACCAGTTCTACGATTCGTGAAAGAAAATATTTTTACAACGGAAAGAAAAGTTTGATGAATTGTTTTAAATTGCTTTAAAAAGCAATTACAGTCTATACAGTAGATGCACTGACTCAGACAAGGTAGATTTATAATGAAACGACGGATTTCAACAGTGTCAAAATCAAATTGATTTTCGAAAGAAGTCAACATTAGAAATAGATCAATTTGACTATTCCGTTGTTTAGAAACTGCTTGATGACACACATCGAAAAGTTGCTGCGATAACAAAAATAAATGATTGGATAACAAAAGTAGATGAATAGGTGTAGCAGCATCCAAAGAATGATTCTAAGACTGTACATATTTGTGAAACAATTGTCAGGAGCTAAAAAGAATACTAAAATTACAATCAAAAGAAAAGACGTATGCCTACTTCTAACAGTTGATGAGCAATCATACAGATGGATATAGCATTGTAAAGAAATACTTGACCAATTTACATTGAACATTTTGATGGGAGTGAAGACACGATTGTTGTGCTAAAATAGATGGAAATATCTATTGATGACATTTTTGCAAATGAAATGGTTCATGCAATTTGAAAGTCAAAAATGCAGATAGGGTTTGGTCAAATAACTACAGAAATGCTAAAATATGGGGGTGATGTAATGACATACCAGTTTGTTCATCTGCTTAATGACTAAAATTGATGTTACAGCTAGACATAGAAAGTGATGTCAGTTATCTATTGACTGACATCATAATGGTCGTGTTTTTCCATTTGTCTAAAAATAAAATATCTTTTCACGCATTATTTATTATTTCTACACTGCCCTATATGGAAATAGAAGGCAGACGAGAACAAACGAGATTGATAAAATGATGGATATTTTTTGTCGCAGTTGTTTTAGAAACGTTCTGAATTTTATTTGACAAGTTTTCATTTTGAACAATGAAATTATGTGAAGAATTAACATCATTTAACTACATGGCACAATTAAACGAAGAAAATTACTTGTTTGAAATCTGCTTTTGCCGTTTCAAAAGACCATTGGACATTGGTTAAACAAAGATTAGTAGACCGTAGAAACGTTGGTCATAACTCTTGTTTCGTTAATTCCTGTGAACACTAGCGTTGTCTCAAGGAAGCCGTCTTCTAGCCAAGAAGCTTCATTAATTCCTCTAAGTTCAATTCGCATTCGACAACCTTTTCCTACAGGAATTCGAGAAGCTATTGAAATTTGGAATTAAGGAAGAGGTGGCTCTGCTACCAACTTATGTTATATAATGCAAACGGTTGTATAACTTTTAAGGATTACATTGATTAATTATTTTTCAATATTTTGTGATGTAACTGAATTCCAAATGCCTGTGTTTAATGCTATTTTGCAAACCAACAAAACAGTCGTTCGTTTTCGACCGGAAGTATGGATGGCATTTGTGCAGTTGTCAATAACGGCAGCACATTTTTGTCAGACTATCTAATAAACGGTGCTTTGGCTAAATACATTCGTGCTGGTTTTCCTTCCGGTTGGATGCAAGATGCATATACGTACATGCAGAGCAGCGTGGCGGCTGGTAAGTACAAACAATCAATTATTCATTCATTTTGGTTGATGACGTGGTCACCTCTTCATTATTTCCCATATTTATACGACATGTAGAACGATCGATTTCGATGGCTTGACAACCGTAGACAAACGTGGAAGAATAACAAAGTTTCTTGGCTGGTAGACGGCATCTTTGTGACGTCGCCACTGTTCGCAAGGATTGACGAGGCCGCCTGATTTTTTGTCAGGGTTATCTCCCTTAGCCCAAGGGCTACATATGTTATACGTATACTTTTTTAGATACCTTTTAAGTATCCTGGGTGTATGTTCGCACCCACCCGCCGTAGCGGAAGCCCAGTTATACCGCTGTGCACTCGGACCCTGCTGTTATTAGTCTAGATGCCTGTTGGCATCTAGTCCAGGATGCACCACGTGGAGGACTAACAGTCAGGAATATCACCATCATTGGAAATTGAGACTTTATAAGCATTACTCAAATCCTCAGGATCATTAGCATCCCTACAAACAATCAATTATTCAATTAATCCTTATTTGTAATGAGCATTCCATTAGGATTCATTTTGATTTAGTTGAAGCAGCATAAAATCAGTGATTGACCGAAGCTTATATCACTAAAACGTCAACTTAAAATAATGAGCTATTACTATTTTTGTATGTAAAAATATTTGTTTTTGCAATTTTTAAATAAACAATAGTTAAGTGACCTTTTGATGGTAGTTACATTTAACATTAATATCACATTTATATGAATGGGGTAAAATAATTATGGAACCATAATTTTAAACAAAACTACTGTTTATTTAGTTAAATATGATTGTTTACATAAGCAAACATATGTGCACGAGATAAATTTAGTTTATATTAGTGTTTTAAAAAACAAAAGAATGACGACAAAATTAATTATGTAATCTACAATTCAATTTTACAAGATTAGATTGATAAATTGGGTGACCCATAGCCAAAATATTGACATTGTGGCATGTTTGAAGATAAGTTGTTGGTATTGTTGTTACCATTGTTGGATGATAGAGAAGTTGTGGAGTTTGGGGTTAAATTCTAAATTTTTTGTTATCTTAAAAGCAAAATTATAATGAGATGGCTTCATTCATTCATTCATTTTGTTGGTGATCATGTGGTCACCTTTCCATTACTTTCCCATATTTATACGACATGTAGAACGATCGATTTCGATGGTTTGACAAGCGTAGGCAAACGTGGAAGAATAACAAAGTTTCTTGGCTGGTAGATGGCATCCTTGTGACGTCGCCACTGTTTGCAAAGATTGACGAGGCGCCTGATTTTTTGTCAGGGTTATCTCCCTTATCCCAAGGGCTACATATGATATACGTATACCTTTAGATACCTTTTAAGTATCCTGGGTGTATGTTCGCACCACCCGCCGTAGCGGAAGCCCAGTTATACCGCTGTGCACTCGGACCCTGCTGTTATTAGTCTAGATGCCTAGGGGCACCTAGTCCAGGATGCACCACGTGGAGGATGAACAGTCAGGAATATCACCATCATTGGAAATTGAGACTTTGTAAGCATTACTCAAATCCTCAGGATTATTAGCATCCCACTTAAGTAGGCTAACTCATTAGGCTTGGTGGGGGATGCCAGATTTTATTTTTGGCACGAAGTCAAAACCCTTTTTTGGCTGCTCTTTTACTTGCCAAAAATGGTTTTTCTTTTACAACAGATTGAAGCAAAAACTCTAACGACTAATCTTTTCAACGTGTTTGGATCATTTTCATAAATTTGCCTTATTTCTCCTATATATCTTTCCATCCACCTCGACGTTATAGCTAGTTCGATTGGATCGTCAGCACCATCGAGTGTGGTGACCGGTTTGTCTTCGTCCAATGCGTTGCCTGCTTTGGGCTCGTCTGCCAGTTCAGCCCGTCACAACTTTCTCGTCACCATCAACAGCATCCAATTGGCTCGGACGAATTTGGACACGTTGGTGACCAAATTGCTCGATGAGCTCAATTTGGTCTACGAACAAAAGGATACAAACTTCAAAAAATTGGAAGTAAGTTTAGTGATGCATGTTTTTCTCGTTGGCGGGATGCTAATGATTCTGAGGATTTGAGTAATGCTTATAAAGTCTCAATTTCCAATGATGGTGATATTCCTGACTGTTAATCCTCCACGTGGTGCATCCTGGACTAGGTGCCCCTAGGCATCTAGACTAATAACAGCAGGGTCCGAGTGCACAGCGGTATAACTGGGCTTCCACTACGGCGGGTGGCGACGTCACAAGGATGCTGTCTACCAGCCAAGAAACTTTGTTATTCTTTTACGTTTGTGTTACGCTTATCAAGCCATCGAAATCGATGATCGTTTGCTATGTCATATAAATATGAGAAATAATGAAGAGGTGACGCCACGTCACCAACCAAAATGAATGAATCTCGTCGGTCGTAGGATGATTACTTGCGATGGCCAAGTTGATGGCAAACGGCTAGATTGTAATGAATGACGTACTGGTATTATTGTTGTCTTTTTGCAGAAAGATTCATTTATTCACTTTGTTGGTGACCTAATAGTCACCTCTTCACTATTTCTATAATCGTACGCTACACAAAACAAACGTAATAAAATAACGACGTATTTTGGCTGGTGAATGACTTCCATCATTTGTCAATGTTAACATGACCACCTATTTTTTTGTCAAGATTATCTCCATTAGCCCGAGGACTGCATATGCGTATACGTATACTTTGAGATGCCTTTTAAGCACCTTGAGTGCTAACTTGCACTTGCTCGACAAAGTGAAAGTCCAGTTATACCACGTTGTACTGGGTGCTTGTGTTAGTCCAGGATAGACCACTTGAAGGAACAGATAGCGTTATCACCATTATCAATTTCCGCTACATTATGTATTTTAAACTAGGTGTACAGTGGTATAACTGTGCTTCTACTTTGGTTTCTAGGTGCAAACATACAACCAGGTAACTTAAAAAGGATATATGTATACCATATGTAGTTGTTAGGCTAAGGGAGATAACCCTAATAACAAATCAGGTGGTTTTGTGATTCTGTGTGAACAGTGGCGCCGTTACAAAGATGCCATTTAACAGCCAAGAAATGTCGTTATTTTATCACGTTTGTTATGCTTGGTTATCGGAATCGATTGTTTTATATACTATGCAAATTTAGAAATAATGAAGAAGTGACTATATCACTAATCACAATAAATGGTGTGATTATACATGACACATTTATAAATGAAACTCATTTTTAATAACGTGTTAATACTTATGCACTAAAACTTTTACATACTATTTTCTATTTTATGAAGCTAGTTAAACCTTTGTAGGCTGGGGTCTATTTTCAACTTACAATTAACTTTGTGTAATAAGATATTGTAAAAAATTAAGAATATACTTCTAATATATTGAGTAATTAGTCAAATTTTATCTTTGTAATAATAATACTGCTGTTTAATTTTATGGTTTTTAATATAGATAAAGTTACAATTGTTTTATTCTTGTTTTACTCTTAAAAATGCATACATACTTCATGTAAGTATTTATTTTAATTGTACATGAAACTTTTTTGAAATAAATTATATTAGAAATTGAGCAATGCTTATAGTTTGGATTTCCAATAATGCTAATGATTCGGTTTCCCCACTTCTGTGCGGTGTATCCCGGACTGAGGCTAACATGGATCAGGAACCGAGTACACAGTAGTATAATTGGGCTTCCGCCTTAGCGGATCGATGTAAGCATATGACATGAAAAAGGTTTCGTAAGGTATAAGTATATACTGTATGTAACCGTTGGGCTAAAATGAACACAATTGTGGATGAATATTTGTACCAATACGACAAGGTCGAAATTCAGATATGCCGTTGTACACTCGGTCTCTGCTTCTTTTCCATCTATATTCAGCATGCATCAAGTGAAAATGTAGAATTAGGAGTACTATTGTCATTAAAACAACAGAATGTATATATATATATATATAGTCCTAATAATTATTAAACTATTTTTAAAATGCCATTACTGATTTCCAGATGTGTTTGAACGAATGCAAAGTATTCAATTTGGAACAATTAAAACGGTTGTATGACACGGCGTTTGAATATCTGACTACATCGGTCGTTCGAAGTCAGGTCAAGTCTGTCCTAAGTCCTTTTGCTTCGATGAAATACAATTTGGTCGAGGTGTGTTGATGACTCCTATCGTTATTGTTTTAATTTTATGTTATTTATGTGTTGGGATGCTAATAATCCTGAGGATTTAGTAATGCTTATAAAGTCTCAATTTCCAATGATGGTGATATTCCTGACTGTTCGTCCTCCACGTGGTGCATCCTGGACTAGGTGCCTATAGGCATCTAGACTAATAACAGCAGGGTCCGAGTGCACAGCGGTATAACTGGGCTTCCGCTACGGCAGGTGGGTGCGAACATACACCCAGGATACTTAAAAGGTATCTAAAGGTATACGTATACCATATGTAGCCCTTGGGCTAAGGGAGATAACCCTGACAAAAAATCAGGCGGCCTAGTCAATCTTTGCGAACAGTGGCGACGTCACAAGGATGCCGTCTACCAGCCAAGAAACTTTGTTATTCTTCCACGTTTGTCTACGCTTGTCAAGCCATCGAAATCGATCGTTCTATATGTCGTATAAATATGGGAAATAATGAAGAGGTGACCACATGATCACCAACCAAAATGAAATGAATGAATGAATTTATGTGTTGGGACAAGTAGTAAGTGGAGTGCCAATCGACAAGTATCTAAGTTCCACTAGCGGCACTCAATGCTGATGTTGGGCTTTACCAAATGTCCATTGACTGAAACATCTTTTTAGTGCAAACATTTTTGAGCAATACAATTGGAGAAAAAATGATTCAATTAAGAAAATTAATTATGCAATGCAAAATCAGATTCCACATTGGGAAAATTGTGGAAATCAATGAATATTATCTAGAATATTAAAATTGTATAGCTTTTAATATCTATTTTTATGCGTGTTTTATAATATAAATTATAGTTTGCTTGTTCTTCATTTTTAAAAATATCAATATTAGAATTTTAATATAATATCAGTATATTTATTTTTACAATATTTTTTATTTATACTGTTAAGACAATGTCTAATAACTTTTTTAGTATAATTGAGATGTGCTTTAAACAAGTAAATAGTTTTACAGAAGCAAATGAATTACACTTTATTGATTTTGACAGCAGCTTGTTTATATACTGTAAGTAGTAGTTGTACAGTATTCATTGTTCGTTATTCGTATTTCTCATGTTATCTTTTTAAAGACTATTTGTTAGTATTTTCAACTAAATTTTACTTAGTTATTTTATGTGTTGGATGTGTTTTACACATTCTATCAAATATAGCTCTAAATAATGTGACAACAACAAAAGTTACTGACAGACCCACCTCTTTATTACTTCCAAGTTTGATTAGTATCCTAAATTCCTATATGCAGAGCACCCATTTACTGAGACAATGTCCAGCGAAAGTCCTGTTATACCGTCGTGCACTCGGTTACTGCTGTTATTTGTCTAGATGCCTGTGGGCACCTAGTTCAGGATGCACCATGTGAAGGAGTAACAGTCAGGAATATCATCATTGTTGGAACTTGATACTATAAGCACCAGGATTATTGGCATCCCAAAAATATTGTAACTTCACTCAAAGTAGTGTTTCTTTTAACTCATCTGTTGTAGGCGTTTCTTTTTTCATTATCAGCATGCGGTCTACTAGTTAGCAGTAGGATTTCTCTTATAGCTTAGATAAATGTCGAGTTAAAACAGTATTATGATTGAATTTTAATTAGATTAAATTTTTTGTCCTTATTTCCCTTTGCAATGTCAATGATTTTGAGGATGTGAGCAATGCTTATAAAGTCTCAATTTCCAATGATGGTGATATTCCTGATTCATCCTTCTCTACGTGGTGCATCCTGGACTAGGTGCCAACATGCATCTGGGCAAATATTAGCGGGGACCGAGTGCACAGCGTTATAACTGGGCTTTCACTTTATCGGTGCTAGCATACATGCAAGATACTTAAAAGATATATGAAGGTAACTATGTATCATATATAACCAGTAAGGTTTGTGGATTTATCAACCGACGCCAACTCTATTAAATTTCGTTTTGTCAATTCCTGTGAGCACTGGCGTCGTCGCAAGGAAGCGGTCTTTTAGCCAAGAAACTTCATTTATCCCTTCAAGTTCAATTCGCATCCGACAACCTTTTTGTATACGAATTCGAGAAGCCATTGAAATTAATGAGGAGGTGGCTATGTGGCCAACTTATGTTATATTATCTCCTTATTGATGCACTGTGGGAAGTTAACATTTACTCGTGAATTTGGAAATAATAAAACTAAACATTAAAGTTAACGTGGAATTTATGAATCAATTTTTGTCGGATGTAGAATAAATTTTTGTTGTTGTAAATTCATTTTTGTTATTCAAGGATGATTTGGATTTATTCAGTGCCAATGATCCGTGGATTGAAGTTTGCATTACCAATTTGGACAATTTCCTCAAACCATTTCGGGTATGTTAGAGGTGGTGGTGGTGGTGGTGGTGTTAACTTTGATTTGAATTCAAATTGTCACTGCATTGTTTTGACTAAATGTTTTTGCCAATAATTATTTCCCTTTTGCCGACACACGTGTCACGAATGTGACGCAAGTTGGCATTTGCAGTGCAACAGAACTTTCCATTTGTTTTGACAATTATTCCCGTTTTACACGTTAGATTTGTGTTCAATTTCAAGTACTAAGTAGTGCGCTGCCTATGTGTGCATAGATGTTTCTTATTGTGTATTTTTGAAAAATGAGTTTTATTGTTTAATTGTATCGGTACGCATAAGTTAAGTGATTATCATTATATGTTATATTATATTATGTATTATATAAAACCCTTTTGCTTTAAAAATAAGCCTGGGGCAATAAGACAACAGTTATAGCAAAACAACAACAACAAAGTCTCGTTGGCATTGAAGATTCTGCAAATCGAAGATTGAGCTTCCTTTCGGCTTTCACTCAACATTGTCATCTGTGTAACTTTGTCATCCAGATAAATGCGATCACTTCTTTGCAGTTATTTGGTAGAATGGCATCCTCTTCATTGCTTCCGTAGCAGTATAAATTTTTTACAGAGGCCAGGTTACTAACCTTGCGCTCAAACCCTCCTCCTTTATCCAGGCTTGGGACTGGGTAGATTGAATCATTTCTAATCCAAACTAGGCGGAGTTAGTTAAGTGATAAATGTAATTATTTTCAAACTGAATTACTTACTTGAACAGCCTGCAATATATATATATATATTACTTGCTGTATATTCACATTTCTGGTACTCGGTGAATTCCGCGGAACGTCTTAAGGATTTACTTGGACAAAACGTATTTTAGCGTTAACATATCTGTTTTCACACGTTCCTAAACTATGTGGTATTCTGTACTTTTGATTGAAGGTCCAACAGAATGAAACTCGGAATTGCTTGTTTAATTTTTGAGTAAAAACAATTTAATTAATAAGTTTACTCATTTTTCAATTACTAACATGGACTAATTGAATTTTTCTATTTTGTTGGTAGGTGGAAACATCTAATATAGGAAATTTTCTTCAAGTATTTGCTGTGTACACAAACCTTCAATTTCTATAATCCGTTCTTGTAAATAGTAGATTCTATATAAAGTAATTTAGCATTTACTAGGAGTAATTTAATACAGTCAACAATGAAATATAAATTCTATTTACCAACGTTTCTTCAAACATGAAAAAATGTGTTTGTTTTTGTTCATCGGATAAACTTTATTCGTAATACAATACCCTGGTATTTGTATTTGAATACGTAAAATAAGGATGGACTATGTATATTTTGTAAAACAAGAATGTGCCGGTTAATTGAAAATGTGCACATAAAATCAATATTTAATTTGATACGTTTTAGCTGTGTACTTTTAACAATTATATTTTTTTAAACAAAATTACTCGTATCTTTCTATTGGCAGGGAGTTTTTTCTACCGACAGCAATGATCGTTTCCTTTTAATCCTTTCGACCGAATTGCAACGCCGACTGGAACAATTGATACAAAGAAAAACGTTCAATCGAGTAGGTTTATTGATTTTTTGTCTAATATGTAATTCATTTTTGATTAGTTTTAAGTTGTTTTTAAAAAAACTTAGCTTATTTGTCTGCTTTTAATGTTGATTTAGTCCATGTAGCTATAATAGCGTTGCTTTAAAATGCTAAATACTTATCATTATTATGCAGCAAATTTAGTGCTTATATAGTACGAAAAGAATATAAACAAGATTATTCAAAAAGTGATTATGACTAAATTGCAAGTGAAAAATTTAATAAGTAAGAAAATATGAGCAAGTACCTCATTGAAAACGAATTTTATGCCACATTTTGGGGGTTTCCAATCAATGAAGTGGTTTATCTTCCAGTCTCTATTCACTAAGTTGGCAACGTACTTGGATGGATGCTGTTCGGGATGATCTTTACACAATCTTAACCGGCACTTTATCTTGGAAACAATGGCTAAGTTGATGGACTGACATATCCCTACACGCCTCCGAAAATTGTGAACAATGAAAAGGGATTGTTCGAGATGCTATGCGAATTTGGAATTAATGAAGATGTGGCATTGCCACTAACTTTTGTTGATGTTGTTGTTGTTGTTTTATGAAAAACATGTCTTTCAGCAGTAGATATTGTAGCGAAGCCGAATGTGGACCCACATTTTGTGCCGGTGGTCGGAATCGAACCTATGTCCACCAGGTTGGAGTCGAGCGCTGTACCGCTGGATTATCACAATTCTGCTAAGCCCTTACACATGTTCTTTATTTCTCATATCCATTTTAACGGTTGACTTCCCGTGATGTTTTTCACCAACCTTGATACAATTATCCATCTTGACGTTTCCTTTTTTTCATGAACAAATTGATATCGATACATTTTTGTAAATTATAATTTTATTCGTTTCATCATTTTCGCGCCAAGTTTGGAGCCGTTCAATTGGAAAAAGAGATTCGATGTTTGTTTACCTACTTGACATCAATTTCGTATACGTCATTGAGGGACCATTTTACGCGAATTTTTCAAATCTGCAAATTGCTCAATTTCGATAGCGTAAGTTTGCATGCATCTTGTGTGTGTGTGTGTGTGTGTGTAAGCGTAATCGCCTTTATTTTGAACTTGAAACACATTATTATTTTATTTTCGGTGTACATGATTATCATAATTGTCGAAAATTGATCCGTTTTACCGATGCAATTTTATAAAAATGAAAGAATTGTCATTGTGTTGCTATGACGTTTTTTATACACACTTCAAAATAACACGGCTGACTTGAAAAAATTGACTCATTGTGGTACTTTGCAGTATTCTGCTTTAGTTATTTATGTTAGACATATCTAATTTTCGCTAATATATACCTTAGATAATAATTTAGTAATGCACATCAAGTAAAATTATTCACAATATTAATTTGTAATTAGAATATACAACAACATTTATTCTTGCAATAGACTCTAATGATCCTGAGTATTTAGGTAGTGCTTATAAAGTTTCAATTTTCAATGATGATGATAATCCTAACTCTTTATCCTCCATGTGGTGCATCCTGGACTGGGTGCCAATAACAACAGGGATCGAGTGCACATCGGTATAATTGGACTTCTGCTGCTGCGAGTGAGTGCATGCATACACCTAGGGTACTTAAAAGGTATCTAGAGTTATACGTATACTATATATAGCCCTTGGGTCAAGGGAGATAATCCTGGTGAAAAATCAGATGGCCTCGTTAAACCTTGAAAACAATAGTGCAGTTACAAAAATGCCGTTTATCAGCCAACAAACGTTAATATTCTTCTACGATTGTTATGATTATCAAGCTATCGAAATCGATCGTTTTGATATGGCGTACAAATGCAGAAATAGTGAAGAGGGTACTAAGTCATCAATCACAATGAATGAAAATTGAACTCTTGCAATAAAGCGTTTGCAGCCAATAGAGATCAATGGAGGGGCTTAATTCGGGATGTAATTAACATTTAAAGGCAGCACACAGTCAGCACAGTCAAATGTTCACGAAGTGCACATTGTAAAAGTTGGTATTTTTGCAGGTTTTTGGTAATTTTGACTACCCTAGGCGATAATAACCGGTGGGGGATATTTATCCCCGATGATGACGATGGTGATAAAACCATCATTTACTAAAACTTAAGTCAAAAAATTAATTTTATCGACCTAAATGCATAATTACACGAAGAAAAATTACAAACTTTATAATGTCAACAATTCAAGTAACATTCACTGTTTTTATAACTTCTGTCATCCGCTTTGAATCCCAGTTTATCAAGGTACCAATAAAATCCTTTGAAACTCGATTTTTTGTAACATAAATAATATTCTTTATAAGTTATGTTATTTTACAACTTGTTAACCTACTACTTAAGAAAACCAAACATATAATTAATAACACTTGAATCTGGGCTGTACACAGGTCAGTTTTTTGCTTAACAAGGGTTTTGCAGTCTAAATAGGTCAAACACACAGTAAATTGTAAGTTATACTAAAAAATACATTACCAATTTGTAAATATACACCAGACCATTATTTTGAACATGTTTAAAATACTTTGAGACATTTTGAGAAAATTGTGACTACAGTAATTAAAAAATATTGATTAATTTCGTACTGTTTAAGATGATACTCTAGATCCATTTTCGTAACTCCACCACATTAACTATGTAGATAAGATACATAAGCAACTTATTTTGCAAAAAATAATATATTTACGAATTTCGGACTCAACATTTTAAAGTCAAGTCCATTGGGCTTTTGCTAAACATCGCAATAAGTTGCTAATAAGTTGCTTATGTATTTTATGTATCTTAAGAAATTAGTCAATATTTTTTAATTACTGTAGTCACAATTTTCTCAAAATGTCTCAAAGTATTTTACACATGTTCAAAATAATGGTCTGGTGTATATTTACAAATTGGTAATGTATTTTCTAGTATAACTTACAATTTACTGTGTGTTTGACCTATTTAGACTGCAAAAACGGATTACTTACCGTTTGCAGTTAATAGAGGTGGTTGGAGGGGTTTTTATTTGGGATATAATTAACATTTAATGTCAGCACACCTCAAGTATCGTTCATTAAGTGCACTTTACAAATGTCTTGCAGATGACGATCATTACATATTTATTTTGATTCTAATTCGGTTGTATGGATGTCAAGGTCGAATCTGTAATTTAATTAAATCATATGATATTAGTCATCCTCAAAATACGTCTGTGTTTAATGTCTCGTTATATATTAGTTAATACAAATCCACATTTAAAGCATTAGGTTCCCTTTATAATTCTAAATAAAAATATGAGGAGATGTAAACTGTGAGATGAATTCATTTCGTATATTCGCGTCAGTCACAAACATAACATTTTAGTATATATATACAAAATAGGGGTACAGATAACATTTACATTAGTACAACTCACAAACATACACACACAATCCTTACGACCAAGCTAAGTTCAATGTAGTGACGATCTGTTTTTGTGCATACAAAGCGGGTTTTAATGTGTGAATATAAAAAGATTCGAGAATTTTTAATATGTTTGAAGCTGGAGATGTAATTAACACGTTAAAACAATTTTTAAAATTGATCTGATGTTTAGTTTGTAGTGGATAACATAATATGGAGGATGTGCATGAGTGTTCACTTCCGTTTGACCTATTGTTGATCCAGTTTGGAATGTGTTCTTTATCCCGGCTAGCTAAGCGACGCATTGTCCGACCAATGTACTTGTCGCCGCAACTGCAAGTGAACTGATAAATGCAATGTGAGGCGGAAAATGTTTCTTTAGCTGTTTTAATGTTGGGCAAAGGGAGACCTTTAGTAGTGAACAGCATTCTTAGTTGGGTCGATGGAAAGGTCCTTTTTATCGTTGCTTTTAGCCGCATTTTGAGGAGGTTCATAATATCATCTCCTTTAAATGGTAACTTTAAGTAAGCCGGCTTCTTTTCATCGCCGTTTCTACCCGGATTTTTGTATGGCTTGGCGTGGTATTCGATGAATTTTGTTGGATATCCATTGTTGATTAACAGTTGTTTAATGATATTTCTTTCTTCATCTATTGTGTCGTCAGAACAAATTTTCTGTGCACGATTGAACAGTGCTTTGACAAGTGCACGTTTGTGTTGAACTGGTTGAAAACTTGTATAATGTAAATATTGACCAGTCCAAGTAGGCTTATAGTAAACCTTACGTTGAAGCAATCCGTCACTTCTCCGTGAAATTGAGACGTCTAAAAAGTTGATTGTATTATTTTTCTCAAGTTCATGTTTTGTTCTTATGTTGGGATGAGTTTTATTCAAATTATGTAGCAGTTCATCAAAGTCTTGTTTGTTGTGAGCTACTACAAAAATGTCATCTACGTATCGTTTGTATATGGCCATGTTTTCTATCAATGTTTTGATCTGATGTTCAATTTTTGATAAAAAGATATTTACCAGTGCGGGTCCTAATGGCCTGCCCATGGCTACACCGTCTGTTTGAATATAAGATTTGCTTTGAAATTGAATCTGACATTTTGGGTGCAGAGCAAAATTAATTCTTTTAAATATTCAACAGGAATTTTAGTGTTAATTTCATTTGACATTATGTAGTCACCTAAGTATTCCACCGTTTCTTCTAGCAGTACATTTGTGAAGAGTAACTCGATGTCAATAGAAGCCATTGTTTTGTCGCATGTGTTGAATTTATCTGTGTTCAATAAACTCAAAGGTGTCTTTGAGATGATACATACTCATTTGTTTCTTAATTGGATCAATCAGATGCTTTAGCCATTTTGCAAGTTTGTGTTATGGTAAATTCACCATAGATAGAATTGGTCTAATCGAAATGTTTTCTTTATGAGTTTTTGGTAGTCCATACAATTCAGGTGTGTGATTACCAATTGGCTTTAGAAATTGATATTATTTGAAACAAATCCACATTATTACTGATATTGATCTAATACACAGAGCGTATATACCAGCCTTAAACACATAGCAACTAAGTTTAAAATTTGTCATGTGACAGATGCTTACTTGTTTTATTCAAAGAGATTGTCATTCCGATATATAATAATTAGGATTTAGCAGCTTTTAAAAATTGTATCCAAACAAAATTTTAATTATTTTGTAAACTGTATACAAGACTTGCAGATTGTATTTGAGTTTATCGTAATTGACTAAGCTGAACATATTACCAATCCATACACTGTCTCGTTTGCCATAGAACGGCAAAGAAAAACCTTGTTAACATCTATTGAGATATGTCTTATTGATTGATTTTTGAGTATTAAAAGGTTATGGTGTTTTATTCATATTTCAAACTAATTTTTGTCATGTGAAGATTTAACTGCCAAATATAAATTATATTTTGATATGTTAACTTTCTATCAATAGACTGTTCTAGCTAGATGGTATAGATATGTCTTTTTAACTACACGTGTTTTGTGTGCTTTTATCCACCCATGGAGAATGTTATATATACTTTTTTGTGATACGTGTAATGATGTTAGGAGTATCATTGATGTCAGATCTAGAAACTGTGTAAAAATATGGACATTTTCCAAATTTGGTAAATTGTAACATTCCAAGTTGTCTATTTTTTCGAACGAGGATAGAAACTGTAAGATTTAGGGTTTATTTTTCAAAACATTAAAAATTGTCGTTTTCAATGAATGCGGTTTTTCACATTTTATATTTACAACTTTACATCAAAAGCACATTTAGAAATCCATTGTTAATTAAAACTAAGAGACATCGATATGTATTCATTGTGTGAATGTGTGTGGCATACTGAGTTGTATGTTCATTGCTGGTTGATGAAATGACACACCCACATACATATATGAACATTACAAATGAAAAAATGTGATATAGAAATTATGTTAACACCTATGAATTATACGGGTTTCATATTTGTTCGTTCTATTGTTTATTCTACAAGTAAATTATTAACATTTATATTCATTACGGTTGGTTTGTATAGCCTATGAAACCATCGACTCGGATGGCTTAATAATTAGCGCGTAACAAATGTACGAGAATAACTGCCTGATAGACAGCATTATTATGACGGCGCCATTGTTTACAAAGATTGACAAGGTCATATAATGTTTTGTCGTGGTTATTTCCTTTAGCTTAACGGTTACGTATGGTATGGGATGCTAATGATCCTGAGGATTTGAGTAATGCTTATAAAGTTTCAATTTCCAATGATGGTGATATTCCTGACTGTTAGTCCTCCACGTGGTGCATCCTGGACTAGGTGCCAACAGGCATCTAGACTAATAACAGCAGGGTCCGAGTGCACAGCGGTATAACTGGGCTTCCGCTACGGCGGGTGGGTGCGAACATACACCCAGGACACTTAAGAGGTATCTAAATGTATACGTATACCATATGTAGCCCTTGGGCTAAGGGAGATAACCCTGACAAAAAATCAGGCGGCCTCGTCAATCTTTGCGAACAGTGGCGACGTCACAAGGATGCCGTCTACCAGCCAAGAAACTTTGTTATTCTTCCACGTTTGTCTACGCTTGTCAAGCCATCGAAATCGATCGTTCGTATAAATATGGGAAATAATGAAGAGGTGATCACGTTACCAACCAAATGAAATGAATGAATTGCCTACAACGCCAAATCTACAGGATCACCCCCAACCAGTTACGTATGGTATACGTATACCTTAATATACTTTCCAAATTTCCTAGATGTAAGCTCGCAGTCATCAGCTAAAGTAGAAGCCCAGTTATACCGAGTTCCTTGCTGGAATAGTCTAGGTACTAGTGCAGAATGCTCCACTTGGAGGAACAGTCAGGGATATCGCTATCATTAGAAATTGAGACTTTATAAGAATTGCTTAAATCCTCATACGATCATTAGCATTCCTAATATGTTAATAGGGATAACGATTTACAAAATACCCAAAGTGGTAATGTTTTATTGACTATAGTTATTTTGGAAACGAAAGATTTACATTTCAAAGTAATGGACAACCTACTGTTTTGTAGTCCAATTACGTTTAAACATATTTCACAGTTTAGAATGGTAACGTACAATTTCAACACTGTGTCGATGTAGTCTAGCGGTACAGCGCTCGATTTGGACCTCGGTGGGCAAAGGTTCGAATCCCACGTTCGACTTTGCTAAAATGTCCACTCCTGAAAGATGTTTCTCGTAAAACGTTCGAAGTAATAAGCATAAAAAAGAACTTAGGAAATACAAGTAACCTAACCTGATTATTGTGAATGGAAAATGATTGATATTCAATCCCTCTACTCCCAAACACTTTTCCATATTAATTTTGTGGTAGCACGGTTCATGCAGAAACATTATAAGAACAACACTAATCGCGTGTATGTGTGTCTATTTGTATAGAATGTTTATTGTCATTTTAGCAAAGAATGTAGTCAGTGAACATTGATAAAAATAAATTGCAATAGTTATTATTAGATTGATTAATTAATAATGATAATTTATTTGATTCAACTATGAAAGGTCCTTCAACGTTTTTATCTAAAATACTTTTCAGGTTGAAGAGGTTTCCTATTTTTGGGACAGTTCCACGTGGCGCCTTACACCCAATGAAGTGCGGCGATTCTTGTCAGTTAGGTATGTTTTACAGTACAAGAATTACTAAAGTTGTCATGTTGTATATACGTATATATTCTCTTTTTTAAATTGGACTATTACATTTTATTTTTTGATCAAACGGCTATTTAATCCCAATAGTGACCATTCTCTTGAGATAATCAAGCCAGACTGTATATATATAATCTATTCCCTACAATTTTATTCCATTACAAAGTTTTACGGTAACAATTCTATCAGATTACTTACAAAACATTTATCATTAGACATATATTGTAGTTAAGTTCAAACATTTAAGTGATAAAGGATTATTGCAGGACAGTGAAGTAGTGTTGACAATGGGGCATCGTAAATTTGGCCTGGTGACCAAGAATATTAAATTCTTCTCTAATGCTCGAACGCCTTACTGGAAGCACTTTTTACCAGGTGTACATTGATTCCAACTAGTCGCTGATTGGTATTTGGATTCAAATACTTATCTACCAGTATAATCGTTTAGTTACTGAACTTACCGTCTATTCAATAATTTAATACATATTCTATATATTATAAAACAGGATCGATTTTGAGGCGGATGAAATTCGGAGATTGAAACTTTGAAATCGCACTGTCAATTCGATCCAATCGGGATGTAAAGTTTTTTTTATTTTTTTTTAATAATAAATTTGTGCATTTTATGTACACATGTTTGTTCTAAAACGAAATGGCTTGTTTCGGTTAACTTTAGATAAAAATTCATTCACATTTGTACGAGTTCAATTTTGCAACTTTTTGTAATTGAGAAGAACCTATTCACACTAAAAGCATCTTAGTCAGATAAAGCATGTTTGTCAATTTAAAGGTTTATGTTAATTGACTTGGAATGTGCCACATGACCCTGAACTTCTAATGTATGTGTAGTTTATGCACACGTTTAATATATTTAAAGGCACCCATCATTGATATTGATGATATCATTGATATCTTGATGTGGGATGTCAATGGTCCTGAGGACTTAAGTAATACTTATAAAGTCTCAATTTTCAATGATGGTGATAATCCTGACTGTTCGTCCTCCACGTGGAGCATCCTGTACTAGGTGCCCACAGGTATCTAGACTACTATACGGCAGTATAATTGGGCTTCCGCTCAGTGAATGGATGTTAGCATACACCCAAAATGCTTAAAATATATACCAAGGTATCCATTTACCGTATGTAGTCGGTTAGACTTGTTGATCCGTCAATCCTCCAATTCCCCCGTGTATGCTATTAAAACTTGGAACTAATGAAGAGGTGGCTCCACTACCAACTGTTGTTCTCTCGATGTGGGCATCAGTTCCAACTATAGCATCGAGTCAATTTAGTTAACAGTCAGGAATTGAACCATCATGCAAATATTAAGGGATCAGCCGTTCAAACACAAGTGGTTGAAGATATTTGGTGTTCAAGTTGAGTTTTTGCTAAATTTCAAAATAAGATAGTCGGTAATACATTTCGACAAATACTAACAAGTTTTAGGGAAGGTGAAAAAGACACAAAACAAAATCGGTTTCAATATGAATCAATTTATTTTTACAAAATATAAATATATAGAATACAAAAAGTCATCACGACAATTTTGCGTGAATATATATATTCGATTTGTGTACAAATATACGAAGATACTTGGGTTCAATTTGAAATTTGTAGTTTCGAAAAATGAACAGCAGGATGCAGCATTGATCTTGAACTCTTGGCTATTGGTACCATTTTTGATTCTGTCAAATTTACACAAGGAATGTATTTTTGTGCAACTAAGCATGTGGAAGTATAATTATATTAGTTGTGTTATCCCTCAAAATATATTCGATAAAGTATTGTGAGTTAAAAATTGATTCAGACAAAATCTATCTGAAAGTAGTATTACTAATAATTTGTAAGATAAATAGTTTAATAAATATGAGCTCTTGTATTAATTTTTGAAAATACACACGTATTTGTGTAAATCTACCATTCAGTGTACTATATGATGAATGAACTTTGGTAAAATATTTGAGGAAAATAAATGTATATTTTTATATCCTCAAAATGAGAAGTATTTAATAATATAGAATATCTAAAGTATGTTAAATTATGAAAAAAGCTTGTTACGATATAGAAATGTAACTTAACCTGAAATATTCACTAAATGACCAATGCAATTATTGATCAAGAAAGCATTATTATGTATATTAAGCAAAAATGTTTATAACTAGAAAACAAAATCGTAAGCACTGATTAACCGCATCACTCAAAAAATCAACTAGAATCCTTATCTAAACGCTGTAACTGTTATAGAGCACTTATAATTCAGTCAAACGTAGCGATATTTCTCATCCAATTTTCCTCTTTATTCTAATTATTTTCCAATCAACCAATGGTTACAAAAACCCACTGGTCAAATGACCTCATCAAAAACGATTGTGTAAAATCGATGGCATAATTACGAGATCGAACTAAAAGTTCAACTATCGAAATGACCTAATGTGATGTATTAATTTAGATTGAAATTCGTAACAAGATGTGAACGAAGTAATTTTAAATAGGGTTATTTTGCTGTCTATGTGAGGTTAATTACATAGTCACTTCTTCATTATTTCTATATTTGTAGGGCATATTAAACGATTAACTTTGATGGTAGGATAAGCGTAACGAACATAGAAGGACAAAGTTTCTTGACAGCGCCACTGTTTACAAAAATAGGCGAAGCAGTCTGATTTTTTTGTCAAGATTATCTCTTTTAGCCCAAGGGCTACATATGGTATGCATAAACCTTGAGATACCCTAAGTGTATAACTACACCCATCAGTAAAGACAGAATCTGAGTTATACTGCTGTGCACACGATGCTTGCTGTGTTAGCTCACCTAGTAAAGGATGCACTACATGGCAGTGATAATCAAGGATTGTTACATTATAAGCGTTACTCAAATTCTCAGAATAAATACCATTCCATAACAATTTAAACAAATACAAACAAACAATTTTTAACACTTACTGCTTTGTGTTTTATAATAAACATGAAGAACAATGCCCGACAAACAAGTTATAAAACCGAACATGTTTAAGGTTGAAATAACGTCACCATTATATTTTGCGGCCAAAGAAAGAGTACATATTTCCTATCCATATATATATATATATATATATATATATATATATATATATATATATATATATATATATATATATATATAAAGACATAATTGTAAAAAATATTGTTTTGCAACATTATTAACAAAATCCTGAAATTAACCTTTATAAAAATTAATTATATAGAATTAAATATATAAATAATTACTAACTTTAAATATTCCAGCAACAGACAATGTTATACTAGAACACGTTCGAACAACCAAATATTCTGAAATTTCTAATAAAAATCCTAAGATTGCTCCACAACTCAGTTGCAGTAGATTGTAAAGTAATTGTTCGTAATCAGCCATACGAAATATTGTTTTGGCCGTTATAAATTCCAAACCTACAATTTATTAAATAAATTTAACCAAAAGGCAATATTCTAGCGGTACAGCGCTCGATTTGAACCTCGATGGGTTCGAATCCCACCACTGGCACTAAAATGTGGGTCTACGTTCGGATTCGCTAAAAGGTCCATTGCTGAAAGATATTTTTCGTAAAACATTCAAAGTAATAAACATGAAATAAATAAAAAATCATTTGCATAAGTCAATATTTAATGTTTTATTAATGAACGTATAAAGAACACCAAAAATTGAACAAAAATGATAAACTCTTAAAGCAAATAAAAGCAACAATTAAAACGATACCAAATAAACATTCAAATTAATATGTATTTATAGAAAATTTTAAACCAACTAACTCTTGTAAACAATACAAAATACTATTAAAATGATTTTGAAATCAAAAACATAAATCATCCCTACGTAAATTTACTTATTTACAGACACAAAAGTAATTATTCATGGGTTTTCAATGGTGACTTATTAGAATTATCAGATTCACTTAAATAATAAATCCATTTGGTTTCAGTCAACCATGTGTTTTAAACACATTTTTACTACATGTTAAATCATATAACAGATTAAAAATTTTGATGTAAACCAGTTATTGAACAGAAAGTGCTATGTTTATATCTACAAAGTGACATTTCCTCCTTGAGTATATGGCTTGGGTTTATACATACACCGCCCTCTGCTCACAATTAAACAATCTAATAGTTGCAATAATTAAAAACATTTCATTAAATAACTACTAAAATATCCAAGTCGATACTAAAAGAACAACAGTGTCATAAATACATCTTTAGTTGTAAAATATAAAAATTATGCAAATTGAAAGTAATTTAGATGTTTATAACGTATCTATAATACACTAACCGTAATCTTGTAAACAATTACACATTAAAATCATCATTAAAAATTTGTTTACCTTCAATGTACAGAAAAAATGGAAGTATAACCAAAATCATCCACGGTTGAGCGTGATACATTAAATTTATCGGATTGGATAAACCTAAAATGTGTCAATTGCATATTTTATGTGTTTTAGAAAAACTAAACTAAAAATAAATATTGGAGTACTTGAGATATTTGAAAGGTATACACTGCTGACATTTCCTAATAAGAATTAAACAACTGTAAAGTGTTCTGTTGACTCATATAAAATTTATGTTATTCAGTAAAGTATACCATTCTAATAGTATATAAATTATAAAAACATATATAAAATATAATGCAATAAAAAAATTTATTACACTAACATTTTTCTTCCAGTAATAATTGGGTAAGCGTCCATCGTATACCACTCAAAAACGAAGCCGATAAAACAAGAATAAATCCCATCATGTTGAATTGTGTTGACTCATAAGTAAACATAAATAAGCCAAGTGAAATTAAAAATACCACAGCGATAAGTAAAGGTTTCTAAATACATTAAGTTACAGTTGATACAAACCTTCGGTTCTAATTTGAATAGCACTGAAAACAACATTATAAAAATAACACTAGAAGACTTCGTCATTGTATATCTACAAACTAAAAAAATAATCAATAACTTACAATGAAATTGTAATAAATTCGAAACTCCAATTAGAAAATCCTATATCAAGAGCACTAAGATATTAAAAATGAATAAAAAACCTTGTAATTCCTGTAAGTGCTACTGATTTTAAATAACTAAACCATTTTAGTTCAATGTACGAAAATCCGCAGTATCTTTCATACGCCCCCCGTATAATCCATGCCAAAAGAAATTTAATAACCACATGCCATAAGGTTATAAAAAATGGGTATGGAAACACCTTATTAATGTAATATTTCATAAATTACATTACCTTTATATAGTAACTGTTAAAAAATGTAAGAAAAATAGAAAAAAAGTAAAATGTAAAAATGTAGAGAATTCGATCCAACGTAATCGGCATAAATAAAAATCAAAAAAGTAAAGTAAATATCAAGGCCAATATTATATATTCATTAAAGTAGTATAACACGATATATATATATTTGTTTAATTTTATTATTTAAACATTAACAATAATAAAAAAAATTATTTGTTATTAAATAATTTTTTTAATATTAAAAAAAAACAGATTTAGCTTTTAGTCAAAAATAAGTTAATGCTGCTTTATAATAATAAAAACAACAATCAAGAGTGTGACTAAAAGTAATATTTAGATTTTTAACAAAATTAACAACGGAAATTGGTTGAGAACTTAATGCTTTAAACAGGTTGCCTGAATGTTTTTCAAATTTGAAATAATTGCACTCGGAAACATTCATTGAGAGAACATTATCTAGGGAACACTTATATATATTATCAATGTTCTGCTATAATTGCTTAAAGTTGGTAATCTAAATTTTAATATTGTTAACGTAAAACAAAATAATAAATTAATCAATAAAAAGTATGTCATTAATATAAATGATAAATAATACTAGACCTAAAACAGATCCTTGAGAGACACCTGGATTAATATAACTGGAGGGTAAAAAGACTCCGCTTAATTTAACACTAAATTGACAATTTAAAAAAAAGTCACTTATTTATTTAAAGAGTAGTGGGTTGATCTCAAAAAAAACTTTTCCAGCAATGCGGAATGAGGTACTTCGTCAAATACTATAAAAGTTAAAGTAAATGCATGCTGATTAAACTGTTAGTGAACGATATTAAATTATAGGAACAAGATCTTATTAGCTAAATGGCAGAATAAAAAATTAAAAGTTAATTACTAATCTATGTATAATAATTTGTGTTTTAAAAAGTTATAATTAAAAATATTTTGCTTAAATGCAACGAGATTGTTTTGTAATTAATTACTTTTAATATAATTATTTAAAATACGTTTTTGCAGTTTTTTGTAGTGTATATTTATAAAATAAATACTAGGTAAATCTAAACAATTGTATATTTTTAGTAACTTGTTTTGCAAGGTAATTTTAGACTGTTTAATTAACGCGGTAAACAAACATATTTGAAAACAAAAAAGTTGTGTTAGGTCATTATTTACCTTTCGTAACATTATTAAACAATGTCAAGAAGTTCGGTCATCACCTACAGTCAGTTTTATTAAATCTATAAAAGTTTTAGACTGTGTTTATTAAAAATGTTTGTGGTAAATCGTAAAGTTCTATAGAATACTGTTGAACTATGTCAATTTTATGTTTGATGTACTAAAATTTTTGTGACATTTGTGACGTCAAGGATGCATTTTGTCACTTTTTGTAATTAATTTTGTCATGACTCGGTCTATAAATAATATACTTTTTGTCATCAAATATAATTATAACAGATTAACATATTTAAACTCAGTGAGACACCAGAAATAATGCAAAATATTACAATAAGCCTCAGTAACATTAGTTCTTAAATTGGTTTACAAATTTGCCCATCAAAAATAATGGACAAAATTTGAATCTGTTTATTTTATTCACATATTTAGAAAACATTATTAGTAAAAATAAAAAAATTAAAATTGGTGTTAAAACCAAGCTTAGAAAAGCATTGTTTATCTTTTATAAACTTAAATTAACATGGTCACGATCTTATATCTACTTAAAAACAAAAATTTGTTTGTACATATTAATTGTTATTCTTTCAGCAATTTATGGAAGTAATATGTGGAAGCGCACAGACAACGTTTATAAAATAGTGAATGCTTCTATTGCAAATGTCTTAAAAATGTTTTTAAAATATTTTAACGTTATGGCGTTTTAAACAATAGCTCATGGAAGAACTCACTTCTGTCCACTACATGACATTATTACAATCATTGCAATTGGTTAAATTCAACGTTTACTGTATAAAGGACTAGCAAAAACAATTTTAGAATGGTTAATTAAAAGTCATAAAAAAGTTGATAAACCACAATAAAATAGATTAATAACTAATTGGGATTAAGCGAAGATTTTTAAAAAATATTCAAATTTATGAAATCAATTTATTGCCCACACTCTTTGGATTACGGGGTTTTGTTATTGTTTTTTGCCGTTATTTTTATCTTGTTGCTTTTTAAACAAAAATGTTTTTTGCAATATTATAATTGTAACAATAAGTGTTGTGATAATAAATTATTACTTTTTTATAGATAGAATATGTTACTACATTGCTATATTACAGTGATAAAAACTACTCTTAATTTCAGGTATTCAGGTATTCAGGTATATTCACGAGTTTAGTAGGAGGAAACTCCTTTTGGTACTCGGTTCAAAATATTAGGTATTTTAAACCGAGTACCAAAAGGAGTTTTCTCCTACTTAACTCGTGAACATACCTGAATACCTGAATACCTGAATATCAACAAAAATAAATCTCGAAAAAAATTTTGTTTATAAATATGGAATTATGTATATATATATATATATATATATATATATATATGTAAATATGAATATAAAATTTAAGTATAATCGTGGAGAAAATAATTGTCATACGCCGATTTAAAGGAGTCAACAGACGGGGCTGTGACAACGTGGTTCGGTAGAAGATTCCACGCGGATATGACCCTATACGAGAAATGGTTTAATCGAGACCGGGATTTAACTCTAGGTTTGAATAACTTAAAAGGGTACCCCCTTCGAGAATCGTTAGCAGGGATGAGAAGATGTCCGATATCATTCGACCTTAATAATTTAAAAACTAGTATGAGGTCGCCCCGGAGCCTCCTATCTTGCAGTGGAAAAATCTTAAGAGATTTTAAACGGTTTGGGTAATCAGGTAATCAGGTAAAATCACGAGTTATGTAGGAGGAAACTCCTTTTTGTACTCGGTTCAAAATATCAAATATCGACAAAATAAATCTCAAAGATTATGTATATAAATATAATAAAGCTGTAAAAACAGGAATATGAAATTAAATATATTCATAGAGAAAATAGTTGTCATACGCTGATTTGAAGGAGTCGATGGAAGGGGCTGAAACAACATGGCTAGGTAGAAGATTCCACGCGGATATGACCCTATACGAGAAATGGTTTAAACGTAACCGGGATCTTACTCTGGGTTTGGATAACTTAAAAGGGTGCCCCCTTCGAGAATCATTTGCAGGGATAAAAGGAAGTTCGGCCCCATTTGACCTTAATAATTTATAAACTAAGATGAGATCGCCCCGGAGCCTCCTATCTTGCAATGGAAAGAGCTTGAGAGATTTTAATCGGTTTGTATAGCTTACGTTCTTGAGCTGTCTAGAGGTCTTTGTAAACCTACGCTGTACTTTGTCTAAAATCTTAATATCCGCTTTTAGGTAGGGGATGTAACTTGGATATAATATTCTAAATGGGGTTTAATGTAAAGTTGGTAGAGTAACCGTGTACAACTCACCGGGACGTTCTCGAGTTTATAATTAAAGAACGTGGTGAGTTGGAACCCCTTGAGGCTGCTATCCTGTGATGCGTTAAAAAGTTTAGGGATTGATTAAAGTAACCCCTAGATCCTTGATTAAATTAACTCGAGTGATGGGAGAAGAATCTGGCGCTCTAAATATATTGCCTGAATATTTACCAAGGAAGAAGTGTTTACACTTGGAAAAATTCAGAGGAAGCGCATTTGCTATAGACCAATTGTAGATACTTAAAATATTTAGTTGAAGTTCTTCAGGATTGGTATTCCAAATCTTGACATCATCAGCATATAACAAGATGTCAGAACGAACAACAGCAGGTAGGTCATTAATATAAATAATAAATAACAAAGGACCAAGGACGGATCCTTGAGGGACACCTGAGGTAATGTTAACTGCAGCGGAAGTAATATCACCTAATCTTACGCTTAGTTGCCGATTGGAGAGAAAATCCATTATCCAATCGAGGAGAGGCGGGCTAATCCCAAAGGCTCTCAGTTTATTCAATAATGCCGAATGGGGTACTTTATCAAATGCTTTGCAAAAATCAAAGTAGATGACATCAATCGAATGAGAGTACTCTAGCATTCTAGTAATACTATTGGTAAATGTCAGTAGATTAGTGAGGCAGGATTTAGAGAGCATAAATCCATGCTAAACAGGGTTAATGAGGTTGTTATCGACTATGAAGTTTATTAGGTAAGACTTAATTATTTTTTCCATAATTTTACTGGGAGCAGACAGGATGCTAATAGGTCTGTAGCTCTCAGCCTTAAATCTACATCCAGCTTTGTGAATCGGCCTAATATAGGCTAATTTCCAGACTGAAGGGACCTTGCCTTGTTTTAAGGAAAGGTTAAACAAATACGCAAGAGCAGGAGCTATCTCAGCAGCACATTCTCTGAGTACTCTCGGGTATATTTCATCAGAGCCTCTAGAGGAAGATTTTAATTTGAGATGGAGATTGCGGACAATCTCCGGGGTGATGAGGGGAGAACCGGATAAAAGTGAGGGACTGGTGGTAGGGTTACCAACGAAATCCGTATTGAAGACGGATTAAAAGTATTGGCTAAAGGTGTTACATACTTCAGGCAAGGGAAGAGGGGACCCGTGAGAGTCCTTAAGTTGTGGAAGAGAATTTGGGTTCCCTTGTTTATTCTTAATGAATTTGAATAGCAAACTCTTATCTGTCTTAGCTTTATTAAGGATATTATTAATTCTGCGATGTTTGAGCCTGGTAAGACTAAAACCACATTTGTTACGTAAATCGAGGTACTGGTAATAAAAACAGGGGGAGGTTGGTTGTTTTCCACTTATAGAACTCGCGATTACGGAGTTTAATAGTCTAATAAAACGTCGCGGGATCTTATTCAACGGTCGGGAAGGCGCTCTGATGGGACAAAAAGTTTAGCTCCCGACTTAATGGTGTTAGAGAAATATTCGGTAGAGGAATAAACCCAGTGGAGACATTTAAAATAGTTTTTTAAACCTTCAAAGTTAGCATTACTGAAATCTGGGATAAGCGCTGAACGAGGATTGGCAATGTGGGCTGAAGTAGGGAGATGGACTTTAAAAGTCAAGATGGAGTGGTCACTCTTACCTAACAGAGGCAGAGTGGAGACATAATCAATTACATGAGGGAGATTGGTGAGAACTAAGTCTAAGCAAGAAGAGCTACAGCCCATTCTGTGCCTAGTGGTAGAGGAAACCTTTTGAAAAAGGGCATTCTCAATGCATAATTGGAGAAAGTTAGAGTCAAAGGGGTTACCCAGACTGGACAGAGTGTCCCAAGTGATAGTAGGGGCATTAAAGTCGCCCATCAACACTTGATACTTATGGGGGGAATTACAAACTGACTGGAGTTCTTGCAATAATGCAAAATTAAAGGCTTCAGAGAGGGAAGGGGGTCTATAAAGGATAGAAAATCTAGCGAGATGAGAGAAAAATGGAGATAGAGAGGAGATCAAAGCCTTGGTTAGTAGAGGCTGAGGAGGGGGTAGAAGGGTGTAGGTTAGGCTATCATGAATATAAAAAAGACAGCCGCCACATCTAGATCGCTTTGAGTCCGACCGGATGATGCTATAGCCTTGGATTAGCAGTTCATTATCGAGAACATCTTCCGATAGCCAGGTTTCAGTAATGCCAATTAAATGCGGCTTAGCAGTCAGAGCTAATAGACTTAACTCGCTGAGTTTATTATGGAGACTGCAAGCATTGGTATAATATACTTTTAGGGGGAGGTACTGGTGGAAGAAGAGGTCCTGTTCTTTTTAGTCGGTGGAGAAAATGGACTTGGCTCCGGGGCGTTGATGGAAAATCCTGGGGGCATTTGTCTAAAGTTAATGGAGTTAGTTGCACTAAAGGAATGGCCGATAGTTTTGGACAAACGGATTTAGGCAATACTAGAGGTTTATTAGTCCTATCCCTACTGGCATGATCTATGTGCGCCCGGATATCCGGGAAACGGGACTTAACGCCCGTCCAACTACTGAGAATTTCAAAGGCAATGTCGGAGGATTTGAAAGAGACGATTACTGGGGGGAAAGAAAGTTTTCTTTTACAAGACATGCGCGTGGCCTTAAAATCAATAGGCTGGGGATGGCACGTCTTAATTATCTCTGAAACAATATTTTTGAAATTGGTGGCGGTGTCGGGAATTCCCCTAACTATTAAATTATTATCCCTTCTTTTATCTGCAGCAAATTGTTTAGCTGCGGATAAAATTTCCTCCTGTGAAAGTCTGAGAGCAGCCTTGGTGACTGGAGAAGGAGAGACTTTCTTAAGAGTGGATGGGAGGGCCGCAATTGAGGCTTTGAGTTGGGTGATTTCATCTAAGTGCTTGTTGGATTGAACCTGTAGGGTAGATTGAAACTCGGATAAATCTTTGACAGAATTGCTGATATTAGTGTTACAGAGTTTGACTTCGTTAAGTAGCTCTAATATGAGGTCTAGTTTAGTGTCAATTTTAGGGTCAGTCTTGGGGATAACATGGGGGTGGGCGACGAGGGAAGGGTCAAATTTCCAAATACAATTTATGCAATTAAAATCGACCTCACTAGTTGCCAATTCGTTGTAAATACTCTCCGAGAAACCGGTACAGTTTTCGTGGAACCAGGTGTTGCACCTAGAACAAAGCATACCAGTCTTTACGGATTTACTACAACCGCGACGGCCACAAACCGCTGCCTGAGAAACTTTCATTGTTAGATCAAAAGTTTCTAAAATGTAATAAAAAATAAAATATCACACGCAAAGCAGTGTGATAATCGGGTTAAAGAGAAAAAACAATGAATGATTAAGCACGACACATACAAATGGGCTTGAACACAAATAGGCAATTAAAAATTGCACAATTATACACAAAAACACAAAACAATACCCAAAATAACTAGGCAAGTAACTCAAAAAAACACGTAAACACGAAACACTATTGCAAGCGCGAAAACAGTAAGCAACTTTTGAGCGCACGTCACGCAACGTATCGTACGGATTCAAAAGTGTAACTTACATTCTTGAGCTATCTGGGGATCTTAATGAGGCTGCGCTGTACTTTGTCTAAAATCTTAATGTCTGCCTTTAGGGAAGGGGATGTTACTTGGATACAATATTTTAAATGTGGTCTGATATATAGCTGGTAGAGTAGCCGTGAACAACTCATAGGGATATTACCAAGATTACGTTTAAAAAAATTGGTGAGTTAGAACCCCTTAGATGCAGCTATCCTGTGGTGTGAAGAAAAGTTTAGGGAATGGTCGAAAGTAACCCCTAAATCCTTAACTGAATTATCTTGAGTGATGGGAGATGAGTCTGGCGCTCTGAATATATTGTCTGAAGGTTTACCAGCGGAGAAGTGTTTACACTTGGAAAAATTCAAAAGGAACGCATTTGCTATGGACCAGTTGTAAATACTCAAAATATCTAGTTGAAGTTATTCAGTATTAGTACTCCAAATCTTGACATCATCAGCGTATAACAAGATGTCAGAACGAACAACAGCGGATAAGTCATTAATATAAATAATAAATAACAAAGGACCAAGGACGGACCCTTGGAGGACACCTGAGGTAATGTTAACTGCTGCGGAAGTGATATCACCTAATCTTACACTTAGTTGCCGATTGGAGAGGAAATCCATTATCCAATCGAGGAGAGGCGGACTAATCCCAAATGCTCTCAGTTTATTCAATAATGCCAAATGAGGTACTTTGTCAAATGCTTTGCAAAAATCAAAGTAGATGACGTCGATCGAATGAGAGTACTCCAGCATTCTAGTAAGACAATTAGTGAACGTTAGTAGATTGATGAGGCAGGATTTAGAGGGCATAAATCTATGCTGGACAGGATTAATAAAGTTGTTGTCGACTATAAAATTTATTAGGTGAGATTTTATAATTTTTTCCATAATTTTACTGGGAGCAGATAAGATGCTAATAGGTCTGTAGCTCTCAGCCTTAAATCTACAACCAGATTTGTAGATTGGTTTAATATAAGCTAATTTTCAGATGGAAGGAACCTTGCCTTGTTTTAAGGAAAGGTTGAACAAGTAGGCAAGTGCAGGAGCTAACTCGGCGGCGCATTCTCTGAGAATTCTCGGATATATTTCATCCGAGCCCCTAGAGGAAGATTTTAATTTGAGAAGGAGATTACGGACAATTTCCGGGGTAATCCTGATAAAAGTGAGGGGACTAGTGGAAGGGTCTCCTACAAAATCCGTATTAAAGACGGATTGAAAGTATTTGCTGAAAGTGTTACATACTTTAGGCAAAGAAAGAGGAGACCCATAAGTATCCTTAAGTTGCGGAAAGGAATTAGTGTTCCCTCGTTTGTTCTTAATAAATTTAAAAGCAAACTCTTATCAGTTTTAGCTCTATTTAGGAGATTATAAATTCTATAATGCTTGAGACTGGTAAGGCAGAGTGTACATTTGTTACGTAATATAAGGTACTGCTAAAAGAAACATGAGAGACTGGTTGATTTCCACTTATAAAACATGCGATTGCGGAGTTTAATAAGTTTAATAAAACGTTGTGAAATCTTATTCGACGGTCGGGAGAGCGCTCGGAGGGAGACAAAAAGTTTAACTCCCGACTTAATAGTGTTAGAAAAATATTCGCAGAAATTATCAACCTTGTTCGTAAAGGAATAAACCCATTCAAAACATTTAAAATAGTTCCTTAAACGCTCAAAATTAGCATTACTGAAGTCTGGGATAAGCGCTAAACAAGGAATGGCGATGTGGGCATATTTTCCGTTTATTTTAAATAAACAAACCTTTTAAAACTATATATATATATATATATATATATATATATAGCTGTTGCTTATTAAAAATTACTAATTAGCAACTATTGGTTTTTATCACTGTACAACATTTGAGTATTTATTGATTTATTTATTTTGGAAAATTTTAAGCACGATTTTAATGCAATTATTTGTTTATTCATTTATGTTATTTTTATCATAAACGTTTACTTAGTTTATCATAACTTATTATTTTGCAGAATAAAAAACTACAGAACAATTAAAACTTACCGTTATGTTATGAACATTTTATATTAGTCTTTCAATTACCATATATATATTTATATATATGCCATTATAACCAAACTTTTTAACTGTATTTTTATAAATTGTGTGTACATCTAGTTTAATTTATAAATTTTTTTATTAAGTAGTTTAGATCTATATAAATTTGAGAATTGTTCTATAAATGTTATTTTCATTTTTGTATTTTATTACATAATATTGTGTTACTTTTGCAGTATACTTTTTCTTAACATTATTTAAATTATTTATAAATATTTTTTTTTTATTATACTGGTACAAGTAGATTTAAAAAAATAATAATAAATGTAAAATATTATACTGCTTTCAAAAATAAAAGCATCTTATTTGAATTCATTATGCGATCTGCGCTCCAAATGAATATTCCAAAACTTTTATTAATTATTAATTATGGACTTATAAGTTTATAAAATATATAATTTTTAAACTAAACGTTTAAAATAGTATGCAAACAAAATTAAACTAAACACAAAACAAACACTTAAAAACTATTAAAAACACTTTTGTTCTGTACAAAAAATATGCTTTAAATTACAGTTTAATTTGTGTATTTTGTACACAATTGTATTATATTTAAATAATAATAATAATTATTATTATTATTATTTAGTTAAAAATTATCATCGTTTTCATTTTCATCTATTACATGCATGGCATTGGTTTTGCTACTCAACAATTTCTTTTTGAAAGTTCCCGCATTTCCATGTGCTTGAGTACCATTAAAACTCGAATTATAATTTGCACTTTCTGACATTGAAAATTCCATTTGGCTGTCCATATTTTCTGTTATGTCGGTAGAATCCTTCGTTTGTTATAACAACAATAAACAAATTAACTAATTAGCTAACAATTTAAAGAACGGTTTCAATTTTAATATAAAATAAGTGGTGCATATATTTACATAACAAAGCATGAAGTAGTATACAATATGGTAAAATTCATTTTAACTCTAATTAAATTCATTTTGCTTGCATAAAAAATTAATTTAAATATGACGCTGATTAAAATAAAAAATAGTTATGTTTATAAAAATTAGCATTTAATAATTCTAACATTAATTGTATCTATTTCGTTTTTGTATAATTAAGCAAGACATGTTTAAGCTTATTTAGATTTTAAAAATATCACACTTAAACAACTTTTGTTAAAATTTAGATCATATAAAACTTTATCAACAACCTAACCAATAGCATACCAAAACACCTAAGACCAAGTATCTACAGAAAAAGTTGATTATATTTGTTATTTGATATTTTGTAGTAAATTATACAAAATTGATTTTGTAATTAAAAATTTTTGTGTAATATTTAACGTTATATTTTTTGTTTGATAATTTCACTCGACCTTTGATTATAAACCAGTTGTAATTTAATGTGATTTTTAAAATTATTATCAACATATATTAATGAAATTATGATTTTATTTTATTTATTATATATTATTGTATATAGTATGATTAAATGGAGTTTTTTCCAAGATATGTGATTGTTATAGATGCTTTAGTTTCCTAACTACTTGTTGTATGCTATATTCTTTAATTAAATTAAACTAAAATACAATACAAGCGTACTGCATTAAATATGTCTGAAACTGTAGAATTGTGATGCTTTAGACCTTCATCTGTCGGCCTGTAAGGATGGCTCGACCGGCCGCGTTGACTGGATCTCGAAACTTGCGGCCGATTGGGTAGCCAGTCGTAAGCCAATTGATTTTTCGATTGTTCATTGTCCAATGCATACCGGTTGGCAAATAGGTGACTTTCGTCAAAACCATAATTCGTGTTTGAAACATCACCATCGTCGTGATCGTCGTTGCCATCGTCGTCACCGTCGTCGTCATCGTCGTCGTCGTCGTCATCGTCGTCGTCATCTGCCTCGTCGTCGTCATCCTTATCGTCGTCATCGTCGTCATTGTAGCGGAATTTACGATTAAAATCACCGTTTGTTTTGAAGTTGCTAGACGCTTCGATAATGTGTTCGGACAAGCTATTTTTGAACTGTTATAGACAGAAAATATAAACACAGTGTATTATTATTATTTGTCATCATTTTATTAGTAAAAATATTACATATTTGTATAAAATACGTTTTTAATAAATAAACAAAATAAATGTTTGAATAGGCGTAGATTATCATAATTAAATTAGGTTAAATTGCTGAAATAATAATAATAATAATTAGGATCAATAAAACCATGTTAAATTATGCAACAATGTTTCAATATAACCACGTTTGCTACAAGTCATAATACTGACTATCTATTAAAGTTCAGACGGAAACATAATTGAGGTTTTTAAAATAAATCTTTAATTAAAAACTTCTAAGCACCATTAGCCTAACCTCTTTACTCTAACTGTTGCACTACTAAGCAATTATACTCCAGTTATCAAACCCTCAAGATGAACAAAGTACATAAGTCGTTGAATTAATGTTAAAAATCAAAACATTACACTTGCGTTTAATATTTTGAAACAACAGATTAAATAATAAAGGATTAATAAAAACTGACTTAAACTGTTTTATAAGTGTATACAAAAGTAGAACTTAAAAGTTTTGTTTAATAGTATAATTGTTTTTTTTATTTACTAATATTTACTAATTTTTAGCTTGAAGCAATATAAATACAATTATTTATTAACGAATTTAACAAAAGTATTAGGGAAATTTCATCGTATATTTTATTTAAAAAACACTATTATATATAATAGACAATTTTTTATAAAATTAGTTTTAAAAAAAAACAATTAACAAATAAAAAAAGTATTAAATTTGGTCATTTAACAATGCTTATAATATAATTTTAACTTAAAACGCTAATGATCCTAAACATCCAAATGTGTCTATAATTTTCACTCACATGTAACATATGTAATTTATACTTTTAGTTAAAATAATGTTTTAAATTTTATACCTTTTTCAAAACAAAATTTGAACACACATTTTTTGGCATACAAGTACATGTATGCACTCAAGATATTTATTATTTATGAATATAAATTATTACCATGTATAGTAATCTGTACAAAGCAAAATATAGTGACGTCAAATTAAACAATTTTGTCAGCCTTTAAATACGCTTATATTTTTTATAGAAAATACCATTATATAACTGATTAAAATTAAATTTCAAACATTATCATTATTATTATCATTGGGGATAAACATCCTTTACCTGCTATTATTGCCCAGGGTAGTCCAAATTATCAAACATCTGCAGAAAACATTAACTTTTGCAATGTGCACTTAATAAACTACAATTGAGGTGTGCTGATTTTAAATGTTAATTACATCCCAAATTAAACAATTCTAATAATTTTTATTAGCTGCAAACGGTAAGTAAACGGACGCCCAATTAAGAACTTCCTTTGGAGGCTTAGTATAAATAAAAAAACTGAGTTTATGTGCTACAATATCCGGTTATTTATTAAAAATTTTAATATGTTTGTTGCGTTTACAAAATTATCCTTAATTACAAAATAATAAAACTTAAAAATAGTTTATTTTAATCTTATAATTTTTGTTGTAATGTTTTAATAATCAATAATGAGATTTTATTTATGTACTAAATGTATCTCTAGTGCGGCAATAAAATTTAATATAATAATAATTTTAAAAAAACTTGCATTGTCTATATTTATTTGTTTGGCAATATCTTTAAAAGTTTTATGTTCGACAGATAAACCTTTATTTCTCAATAATTCGTCATATTGGTTTTCTAAAAATGTAAGATTTCGAAATTTGGTCAAATAAATAGAATACAAATTGGAAAGTTCTTTTTCTAACTGATTGTACTCATCCATATAGGCTGGCCGAACCAAATGAAGTGTAGCCAACCGTTTTCGATTTCGATCGAGTTCACATGTCTTTTTTTTAATTTTTGTATCTAAACTTGTTTCATCGTTTGTAATGTTTAGTAAAGCCGTTTGTTCTTTCTCAATTCTAGTTTGCAGTGCTTGTTTGGCAGCAATAAAACATTTTTCAATCCAATCACTATCCATTTGTTTGGTCATTATTATATTTCGTTTTTCACGATGATTTAGTTCGCGCGACAGTAGGTTATGCAATGTAGCACCCGATTGGGACAAAAATGTAGATAAACTTTTGCCTTCCTTAATTTTTTTGATCTGAAAAATGTTTTTAAAAATATTTAAAATATTCCGTTTAATAATAATAAACATATTAAAATTTTTTTCTTTATTAAAATAATTGCTACAATTAAATGTTTTTTAATAAACTTTAGATCTTTATTTGATGCAAAAACATAATTACAAATAAACAAGATTAATTTATTAATTAGATGTTTATAACACTGTTTAAATAATTATGTTAAAAGGGTTAAATGTTTATATATCTTTTGTTTGCTAAATATTAACATTATTTTGCAATTTATAAAAATAATTTTATTTATTTATTTAATTGTTATTGTATAAATGTTTTACAGAAAACATTTTTAAAAAGTAAGTATTTAGCATAATCAAACGTGGGTTTTGCATTTAGTGCCGGTAGTAACACTTAAGTCCATCTTTATTCAGGTTTGAGTCCAGCGCTGCATCACTAGACAACTCCAGCACTAAAATAAACATATAAAACATAATAAATAGTACATAGTATTAGTTTTTAAAATATAAACATTAATCTACGTAGGTAAAAATTAATAGTTTATTTATTGTACCCCAAACACGTTTATAGAAAAATGTAAGGCTTGTTTAACAACACTATTAATTTAAAACATATTAGGTATATTTTTGTGTTTATTTGTTGTTATAAACATCTAGTTTAGAGAAGACCAGAAATAATTTAATCTAGCCAGTCCTAAACCAGGATAATTAAAATAGATGTCTTATAGGATTAAACAAAACTTTTGGCAATATGTTCGAACATATGGAATAATTTTGTTGCTTATTGCATTTTTTTAATTATGGGATGTTGTTTTTGTTTTTTGTTATAATTGTTGTATTGTTGTTCCATGCTTATTTAAAAAATGGTTTTGTAATATAATAATGTAATATTAATAAACTGTATAAATTATATTTGTATTATTTAAATAAGTTTAATGCATTGTTTATTATAAAAAAATATGAAATTACTTTTTATTTATAAACAAACATTTCGTTTGTTAAAAACATTTTTTAAATCTATTTAAAAATAATTTTTAAGTTTTCACAATTTAAAACATTAATTTAAATAAACAATATATATATATATATAATAAAAAATTGTAGACAAAAACAAGTACTATTAAAATAATGTTGTTTATATTTTTTTGTATTTAAATTAGTTCTGAATGTTATATTTAAAAATTAAAAATAAATTTTTATTTTAAAAGATTAAATATTAAAGCTACGTTATTAATAAAAACATTTTACACTATTGGTTAAATTAATACTTTATTTAATGTTTTAATAATTAAGGTTACATGTAAAAATACAATTAGTTTATCCTACATGTGTTTGAAAATACATAAATAAGAAAATAAGAAACAATTTTTGCAAATAGACATTTTAATGCAATAATTCTAACTAATTAGTAAAAAATATTTTAGTATTGTTATAATTTTATATAAAAAATAGATATTATGTAATAAAAAATTAAGCATATATTAACTAAGTAGAAAACAAAAGTAAATGATTATTTTTAAGCAAAGACAGTATAATGATAATAAAATTACCATTGTTTTATTTTAAAATAAAATTATGGTATTATTTACATAATTAATTTATAAATTTACAAGTATATATTTAGATAACAAAACCAAATAACATTATTAATTATAAAACAGTCTTAAATTTAGGTAATAGAACAGTTTTAGTTAAGATAAATTGTTAAAACACATCAAAAGTCAATATTTAGAAACATGTTGTAATAATTGTAATTTATTGTATTTTGTTAAGAACACCGTTAATTTTAGTCTATACGTTAATTATTGTTTTATTTCAATTATTACAAATTTAAAATATATTAAATAAAAATAAAAGATGTAAAATGTTTTATGTATTTATAAAAAACAGTTTTCCAAATTAATTTGGTAATTACTTAAATAATTAAATAAATTGTAAATTTGCAAGTATATATAATATAAAATTATGTATGTCTTCAAAAACATTTATTAACATTTAAACGATTTATTTATTTAAAATTGTTACCTTATTAACATCAAAATGTTCTGTAACATCTAAAACATTTTTATCTTCTGTACAATTAATATTACATGCCTTGCGAGCATTATATAGGTTTTTAGTTATTTTCATAAACTCTTTCACTGCAAATCCATCAGCTTGATAAATTCTCTTCCCATTTAATTTTATATATGTTTTACAAAATAAACTTTTAATAGCTATTTTAACAAATAAAACTCGATCTTGTTCGGAATCTAAATTTTGTGGTAATACATCTTGTGAATTATAACGTTGGAGAAACCACTTTAATATTTTAGTTATTAAGTAAAAATTAGGAGTGCGAAAATTTTCTAAAGAAATCACATGAGGATATCCTAATGACCTCATCATTTCTGTAAACGAACGAACTTCACGAAAAGACATGGTAAATAATAACGGTTACTATGCTATTGAGGTCATGATTAAAAATGCACAAAAATGACCAACTAAACATTCAACAAATAATTTACAAATTTAAAAATAATTTAAATTTAATTGTTGAACTGTATTAATAAAATGTTTTAAATTTAAAAATTAATATATTTTAAAGTTTAATCAAAAATTTTTCCACTAATTAATTTTTAAAATAAAGTTGATTGATTGTTGTATTGTACAATAAAAATGTTTTTGTATTTTTTACAAAATTTATTATACAAATGCAAATAAAAATTATTTTCTAAAGGTGAAATTTTTTATTGTTATTTAAAGTTATCTCAGTAATCTTTTTATTGGGGCGGATTTTAACAAACAAAATTTACAATAAGCTTAAAATAAGAACTACAGACAAAAATTTTACAGTAAAATACAAAACAAAATAATGTTCTAGACAAAAAATAAAACTAAACACTTATATTGAAATAAACTGCCATGTAAACAAGCATGTAATTTTTAGTACGAGACCTCAAGCTAACTTATTACACAAATACAAAAAACGAAAATTAAAAAATTGCGTTTTGGATAGAAAGGACAAAAGGCACATTTTTAAAAATTTTACAAATTAAGATTTATGTATTAAAAGTTTGTATTATTAAGAAGATTTAATAGAAGAAATTGAATTCAATGCAATAAAATGTTTTGATAGTTTTTAGGATTGTCCAGATTAGACAGAATAAAAGGCCAAAGGTCATTGAAACTTGTAAAATAATTTTAAAAAAGAAAGGTAATATTGGTAAATTTGACAAAAAAAAAACTACGGGACAAAACAAATTTTAGTAATAAAAATAGTTAGAATGTGTAAATGAAAATATAAATAAAGGAAAAGTGTAAAAAAGAAGGATATTGAATAATTTTTAAATATTACTATAAAATTATATTAAAATACTTGAAAATGTAGCATTTAATTTATATTAAAAATTTTAGAGCATTACAAAATAAAAGCATTGCTATATAAATTTAAAAAATTTCCAGAAAAAATTACCAAATGTATAATTTCTAATAATTTAGTATAATGTTAAAATTATTAAAAATACATTTATTTTGTAATTGTTTAAAATTGTTAAAAAATGTCTACAAAAAATTGTAATGATTTCAGTGTATTTAATGTTACATAATATTTTGTATAATGTAAGTTGAATAAAGTAGAAAATAAAAGCATTTGTATTTGTATGTTCCCAAATAACATTAATCTAATTATTTAAAAAAAATTGTTTTTATATATTTATTTTTAATATTTGCAATTAAAATTAATTTATTAAATTTTAATTTAAACGGTGACCTGTAACCTGTACAAGGTGGGGCGCGAATCTTATTTATATTTTTATATTATCCTCGATAATTGGAATACAATAAAACGTACTTTTAAAAGGCAATCAATATACTGAATTTTTGAACGTAGTTGTGTATTTGTATAGTACTTCGTTTATGATTGTAAAGTGAGTTTATTGCCTTCGGCAATCAATAAAGTCTGAATATTTATCATTTATAAAAATAATATTGGGCTATAGTGGTAAAAGGAATTAATTCATTGGTAATGGTTAATTTGTTGGTTATTTTTTATTGTGAATAATTTATTTTTACAGTTTCTTATTTTGTTGCATTATGTTTTTTAAGCAAAATGGTTTTTGTAATAATAATTATAAACCTATCATATAGACAGTCGGATATAATTATAAAAATATTGTTAACATTTGTGTTTTTTTATTATTGATTTACAATTAGCTTAACACTAGATTATAATGCTATTTTATAAATAATGCCAAATGTTAAGTGAAAAAAGATAATAGATTATAAAATATAATTTACATAATTTTGATAAATATTATTGTTACTGTAACGATTGCAAAGATTGACAAAAACCGCCCGATATTTTGAGGATTATCTTTTATTCCAACAGCTTCATATGGTACACGAATACTTTGAAATACTAGTAGTTACTCACTAGGATTTCTTCGCATGTAAAAAAGCAGCCGATTAAGATTTTTCACAAACACGGAAATAATTAAGTTACTATGTCAATCGGTGTTTGTAGCAGTTTATGAATAAAGACTTAAAATTTACGATAGAGTTTATTAGGACTATGTAACTAAATATGATCTTCAATGGTTTGTACAGTAGTGCGTGGAACTAAAGCCTCATTTTTACCGGTTTTTCGATCACAAAGCTAGATAAATGTGGAGAGAATTAACTAAGTTACATTTGACACAACATTAATTTAGCATAATGTATATTAGGTGACTGAATGAGAAGATCAATGACCAAATTCAAGTAATCTCCAGTTTTTATATCGAAATATTGTTGACCCGACAATGAAGATTGTACTGGTTTGAAAATATTGTAGATATTCTTATGCAATTTACAGTTTTGTTACCTTGACTTATCTAAATTATGACCGGAAAGAACAAATGTTAAAAATATACTTGGATAGATGTTGTTAGAAGCAATCTTCAAGTTGTTTTAGCATAAGTAGTAATGTGGAAAAAATAGCTATCAATATGCGCTTCATAAAAATAAATTAAATTATTTAGAATGCTATGCGAATATAGTATTACTGAACATCTAAATGAGTTTTTAAATAAAACTTTTTGTTTGGTACTCTGGTTAGATTAGAGTTGTGTGAAACCAACTGCTCCTAGTATATATATATATATATATATATATATATATATATAATGAGTGTAGTATTAGGTCAAATTTTTATGATTTTTGTAATAAAATTATAATTGCTTAATTGGTGGTTTACTTAGTATTATTTATAAATATTACGTCTATAAAGATACTTAGGCAAATAATGTTTATTTGTTTTTCATTTTAGATTATTTGTTATATGAACAAAATTAGTATTTGATGTAACGAAATGCAATCATCTTTTTTTCTGATACAATTTGTTTTAATCACAGTTTGGTCACAATTACTTAAAGAACATTTACACAATAATGTATCCCTTTCTTTGACTAATCAAACGAACATCAGCTCATTATCTGGATTGTTGAATCGGAGTACGTTCATATTTTTAACTTTTTCTATTTTTCTCCAAATAGCCAACTCGTCATCGAGTGATCAGCATTCGTTGTCGTCGTTTGCCAAGTCGCCGTTCCTTCATCAACCTCAAAATCTTCTATGTAAACATCGTCCGGTAAATTGGGCCAATGCTAGTTCCGGTCGAATAGAATTTGTTTATAAGCACGAACTTGCCGAAATATTTAGCAATTCGGCACAGGGATCGTCGAGACTTTGGTCACATTCGAATTTCATTAAGCGTTTTGTTGCTATGAAAACGAGCTATCCATTGCAAAAAATGTCCTACGATTGTATAATATTTTTTATATATTCGACAAAGTGCAGGTTTTCTTATGCCAGTTTGCCATATATAAATGCACTTGCACGTGCTTATCCCCAATTTCGTATAATAGGAGTCCAAGTCCAAGACTATTTGGCTTACAAATGGAGTCTTCGTATGCTCTATTTGCCAAAAACTAAATTACTTGTTGATGGCAAAATATTTCAAGAATACACAGGCTCGGATGTACATCTTGATGACATGATTGACTTTGTTTGGACGCATTTTCGTAAGTCTTATTTTGTTAAAATTGCACAGAGCAACAAGGGCGTTGCATTGTCTTTAGGCTACCTAATTTTTCATTTATGATATTAATGCCAGAGTTGTCTAGCAGTACAGGGCTCGATTTGAACCTCGGTGGGCATGGGTTCGAATCCCACCACCGGCACAAAAATGCGGGCCCACGTTCGGCTTCGCTAAAATGTTTACTGCTGAAAGATGTTTCTCGTAAGACATTTAAAGTAATAAACATAACAAAAGCTGATTAATAGGGAAAGATAATTTACGTTAATTTAATCTATTGTTAAGTGGTTAATTATAGTAGAAATCATGGTATATTGATCATAAATTAGGTGCTTTCATGTAGTTAAGTTATATTTGTTTGGTTTTTCAAATGTTTCAATCAAGCATTAATTTTGATGCTATTGCAAAAGGCTTTAATCTTTTTAATTATTATTTTTATGGTTAGACTGCTGGATATAACACTTACTCATCTTTAAGCACATCAAAACGGGTTTTCTCCAGATCTACACAACACGCCTTGTATATACAATGGATTAGCCAGCTAAGAGACGATACATATGTTGAAATTATTGAAATCAAGGTTAAATTTGAGGGTCGTTAGTATGTCCTTGTTACTTGACTACTGTGGATAGTGATGACATAGATACTTAGCGTACTATTTAATATATATATATTTATTGAATTTGCTTTAAATTTACAATTTACAAATGCATGTCATGGCACATGAGGATTGGGTCGGAATTTTTTATTTGAACTTTGTTTTTGATTCAGAATGATTAATTCCAAAAATTATAGTCCTAATATACACTGGTATTATTTTATCATAAGGTCGAATCTTGTAAAATAATTAATGGAGTTAGATTGTGGGAGGGGTACAACTAATCTGTATCCATGTGGAGAATAATGGAAAGACTTTTGATACTAAAAGTTAACTGGAAGTAAGCGGTTATGGACCAATCTAATATTAAAATTCGAAAGTTAGTTAAAAAATGATAACACTATTATTACTACTATTAACACACAATAAAAGCCTATTCACTGTTAACCTTGTCTGCTCTTCATAAAAAAGTTTAGAAAGGGTCATTTTAAAGATTGATCATCCACATCACGTGATCTAGCCGCCATTCTCTAGCCTGATGGATTTAAAATCTTTGCATATGACAGGATTATTAATTTAAAACTAAAAATAAGCTTGCAAAACTGTAAAATCAGAATTTTTTTTATCCTTATAATGTTTTATATATATTTATGTTTATTGTGGCAGTTGTCAATGCACTGGATTTGTAGCATGAGTTTAAATCCTTAGTTTGGTTTTACCAATTGTTTACTTACTAAAAACGTTTGCAGTAAAACATTCAGGCAATAAAAACTAAACAGTTATACGTTATCACATTTTTAGATTTTTTATTTGTTGGTTGTGTTAATTATTGCTAATTATATATTTTGTAAGTGTACCTGTTTTTGTGTACTGCGACACTTCTAATAAATATATATATATATATATATATATTCTCATTTTATAGATGAAGTGCCAATTGGACCGGTTGGTTTAAGACCTTCCGATTATGAAAACAACCCATTCTTCGAACATACATCATTTAATATATGTTTGGCTGTGTCATGGATTGTAACATGTCTTGGATTTGTTTATTTATTAATTTTATGGCAAACATCAATATTTAGTAGGATATCTAATATGTAGGTCAGTCTTTTCTTTACGTACAAAATTGTACAGTCGAATTATTTTTTCATAAAAAATATATTATTTTAAAATATCATGTTTTCATGCTTATTCCTGCACATATGAGTATTATGGCGACAATTTTGTATAAAACAATTTTTCAAAATACAAATGGTCACATTAAGTTCCAAGTTTTTCACCGTATACCAAATTTCCTAACATTGCCGATAACATGTGGATCATTTAGTGTATAACTTGTCTAAGAATTTGTAACCATAAATCAGCAAAGCCATCTTCCTATTTGATTTAACAAAAAATATACAAAGCACTAGATTAATAATGTGGTCATGGTATATATTATTATACAAACAGAGCATTCTAATTTGTTTTTTTTGAAAACTTAGTGACCATATTTGTGCTTTACCAGATAATTCCAAAGACCGTGGTTAGTGCGACACCCATCATTCAATCGTTTACTGTGCAATTTAAAAACTGCTTCAAAACTCGAAGGTTATAGCAAAAAACGTAACGTTACTTTCAAAGTTCTGTTACACTTCCCATTTGTATATCCAAGTCACTGATCTATTATGAAAATGATAACGAATTGTAATCTTAAGAATATTATAAATGTACATTTACTAAATTATCTATTAAGACATCCTGTCTAAGGAAATTAAGAATCTTGATTAAACGAAGGTTACTAAGAAGTTCTTATTTAGTTGCAAATAGAGCATCTTATTAACATGTAGGGAAGTATTCTTAATATACGTTAACTCTTAAAATAAAACGAATAAAGATTACCCAAGTAATCGCCATGATCTGGGATAAACGACCCCCACCGGTTATTGTCGAACAGAGTCCAAATTACCGAAATACCGCAAAACATCAACTTTCAAAAAGTGCACTTAATGAACGACATTTATATATGTTGACTTTAAACATTAATTACATCCCGAATTAAGCCCTTTCAACTATATCTATTAACTGCAAAGGATAAGCAATTAAACGCCCCATTAAGTAATTTATTTGAACGGGGGGGCTAAGTATGAGTCAAACGACTGATTTAGCGTACAAAAATGTCCGTCTAAATTGCTCGTTCACCATCTGGGTAATGGTTGGGCTTCCGTAGCTATTCTGATTGGATGAGTGGGCAGCCTTTGTAAAACATGTCCAATCCATTTTACTTTAAATATTTCACGAAAAACATTTTCTAGCAGTGGACATTATAGGGAAGGCGGACATGGGCCCTCATTGAGTGCCGGTGGTGGGGATCGAATTCATGCTTACCTCGGTTCGAGTCAAGCTTTGTATTGTTAGACCAAACCGGCACGTCTTTCTTTTATTGCACATGGCCAATTAATGTCAACTGTGTTACCAACATTTGAAAATGGCTGAAATATTTAATTAGTTATTAAACAGTTGCGTTCGACCGAAGATAGAGATCGAAACCTAAACAGCTTTGCTCAAACTGAACAAGCTTTTCTATAACCACTTGAGTAAGAGTTCAAGTTTTACAAACATATGGTAGAAAAGAACGTACAAAACCCTGCAATATTCTAATCTTGGTTTTAATTGAAATATATTTTTATTTTACAAAATTCAACGTAAACTTTCGAAAGCTGCAGCAGAGTGGCGAATGTGTAAATATGCAACTGATAAAACTAAGTTATATGATGACTGTGGGATGCTAATGATCCTGAGGATTTGAGTAATGCTTATAAAGTTTCAATTTCCAATGATGGTGATATTCCTGACTGTTAGTCCTCCACGTGGTGCATCCTGGACTAGGTGCCAACAGGCATATAGACTAATAACAGCAGGGTCCGAGTACACAGCGGTATAACTGGGCTTCCGCTACGGCGGGTGGGTGCGAACATACACCCAGGATACTTAAAAGGTATCTAAAGGTATACGTATACCATATGTAGCCCTTGGGCTAAGGGAGATAACCCTGACAAAAAATCATGCGGCCTCGTCAATCTTTGCGAACAGTGGCGACGTCACAAGGATGCCGTCTACCAGCCAAGAAACTTTGTCATTCTTCCACGTTTGTCTACGCTTGTCAAGCCATCGAAATCGATCGTTCTACATGTTGTATAAATATGGGAAATAATGAAGAGGTGACCACGTACCAACCAAAATAATAATAAAAAAAATGTGATGACTGTAATTCATATTCACGCTCACATACACAAAAATATTGTATTTGCAAAATTATGGTAATTATAATTCATGGCGAGGAGTACAAAATTAATTTCCATTAAGATATTTTTTCAAAAACCTGTGCGATACGTTTTGAGTGACGTGCTTCTTTACGTGTTGCCAATCGGTACATTAGTGCTTTTTGGTGTTTATCAATTTTGTGTTCTGTTCCTGTCCTGGTGCAGCACGTTTGTGCATCGTCATGCAACACCAAATTTTTACTGTTTTTAAAAGATCACTGGCTTTTACCGAGTAATAGATTTGTAGTTCTTGTTTTCTCATTTTGCAGCCTACATTTAGATAATGGTATACTCAAATTCCTCTATCTGTGGTTCACAACGGTGCAAAAAACAGTGAAGGCTGGCATTTTCCGTGTTCTTTGTTGTTTCACAGAGCGTGTTCTGGACACCATTCGGTTCAATATTCGCAACTTGCAAATAGTTTTTTTTGACTATGAAGGCATGGTTTGCAAATGTGAAATTGAATTAGTGCAATTGTCTTCAGTCACCGATAATAAGTTAGACAACATCTTGCAATCGGTTAATGAGGGAAAACTTATCTCCCTAAAAGTCAAGGATCTCGAATCTAAATTAGACAACGTCGCTAATATAGTATCTGGCTTGGTCACTAGTCTCAGATACCTCTACCAAAACTGGACACATTATTATCTTGATAGTGCATCTTTCCAATTCGATATCGGGAGAATTCAATTCCCTTAAATGTCAAGTTAACAACCTTGCTTCTAAGGTTGTACTTAAGATATCCCAAGAAGAGCTTCTTGAGACAGCTAAGCATTATACTAAAGATGCAAAGTGTGATGGCAATCTTGCAGTTAGGGGTGTTAGTAATAACACAATAAGCTTTAAGGAACTGGTCACCGTTATTATAGAGAGCTGTTAGCCGGAAGTTAGTAAATTTAGCATTAATTAACTCACATGCAAACGACCCCACTCGTATCCTCCTATTCTTGTTTTCTGTTTCTTCTCAACTGTCAAGGATAATATACTTAGGAACTGGACCAACATACGGTCTCAGTCTATTGAAATCAAAGTTTCCAATGACTTGAAAACCAAAACAGTATGTTAGACCAATTCCTTGACGGTTGAAGAAGAACAGGAGGCAACAAGTGAGGCTGATTTGCTGGTATCTGGGTAACAGCTCTGTATAATATCGGCAACCAGTTCTTTGCAGTCAGCAATGTTATTATTAACGCCCCTAACTATAATATTGCTATATCACTATGTGTTTTCTGCGTAGTGCTTATCTGTCTTAAAAATCGCTTCTTGCGATAGCTTAAGTACAGCCTTAGAAGCAAGGAAAGATGGGTTAAGGTTATTTACTAGACACTTGTGAAAACTGATTTCTTCATCATCATCATCGGGGATAAACATCCCCCACCGGTTATTATCACTCAGGGTAGTCCAAAAAAACCAAAACGTCTGCAAAAACGTCAACTTTTGTAGTGTGTACTCAAAGAACGACACTTGAGGTGTGCTGACATTAAATGTTAATTACATCCCGAGTTAAACCCCTCCAATGATCTCTGTTGGCTGCATAGGGTAAACAAACGGACGCCCATTTAAATAATTCATTTGGACGAGGGGGCTTAGCATAAATAAAAGGACTGAGTTCGCATGCTACAATGTCTGTCCACATTTTCCGTTGGCCGCCTGGCCTTCTTTTCCATCCGGGTAATGGGTGGGCTTCCATAGCTATTCTGGCTAGATGAGTGGGCGATCTACGGTAAAACATGGCCAGTCCATTTTAATCGTCTTTCTTTTACTGTGCTAGAGATATATGGCCAATAAATGTTAAGTAACTTACAAATATCTGGGAACGGTCAAAATATTTTTATTAGTTATTAAACGAGTGCATTCAATAGAGGACAACGAGCGAAACCCTATGGACCAAGTCAATCACCTTTGAAACCCCATAAATAACATATGATACTTCTAACAGCATACTTCCACAAACAACCCTTCGGGCTAGAACGAATCAATGACCTGGTACACAAAGGTACATCTGCGACTCCAATGTCATTAAAGTTAGTTACTAGACACTTGTGAGAACTGATTTCTCCCAACAGCGAATTAGAAAGATTGGCCACCGAGGTAGTAATGTGTTCAGTTTTGGCAGAGAATTCTGGGACTCTAGTGGCCAAGCCAGATACCATACTAGCGACATTAACTAATTTAGATTCGAGATGATTGACCATGATAGATACAAGTTTTGCTTCATTAACTGATTATAAAATTTCATCATCGATTAATGAAGGCCATTGCTGTAATTCAATTGTCCGCTTGCTTACAATTTTGCCTTGTTGAAATTGCTTTAAGTTGTTGCTTGTTATTGCTTTTATTTGACTACAGATGACTTCCTCGACTTCCAAATATGGACGGCGTAGCTGTGGTAAGATTGTAAAAGCGGGGATTCTCTGTTCTTCTTTTAAATGTTGGTTCAACACCTCCAACAACAACGACAGTAGTTAGTGACAGACTCAAGTTTGCATATCATCCGGAATTCCCATACGAAGAGGTTGTCGGATACGAATTGAACTGGGGGAAGGAAGGAAAGATAAATGAAATTTCTGGTTCCATGAATGTTGTAATGGCTTATTGGTTCATAGTTATTATCGGTTATCTCAGACGGATGAAGCTTTTATCGGCCGACAATGCTTCCACAACTAGATTTCACAAACCGAACTGTTCAAAAGTTGAACAGAAATTATTATTTTATAGTTAAATAGTGCAACTACTACAGTTGTTTATAATTTCTTGAATGCATAGCCAACCCTTAAAAAATGTTCCTCTCAGCGCATTAGGAAAGTCACCACATCACCTATTGCATCTACTGAGTCAACTGGTGGTAATTTGAATGCATCTAGTATTAATGAGTAGAGAGCCCCCATACTTTGCCTTACATCTTTGGGAATAAATGATTGTACATCTAGTATATCAAGTGAACAGAGCATGCCCTCTTGTACAACCTCACCACAACCACGCTGTTTATATTTGACAGTCGATAAAGTCATCGGTTGTCAAATTAAGTTCAATCAATAGCAAAACAAGAAAAGCAGATACAACAAGTATCAATAATTGTGACTAAACACTCAAAAAGTAACACTATAATGCAATTAAACAATCTTTACAAAGCAACATTGTAAGCAAGCGGACAAGCAACTTGACGTGATTTAGGAATCACGGCAAGTGAAGTAATAAAATTAAAAAAAACAACAAATAACCACATAAAATGTGTATAATTTGCAATTGCATAATTAATTTTAACACAATACCTGTGTAGATGTTAAATATAGAAGCTATTTAAAAAATTTTAAACTGTTTATTGACATTAAATGGTCATTATCAAAAATACAAATAAATCGTATTTATTGCACTCAAAACGATTCAAAAGTTAAAAAAAATCATTCTTATTGCAAAGTTCCAATTACGTTTAAAAAAATAATATTAAGAGGAATTATTTCCTTGCAGTTCAATATCACACAATGTAAGAATTTTCAATTCACCGTTAGGATGACGATAAGTTTTGTTAAGACATCTCAAAAACTCTTCCAAAATTGAATTACCGCCATATTCTTTTATCAATTTTAAACATCTAAGATTTTTAAATATAAAAAAAAAACAAATCATGAGTTAAAAGAATACTTCAACGCATAATGTTCAATTACAATCAATTCATTTATGCTTTACATGGAAATGATAAAAAACAATAAAATTAACTATATGCTTATAAAAATATAAAACAAGCTGTAATGTTCTATAAAATTCCTGCATTGCAGTTAAGGCAGATTTATGTCTAAATTGTAAATTTTTCAAAATAAGTATTAAGAATAAAATTATATAAAATATTTAACTAAATATTTGCTTTGAAATATTGTCATATAATAAGGTTAACACCGATATTCAAGAAATTATTAAACGTTGTTTATGCAATTTTAATTATAGGTTTATCATCCGTATATACAAAAAAGGTTTAAAATTAGCGGGCCCGCATTTGGCTTCGCTAAAATATCCATTGTTAAAAGATGTTTCTCGTGAAAGTTAGTGCGACTCACTAGTAAGTATTGCGTAAAAATACGTTCTATCACTCCCATCATTCAAAGTTGGGCTATTTTTTAATGAAAACACGAAAAAATTACAGATATGTTTTGAGAAATAAAATGCAACCATTTCGTGTTATGGCGAATAGAATAACCGTTAGAAAAATGATACTTTAAGAAGACAAAGTATCGTGCAAAACTATTTTTCTAAAAACTGTTAGGTAAGCGGTTAGAAAAAAGCCTATATTTGAAATAATCTTCTGCTTGCTATAATGTATAAATAAGCGTCATCAAACGGACTATACTATATAATTCAACTAATTAAATTTTTGTTTCAATGTATGGACATTTTCATAACTAGAATACAATAAATTCACGCAACAATTGAATTCAATTTAATCACCAAAATTTAGATATTATAAGAGTTAAAATAAACAGAAATATTTTTTCAAAAGTTACTATCTAACAGTTAAATGTTTTAAATATACAAACACAAAACATCCATAGATATGTCCAAATTAAAAAAATATGTGTATGAACCCACTTTTTTTGCTAAAAAAGACGATTTGGGCTATATTAACAAGTTAAACAACAACATACTAAAATACCTGAGACAAATAATTACAAAAGCATGTAATAACAATTATTAGATGGTGTATAATAGACGAAACCATCTAATAGCTACAAAATCATACGCTTTGTATTTACTTTAATATTTTATATTGTTTTATGCGATTTTTTAATTACTAATGATATATATATATATATATATATATATATATATATTCACGAAATAACAACGAAATAACATACAATGCTACCTGACTAAACAAATATCGTCATTTAGTAAACACAATAAATGGAAAAAAGCTACAAAGCTAATTGTACCATAAGTGTATTTATTAACGTAGTTAAAAACACTTGGTAAAACGATAAATATAATAAAATAGTGCAGATAGGCAAATTCGACACGTACTCATTTTCGAGGCTATCCAAAACTCTGACTGTTTCTTCCAATATACCAGAACGCAACATGTGTTTGACGCAAAAAAGTTTCAACGACGTCTCTTTCGTATGTTGAGCCAAAATGCTCATTACTTGATTGTCGTTTGGAAAATCACGAATTGCCCGAATAATTGGATAACTAAATTTGCCTTCGGTCAAATCTTCGGCGTACGTTTTCTCTTTGTGATACTGAAGTAAACAAAGTAAGCAGATTTTAAAATAAAGGCTATAATGAAATTATTTATTTATCAGTTCCTTCATGTTGATGCTGCGCAAAGCCCAGTGCAGAGCGTGAACCGGACGCAAAGCTGTCTGCTTGGTAAGTCGATACAATTACGAAAACGTATTTGACGCAGCTGACTTGGCCATCGTCCAGTGCGATCGAATAGCCCGAGAAGCTTCGACGTTCCCAACGCGGAACACCGATGCAGTTCTCGCTTTAACTTGGCGGCCTTTGTTTTTGCGCTAGAGTGGTCTAGCGATACAGCAATCGATTTAGACCTGGGTGGGCATGAGATTCGAATCCCACCACCGGCCCACTAAAATGCGGGCCTACGTTCAGCTTCACCGAAATGTCCACTACTGAAAGATGTTTACCGTAAAACAATAATAATAATAATAATAATAATAGTTTCTTCATGTTGAGGAGAGGAATATTTTTGGATGAGAATAACTGACAAAGTATAAATCCATTCTATTAGTGGGTTAAATTATCCTTATTAGCCAGACAATAACCAATCAAAGTAATTTTTATTCCCATTTGTTCGTCATCCAATTGTGAGTGTTTTTACATCTTCGGTTTAAACTGCAGAAAAAGAGAATAGAATCATTTGTGTATACCCAATTGTAATTTGTTATTTTTGTCTTCCTCTTGGATGACCATTAATACACGTTGCTTTCAATTCAGTATATTTTTATTTCAGCTAAGTTAGATAAATTCGTAAAATAGTTACTACTAAATTTATATTCGAACATATAGTGCGTTTCTCTGACTTCGCTTAAAGTATCAAATGTTTTTTTCATAATTTGAATCTAATCTTTTGTATAAAATTTTTAACCATAAAAAGTACTGTACATCACTTATAAGTTGTGGTCAGAAGGTCATATATAGATGAACTTACAGAAATGTCAGTTAAATTAATGTAATCATCACGAATTTGAAACAGCAAACTAAGTACATCCAACAAGGGTTTAAAATCTCTAGAAGAGAATAAAAGTAAAACAACCAAAATTAAATTTTACAGTTAAATAACCATTTTTAAAACTATAAATTTCAACATTTAATACATTTAACCAAAAAATGTTAATATTGATTGTTCAACAATTAAATTACTCAAAATACTGTATCCCACAAAGGTACACAATTTTCTTTTAATTATACTTAAATCAGTCTAAACTCACAACTAATTTGCATAAATATAAAACATATTACTTACCTACTTTCGTGTTTAAAAAAACAACCATAAATATCAAAAAAATATGTACACTAAAAATGAAAAATAAGAAACCCAGAAAATCATTTATTCTTTTCGGTTGATGATGTGATCACCTCTTCATTATATTCCATATTTATTAGGCATATAAAACTATTGACTTCGTAAGAAACATAGAAAAATAAACAAATTTCTTGGCTGGTAGGTAGCATCCTTGTGACGTCGACAGTGTTTGCCATCTGATTTGTTGTCAGGGTTGTCCCCCTTAGTCCAAGGGCTACACATGGTATACATATACCTTAGGATACCTTTTAGGTATCTTGGGTGTATGCTTGCACCCACCCAGCAAAGCGGGAACCCTGTTATACTGCTATGCACTCGATCCATGCTATTATTAGTCTATATGTCTGTGGGCCCCTAGTCCAGGACGCACCAGGTGGAGGAGGAACAGTCAGTAATAACACCATCATTGGAAATTGAGACTTTATAAGCATCCGACAAATCTTCAGAATTATTAGCATCAAATTCAGAAAATGTGTTTAAGCACACGCACAATAACGTTTATAAAACAAAATAGAAAATTCGCATAATTTGATCTTCTATAATATATTGTAATGTTCACTAAGAAAAGAACGCAAACCACAGAATTAATTAATAGTTAGAAAAAAATCTATTTTAAATAATATTGTAACTTGTAGGCTGTTTTTATTTACATTTAATTTAAAATATTTAAATGACAAATCTGTTTTAAACATGTAATAGGTATTGAAAAATATAGATAAAAATAACTTGTTCAGTTATAAAAAAATAAGCCGTATAACATGGTGTTCTAGTAACAAACCAACCAACCCAATAAATGAATGAATGAATGAAACAAAAACTCGTATTTAGTGCCGGTAGTGTAAGTCAAACTCATGTCCACTAAGTTCAAAGACTAGGACTTTAACCACCTCTATCACCCATTTTAAAGCAATATATAAAAAATATTTTATCAAATAAAACATCATAATCGAATTTCAGTTTCAATAGTATAATTTCAATCAACAAAGAAAACAATATGCCAATACACGATAACTTTATGGTAAATGTTTCCATCACATTAAAAAACGTACTTATTCACACTGGAAAAAAGTTGCATTAAACGTACACCTAGACCAAACAGACCACCAGTTTCTGCAATAAAAAACAATTAAACAAAATTAACTTAAGCAGTTGCCAATTTTTACAACTAATAATAGCGTTTCATGCGATAAACCATTAATGTTTAATAGCATAAAATAGTTCATCTGCAATTAACTTGATTGTTCAAAATAAAAACACAACTTTGTAAGTATGTGTGTGTATAAAGAAGTTTGACGACCCACTTCATCTTATTGTTTAAAAAATATTTATAAAATCACATAACTGCACAATCTTATATATTCTAATCTTGATTTTAATAAAAATATTACTTTTGTTCCATAATAGTTTACTTAAACGCCCAAAGGCTGCAGCAGAGAGGCAAGTACGACGCCGATTCTTAATGTGTAACACCAAATAAAGACTACCAACTAAAAATGTTTTCCGTAAAACTTTAACAGTTTAAAATAAACATATATTGAACATTCGAATGAAAATATTTACTCACTACAAATCACCATCGACTTATATTCAGCTTCGGTCGGGCATTTCAAATAAGTTCGCCAATAAATATCCATGCCCTGGCCAAGATGTAATTCCATTAATTGTTCTACATATATAGTAACATTAAATAATTGTTTATTGAAAGGAAATGCTTTTTCAAACAGTACAGCGTCTTATGACATAAATGTGAAACCATATACTAATAAAATGAATGTACAAAATACACACCTGTAAATATGGGTACACATTCTGGATTATTCAAATTAGAAAGTTCATCTAAAGCCTTGAAGTACATATAATTTGCGGAATTAATTGACAAAGGAACACCAAACACACAATGAGTAGCAGGTCGTCCACGCCTTAAAATAGAGTCGTCTTCAATATCATCAATTCTGAAAAAGAAATTGGCCAAAGTAATAAATTTTACAATCTTAATTTACATGTTTTAAGATAAAGTAAAAAAATACAACCAACAATAATTAAAATTTCTTTAAATTATACTTCTAAAATGTGAAAATCCTTCGTACAAATTTCTAAACAAATGATGCGTAGCCAATAAAACTTTTTTGGAAATATATAAAAGTATTATCTTTTTAAATTTGAAGTAAAAAAATAATACTTTTTCTGTCTACTAAAACAAAAAAAATCTGCAGCAATATCTGACACTAATTGTGAACATAAAATCAAGTCATTAATTATTGTTTAAAAAAATTAAAAATGTATCTGCAATTCAGATTGTAAGCAAAAAATTAACATTGTATATTTAAACTATTAAAATATTCTAATTTAGTCATACTGTAGAAGTAAACACTTAGAAATAATGTTTAAAAATTTTAATGCAAAACAATAAACATCAAATAATTTACCAGTTTCTATTTATCGATAAATATTACTACTAAATTTCAAAAAACTACAAAACGTTAAAAATGATAAATGTTTCTTGCGCACTTTAATAAACCTCTTGTACATAACTTTAATTGTTAATACAACAGACTTTTGTTCACATAATATTTGTATATTTTGCAATTTAACACAAGTCAAACGAAGTTATCAACACTCAGAAATAACACTTACAAGCCCCATCATTAAATCTTACTATATTGCAGCAAATTTATAGTTATCTCAACGCGTTAAAAGTATATTTACAATAATGAAACAAAAATAACATTGCAAAAAAGAGGTTTCTTCAAAAAGAAAGTAAACTAAAGAAAATTCCGATTAATCCTATTCATGTTTTTGAAAACATAATTAAAAAAAACATTGTTTAAAATATAATACCACAAAACCGTACAAATAACTTTTCATTTTTTTGATTCAAAGTAGTAAACCAACCTATAAAAATCAATGTTAAGCTACACAAACTATATCAAAATTTGTATTGTATATAGAAAATAATGTAATGAATATACCAAAATGTAAATATATGTTCGAAATTAGATATTACAAAAGAAACAAATATAAAATACAGCACATTATTCAATATATATATATATATATATATATATAAAGTGTGCTTAACTTTAATCTTACATTAAACTAGCATTATGTAATATTTGTAAAACGTTAGATATTGTATTTAAAGTATCTTCTGGTATCTTTAACCATAAATTAAATGCCGCCATTAATTGTTTTCGCAACTCTTTACCGCTATTTTCGCATATATAATTGAAGGGTTCCGTTACAATCTTCATTAAATAAATAAAACTAAAAATACCTTTCCAGATTTTGGGTGAAAATTAGTATCAAGTTCAAATGCAGAACAACTTTGTTTCTCCATTGCAATGTATGGTTCAATTTACTACAATATTAAAAAAGGTTTAGAAATATCCAATAATCTTTCAATATACTTTAAAAAACAATCTGATAAATTAAAATTGTAATTAATAACAAATCAGTTAAATATCAAATAACTTTTAAAACTTCTAAAATAAAAAAAATTAACCATAATATTGACATTAAAGCTATAACCATCACCCAAATACTACAAAACATGAGATATTCGATATAAAAATTACATTACAAATTAAAAATATTAAAACTTTTTAACGTGATTACAAAATAAATAAAAGCTATAAATAAAATAAAGACTATACAGTAATAAGTTTTTTTTTTAATATTTTTATAAACACTAATATTAAATTTAACAATGGGGTTTTAAGGGATTATGTTTTTATAAATGTTTTATTAGTATTGTCAGATTCACTTGAATAATAAATTTACAAGGTTTTCCAGTCAACCAGGAGCACTGTACAGCTGTTTCATCCATATTAATATTAAATTAAAAAAATTCTTGTAAATATAAAACTAAAACTATAACCAGAACATTTTAATTAAAGTATATATACATATATAATTGATAGACAAAATATTAAGAAATCATTCTCAAATTAGCAAAGTATAATAATAAATTAAAGTTTTTTAAATATATTAAAAATAAATAAATAAGCCTTTTCCATCATATAAAAATAATTCTTAGTACTTAATAAATGTAAAATAATAAAATAAAACACAAAGAAATAAAACAATTAACTTAAAAAAAAATTAAAAACCAACATTCCAGTTAAGAACTTACTTGATCGTACAACAAATCAAAACGTGCTGAAGTCGCGTTAAATACTTAGGAGATACAAAAAAACAATTAATTTAAAAAATATATAAAATTATTAATTATTGTTTTTAGAGATGTACATATATATGGAGAGTATGACAGTAAATAATGTGGAAATTGTTTTAATATTATTATATCTATCATACTTTGTATTTAATAAACAAACATTTATTTTGACATAATGTAAAAATTAATTTTGTTTTTTTTTAATTTTTAAAATTAAATTATTTTATGTACAAAGTTTATAATTTTTTTATTTTTTTGTAAATTACCTTTTTAATTTTTTATATTGTACATATTGTTATTTTTTATTACATTTTATTAAAAAAAATAATATAATTTAAAACAACAATAATAAAGTTGTAATTTACAAATATATTTTGTTTTAACAAAGCTACATTATTTTACACAAATGCAGTTTTGTGTTATCGCATTTAGTCAGTAATTTCAGATTTTAAAGGGCAAAACGAAGTTTAATTACTTTTTATAATGAATGAGTCTTATTTCTGTGATAATGTTATTAATAATGATGATGTCAAAAGGTATTTAAGTTTTATTTTTTATTTCATAAGTAGCAATTTAATTCACCAATCTGATTTATATTATCAAATAAAATTAGAAAAGGATGTTATGATAGAAGAAAATTATAAATTACAATCTCAATTAGATGCAGCTGAACAAACAATAAAAACTTGCAATGAAAATATTAAATTATTAACTTCAAAGCTAACATGGTTTGTATTCAACTACATATATATATATATATATATATATATATATATATATATATATATATATATATATATATATATATATATATATATATATATATATTAGATTTACAGTTATTTTGTAATTAACTTTACGTATATTTTACTAAATTTTTTAAAAATGAACGTAATTTACAAGTTTATTCGTATAATACTTTATATTTTGTTTTTTAATTTAGATTGTTTTTTAATGAATTAAATTTCTTGTTAGAAAAAATTAAATTATATATTTTTAATTTTTTTTAATAAACGTGTTTATAATTTTAATAAAATACAAAAGGTGGTAATTTATTTGTCATTTTTTAGTAAACATTAATAATTTAATTTCTTTGTTTTTACTAAAAACAAAAATGCTTACAAGTATTTAAATATAAAACGTTTTAAAGTATTTTTTGTAATTTTAAAAATATTGTATAATATAATACTATCACTTATTTTTTATATTAAAAATATTATTTTGGTATTATTTTAGTTATTTAGTTTATTATATAACTAACATTAATTTTAATGTAATATTGAAATGTTTTTTAATTAAAATTTTGTTTTTAATCAGTTTTTCAGATGTTATGCTAGAAAAAGATGAATTATTAGAACGCTTAGATCGTAAATCATCTTCATATAATGCTTTGCATACATTGTTTTGTGAACAAAAAACAAAACTTAACGCGGTTGAAACTCAAATAAAAATTATCAAAGAGGATCGAGACGAATTAAACAAAAATGTAATAAAAAAATAATAATACAAAATTTATGAATAAGAATAAAAAACGTTTTGTTTATATAATGCTATTAATTGTATTTGTTTATGTAAGTAACATTTTGTTTTGAAAACAAAAATGCATATGCTGTTTCTATTGCTAATGACAAAAAATGAAAACATTAATTTTTATATCCCTGTTTATTTATATATGTATTTTATTATATTTATATACATAGCTTTCGAGATTTATTTTTGTCGACATTTGATATTTTGAACCAAGTACCAAAAGGAGTTTCCTTTTACATAACTCGTGAATATACCTGAATACCTGTTACAAACTTTACTAAAATCTGAATAAAATTTTAACTTTTGACAATATTAAAAATTAAAAATTAAATGTATATTTATATGAAACAATCTTGTTGTTTCTTAAAGCGAATGTTTTGAAATAATAATAATAATAATAACAAGTTTTTTAAAATACGAAATAAATTAATTTTATTAATATTTAAGTTAATACTAGTATTTTGTTTTAATTACTAAAAAATATATAAAATGTGCTATAAAATATTTTACATATTTTTCGTATACAATTATTTATTTTAGATCGAACATTACCAAGTAGAACTGGAATCTAGTAAAAATAAAGTAAACAAAATGGTAAACATTATTAACGAATACGAAGTAATTTAATAATTTTTATTTGTTTATTATTACCTAGAATAATTTAATACAAAAGCAAAACGAGCTTGACAAAACATTTAATGAATATGAATTAGTAAAGTTTTGCTATTTTTAAAACTGCTATTAATAAGGTTTTATCCGTTAATTCTGAATTATCGTCAAAAATTAAAATGTTTGAAGAAAATGAAGTACATGTTTATTTAAATTTTTTATATTTTTTAAAGATAGCTAATGTGAAAAAAAATAAAAAACAACATATTCAAATTAATTTAGAAAATGTAATGGAAATGTATGTTTTTTCATTAAAAAAGTTGTATTTAAATTATACATATAATAAATATACAATAATCTTATTTTATTATATAATTTAAAGCTAGAATTTTATATTTATTTGTAACAATGTTTGATTACGGTATAAAAATTAAAATTAAAATTTATTTTATTTAATTGTTAAATAATAAAATATCTGGAGTATTTGTTTGTTTTCTTTGAGTATCCTCTATTTGATACTGTGGTTTAATTTTTTTAAATGATTTAAATAATATGATATTAAAACAAAATAAAAATATTGATGTTCTTATTAGATTTAGAATATATACATAATATATATATATATATAAACGGTTCTAAAGTAAAAAATATGTTTTTAATTATTAAATTTTGCTTAATTAATTATTTTTATTTATGTATAAAAGTTCCCTTAAGAACATGCTTTTGTGTTAACTAAAATTTATGTTAAAAAACTGTTTTTCAAAGTTTTTGCATTTATTTTTTATAAATAGAAATAGCGAACTTAATGAACAAGATTATTATTTATTAGAAAATCAAACATTTTTAAATCAAAACGATTTAATAAACGAAAAAAGTTTAGCTGAAGAATTAATAGCGGTTGATTACGAATTTGACATTTGCAAACAATACAATAACAATGGGTATAATGTACAAATAAAAGATTGTGATTTTTATAAACAGTTGGATGGAGAAAATGTTTTAAAACATTTGGTAAATTTATAATGATGTTATATATTTATTTTTTTAATAATAATTTTATGAAATGTTTTAGAAATGTATATTTAGAAACCGTTAATTTTAATTTTATCTGTAACAAATACTATACATTATTATATTACTGTTTAGTTTTAACTAAAAACAAGTTTTTTTAGGTTAAGAATTAATATTTTTAATATTAAGACTCTTAAAAACGTAAAATTTATGGATTGTTTTTATCTATTTTATAAATGTAGTTTAAAGCATGGGTTGTGTACAAAGGGTTATAAATTTGTTGTATAATCAATTTTTGCTTAATAACAATAATTTTTATAATAAAAATTGTTTTTATTGTTTGACTAATTAATTAATATATATATTTACTCTATGTAATTTTTAAAAATTTAAAAATTGTTTTGTTGCCTTGTGGTTTTTTCTGTATTTTACTAAAGGATATATTAGTTACACAATTACAATCTACCACGATTAACACATTGAATAGTCAGAAAAGTACTGAAATTTGCACAAAATATATTAATGGAGTCACTGACGTTTGTAATAAAATTTTATTTTTGTAAGTATACACAGTTTAAAAGATATGTTTATTAACCACTATGTAATTCATTATTAATTATTACGGTTTTTATATATAATTATAATAAGTGGTAAATATTTTTATTTAAATACTGCAAGCTAGTGCTGAGACCTAAACTTATACTAATTTATTGTATTAATATTCATTGTTTAACTAATTAAATAAGTAGTATATAATTTTTATGTATTAAAATACTAAAATGAGATTAAAAACATTAAGTAAAACCTCAAGTTTTTTTGTATTCTAGTTTGATTTTAAAAATTATTATTTTAAAACTAGTTTTTAATTAATTTATGTAAAATATTATTTTTCTCGCTTACAAAAAGATGTAAAAATGTATATGCGTATGGAACATGTTATAGAAACAGTGTAATTGTTTTGATTATGCTTACAACTTTAGGTTAAGTAACGAATCAAAACAAACAACGTTTTTTTCAGACCACTTAGCTCCTGTACAAGTAAGATAAATACCTTTATGCTTAAAAGTAACAATTTGTTTATATATAAAATTATACATATATATCCGTAATGTAAAAATTTTAATTTAGATTTAGAAATAAATATTACAGTTGCTCAAATAACAATAATTAACAATAATAATTTTTAAAATTTGCTATTTGTATTCAATACAATTGACGATACATTTTTATTAAACCAGCATACCCATTTATTACTTAAATTGTAGAATGAATTTTCAACAAATATAATTTTAATACAAAAATATTCTTCATTGCCCAATTTATATAAACCAGGTATTTATGCATTATTGAACAAAATTCTATTTGAATTATTGTATATAAACGTAAATGTATAAGAAATATATTATATGCTTTTATATGTAATGTCGTGTTATACTATCAATTGTTTAATACAACTCCAACTGTTATTCTAATAAAATTTCAAAAGTATTCTGTGACATTTTTGTAAAATGTGTAATTAAAATTAAGTACTACAATTGTGTTGTGGCACCATCTTCATTCAGACTGTTTCTATTACTTCTGTTATAGTTAGTTTTTAAAATTTGATAATTAAATAATAAATTTAACACAAGTAAAACCTTTCAAAATCAATTTAAAGAATTTAATTTACAATGTTTTATAACTGTACACACTGTATATAAAGGCAGAATAGATTTTTAAAATTAATCTTGATCTTAATTTATTTAATAATAAAATTGCTATTTTTAGACCTATATCTTTATAATCGCTTTTATAAACATTACTTTGTATATTAATTGCACTAATAATAACATAATTTGGAACAAATTATTGACTTACATAGTCAATCATTTTACATAATATTTCATTTATTGGTACGTACTTTATTACTCATATTAACTATTTATACGGTTTGTGTTTGAATTACACTAATAATGTTAATTTTTATTTCAGTATTTCTAACTAACTATGTTAATATAACTTAACTTATTTATATAATGTCTTTTTCAAATATACGTATTTGTCATTAAGTTTAAAATCTTAGATTACATTTTTATATATTTTTTATGTCTTACTGTTTCATGGTAGTGATTTAATTTTTGAAATATGTATTTTACAACTAACTTTAATTTTTTTTAGAAATAAAAGAAAATTATTTTTATGGCAAATGTATTCAGAAAATATCAAAAAGCAATAGTTGGTAAGTTGCATTAAATCAAACATCATTTTAATAATATTTATATAATTTAAATAATATAATTAGTTCATTTTTATTGTTTATTAATACAAGTTAACTTGTGCTAATAAACAATAAGAATCAACTAATAATTATCTATATATATACATATATTAGCATATCCTCAAAACAAAAAACAGATTTATTAACCTTGAAAAATCAGTTTATTAACGAAAGAAATGTTTTGAAATATGGAATAGATTTGGAGAAAATGACGCTTAAATCTACAGAATTTTTATTTACACAAGAAATGATTTCTTTTAAGCATTTGACAAAAGTCAGTTTGAAAATTTTTTAAATTTACATTTACATTAATGATATTTAGTGCAATTAGTATGTTTAGCACCGTTAAAATAGCAGATCTCAAAGATTTCAAATTTATTTTAAACATACAGTCTTTATGCTCAACTTACTAAATTTTGTTTTTTATAATTATACACGTATTACAATTTATATAATTATGTAACACTAATTTGTTTATTTTAATTGTTTTTGATAAATTTAAGCAAAACCAAATGTTTGTATTGACTGTTTTATTTAAGTGAAAGGCATGTACAGTGCTTTTAATAAACATAAATGTTAAACAAATTGTACTCTTGTGTTGCACAAAATTAAATGGATTTCGTTTTAAAAAAAATTAGCTAATCATGTTTTCCAAGTTGCGTATATGGTTTTAATCTTTATCATGTTATTTATTAGTTTGTTCTATTGTAGTATATTTAGTTTAACAGCAACAATGATAATGGTTCTAATCTTTGTAACTTAAAACCAGCGGTTTAAATATAAACAGCATTTTATTCAAACTTGAACAACCTAGCGGTATTATTTTATTAAAATTTATTTTATGATGTCTAAGGGGTCATTTATAAATATTTCAAAACTTAACTTCATTGTAGAATCTAAGCCAGAATTAGTATAAAAATGTGAGTAATTACGTTCAGTTAGGTGGCAGTGTTACAAACTTGGTAATTTGAAAACAAATATAAATGAAATTTAGTTTAATGTTTTCTTTTGGTCTGCACAAATCATTAATATTACAGGTTTTCGAAATTAATTTTTTTCTGTATAGATTAGTATTTTTGATAAGTAATTCAATAAATTTTTGTATTTTTGTTTTGTAGCAATTGATTAATTTACTAGATGAATTAGTGAATCCGGTATCCAATACAAACATATCCAATTCTCTCCATTTAGTAAATACTGAAAATGTTGGAATTCATCAGTCGGATTCAAATATCGAAATTTACCTGACTCGTTATATATCGCATTTAAAACGTTTGTTCACTCTAATTCAAATGATCGATGACAATCAAAATGATGAAACAATAAAGGTGTTATTTGTTTGATCTTATTCCTTGTTAAACAGTTTTTAAATGTTTTAAGTTTTGCATTACCGACTCTAGTAAAAATAAACTGTCTTTAAAAGATTAATTATACTTAAAGTTTGTAAAAATGTATTAATTATTTGTAGTTATTAATATAATATATTAATAATTATAGTGATTTTTTTATTTTGTAGATATATACGAAAGAAATGATGCAATTTATTGTAAGTTTAAATGAATTTTAAATATAACTCATTCAATATTTTAGGAAAACCAGGCTGAAATTATTTTTAATTTTTTTGATAAATACTCCAAACTGAAATTAAATAATGTTCAAATTGATTGGTAAATATTCAACTATTTATATTGATTTTATAATTTTCTGCTTTTCCTTATTAATGTTGATTAATTTTAATCGAGAATTTAAGCATTACAGAAACTATATAATCTTTGTTTGTTATAAAGACAAAAATACGTAGAGATGCTCAGCAAAATTTAATGTCGTGTGTTCTTATTTCTTTTTGCACAAAGATAAGTAAGCGCCCTGAATCTTTAATTTAATGTCCGTTAAAATAATGACTGATTGTAGAAGACTCTTACCAAGCATTCGGTAAACCAAAATTTTGGTTATTGAAAAAATTAAAAAAGCTAAGTTTATATTGAATAGAAATAAACTGGACGAAGTCAAGGAATATATATAGCTAAAAGTTTTAAATACAACTAAATATAAACGTCAAGCAAAAATTAGGAGCCAGTTAGCAGTGGTTTGCATAACAGTAATTAATATATTAATTCTTTAGAAAAGTAGAAAAATTGGTATTAAAATAAAATTTCTACTGGAAACTTACAAGAAACATTTTTTAGCAAGTAGACATTTAGCAAAGTCAAATTGGGGCCCACATTTAGTGCTAGCAGTGGCAACCGACTTCATGCCTAGTTGAGTTTGAATCCAGTGCACGCACACACATACATGTATATGTTTTTATATATATTATATGGTTAGAATAATTATTTCAAAGTTTAGTTTTTGATATTTTTGAAATACAAAACGTGTTGTATGTAATCGATTAGTATATTCAGTTCATGATAAATGTAAAATTGAATAATATTTGTAAGCTAAATATATATTCTAAATATTTTAAACACTTTTAAGCCACACAACTCAGAATATTTTTGATAAAGTAAGTTTAAATTTTAATAATATGATTATCAATAAAATGTTTATAGGAAATTTAGTAGTTATTTAAAAATTAATTGTTAAATTTTGGATAAAACGTTTTAGTAATACAAGCCTGTATTATTGATATTAAATTTATTTTGTAATGATTTCATTTAACATATTTAAGTTGGTTTTTCACAAATTGTTGGAATTAATTGATTCCAAATGAGCACACCTAAACCAATATTAAATCTTGATATCAATATTTTATAAATATTATTATTATATGCATTAATTAACTAGTTTGATTAAACAGTAAATGCAAATTTATAAGATGGATTTTTTATTTTAATAGAAAAATATTAAAGTTATTATTAATGTACAATACAATTTTTAGGCAAATCATTTAATAATATTTATAGTTTTTAAAACCTGTATGTTTTGTCGTTGTTATGAGTTTTATTGACCTGAGTTTATTCTCTTTGTAAAGCTACATGTTGTTGAGTAGAAATTAAATTAATAATAATCCATTATCTCTCGTTTAGTCAACATTTTTTTAAGGATTTTGAGTACGCATTGTAACCTTTTTAAATTAGTAATAAGAAGCGTGAATATTAAATAAACATCTTTTATTGGCACAATAAAATTGTTTTTTTAAATTAAATGTAATGGGGCCTCTTTAATTTTGCATATTAAATAATTTGATAGATTAAAAAATATATTCGAACAACAGTTGTGGATAATATTTATATGAAATTGTCACAATACCGGATTTTTAATAATTTGATAAAAGAAACAAAATCATTATGGAACTCTTTATGTGGTAAAGGAGAAACGTGTAAATTGAATTTGCTGTAAGTCGATACATTATGGTACAATACATTTTTGTTTAAATATTAACGATCATAAACTGAATTATTGTTTGTTGCCCCAAAATGCATTTGTAAACGAAAAATAGTCAAATGAACATTACTAAACACTTTATTTATATTAATTTAATACTTTATACCTAAAGTGTTTCTTAAAAAATACATTCATAATTAAGGTTCAAGCAATATGTAATTATGATTTGTATTGAGTCTAAAGCTTGCTGTTAAAATTTAGTTACATTATTTGCCACACATTTCTCTCTTTCTCTCTCTCTCTATATATATATATATATATATATACGTATGTAGAGATAAAACATAAAACTATGTGTATTATAATTATTAATTGAGAAGTAAATTATTATTATTAGTTAAGTGAGCAGTAATACCTTGTAGGTTGAAACAAACATTAGCTTTACAATTGATTTCATAACATCAAGGATTATATATGATAAACCCTTGCATTAAAGAAAGGTAAAATATTTGTAAATTATATTTTAATAAAATTATTTCTTGATGTATAGACACAAATAAAAATTTAAAATATTAAAAACATTTGTTTTATTTTTAATACGTTTTTTAAATATATTTGCAATCAATTAAGAATAATTTAACAACTATAATAAATTTTAATTATTGTTCTTTAATTATAGAAAATGTTTACACCTTTTGCAAAAGTCCAGTTTTTTTCCTTGTAAAAATCAAAATAATTGGTTTCTCAGAATAAAATTTATTAATAACGTGAAACAAATTGTTAATAACATGTGTGGTAATTATTCTATAGGTAAATATTGTTTTGTTTTTTGTGTACTGTTGTATTTATGCAATTGTTTTAATACTGATGTTATTTTACGCATATTTAGCGGAAATTTTTTTAATTTTTTAAAAATAAAAAAGATGTTTAAATTTCTATTGTTAAATGAAGAATTTATGTACGTTAATAACCTGCACACAAGCTTGTATTACACAGATATACCTCCAATGTAGCAAAAAATTGTTTCATTTTTTACATTTTGAAAATTTATTCTGTACTATTTTAATATTGTATTTTCAAAACAAAATCACACCGTTATGCTTTTGTTATACATTTTTGTTTTGTTTTTCATTTTATAAAACATTTTTTTACAATTTATGCACTATTATAGATAATTTTTTTTAATAATGCTAAAATGGACCCTATCAATTTTAAAACATTGAAATTGATTGACTTTCCTCACATTACTTATGCGTTGTAGGCATATCAACATTTTACTAAAATAACCCTTGAACATCAATAAAAATAGTTTTTTTTTACAAATAGCATTACCAAATTCTCGCTTAGACTAAAAATCCAGAATTTACACATTTCGACAAGATAAAAAAAATACTGTTACATTATTTGCTTAAAAAAATCTTTTAGCACCCACACTTTTTGATTTTGTAGTTGATGCCATCTTTGATTAAGTTTCCCGGTCATTTGAGGGCTGAATAACTCTTGATGGTCGGATTTTCAATATGTACACGATGCAATTCTCATGGTAGAAACCGAAGAAGATCTGCAAAATTCGGCTCGACTTATTCAAAAAACCTCAGAGAACTACAGTTTATATCTTAATAGTAAAAAAAACAGTGGTTTTATTGCATGTCCTCCTTAGAAATCCAATCATTGTTAATGGTAACTAATTCCTAGTGGTTGATGAATTTACGTACTTAGGCTCGGTGATAAATAACCAAGGTTTCAGCCCTTCACAGATTTGGCGTCGTATTTGCCTCTCGTTTAAGTAAACCTTTATAAAACAAAAGTGATATTTCCATTAAAATCAAGATTAGAATATATAGGAGTTTAATACGTTTTATTATACTTTATGCTTACGAAATTTGGACTCTGACCCGAGTGTATATACAAAAGCTTGTTCATTTTGATCAAAGCTGTTTAAGATCCATATGGTTTTACTCGCTCTCCTCTATTGGACGCAACCATTTAATAACTAATAAAAATTTTCGACAATTCCCAGATATTTGTAAGTCACTTAACATTTATTGGTCATCTATCTCTAGCACAGTTAAAGAAAGACGATTAAAATGGATTGGCCATGTTTTACGTAGATCGCCCACTCATCCAGCCAGAATAGCTTTGGAAGCCGGAAGGAAAAGAATGCCAGGTGGCCAACGGAAAATTTGGACGTACATTGTAGCACGCGAACTTAGTCTTTTTATTTATGCCAACCCACTTCGTCCAAATGAATTAATTAATTGGGCTTCCATTTGCTTATCGTTTGCAGCTAATAGAGATCACTGGAGGGGTTTAATTCGGGATGTAATTAACATTTAAAGTTAGCACACCTCAAGTGTCGCTCATAGAGTGCACATTACAAAAATTAGTATTTTAACAGACTTTTTGGAATTTGTACTATCCTGGTCGATCCTGGGTAATGTTAATTTCCGATGATGATCATGATATAGATAATGGACATCACTGATTTCTCAAATTTAGTAGTTCATAGGATAACCATGGTTTTTTTACAGCTTCTTTAAACACTTTGGATAGTAATCAATCAAATTATTGATATAATCTTGTCAAATTCGAATTTTTAACGCACAATCGATTTTTTCTTTGAGTGTGCCTTGATTTTCTATCTGATTCACCTCTCGTTTAATATAACTAAAAAGATTTTTAATTACATTGAGGTCCGTGCAGTATAGAGGCAATTAAATACTATTTAAAGAATCTTTAGTCTAAACGAAAAAATGCGTTAAATTTTAAATCATGACAAAATGTACGTTACGTTTTTTGACTGGAGCATTATCTTAAACAACCACTAAATTCCCTGAAGTATTTTGTCACAGTTCAGTGGTTAAGTGGTTACTGGTTTGACGCTATTTTGTCACTTGTCCGAACTTAATTCTATAATATCCATGAAGGCATGATGGATGCGCAACCTTTTTAATAATGAAATTGAAGTTTTAAAGAAAATCGGGACCACAAATGACCGGGTACTGCACTTTTCATGGTTCGCATTTTAAATCACATTCATCGGTAAAAAATATTTTGATCTCTAGAAACAAACTGAATGGTTTTCATAGATTTTTGCAAATTCTACTCGTTTTTATCTATGGTTGTGCTGTTAAAAGATTTTTTAAACGTTTTTCCTTAACTGCAAATTGGGTGATTTCATTTGATTGTAGATAATTGAATATGAAAATTAGCCAATTTTTTTTTTGCATTTGTTAAATAGACTTTATTTTGTTTTTGTTTCAATTTATTTGAACTAATTTGGATATCTTACAGTATAATGTAACAAGTGTGCCTTATAATGACTCATTCAATGTATAGTAATTTTGATTTTTTTAAAATCGCATGCTTACTATATTGACTACATTTATATTCATTAACATATGACATTCTATTTCATTTTGATCCCATTATTTGTACTACTACTTTTTTTGATTTTTTGATCTTATTATTTTTTATATTGATGGTAAAAATGTATTTTACGTTGAATGTATCTCTAGTGAGATATTAAAGCTTAATAATAATAATGATAAACAAATCATTTCGTTTAATATTTGATGGTGCAAATCCAGTTCCTGCTATTTTTAGACGTGTATAATCCTTTAAAACTGTGTATAAAATCCTTGTACTTACCTCAAAGAAATCTGCAATTTGTTCAATATTTAAACCAAAATTATAACTTTTTTATTTGTTCATCATTTTTAGCAGTTAAGAAATAGCTTTTGCTATTTAAACTCATTGTAATCAGCTACCGTAAGTGTTCAAAATTGTGCATAGGTTAATGGCTCAAATTAAAATGTTTGACAGGTAAATAATATAAAAATGGGAGTCAAGTATTTTCAAAATGTTTTTGATTTTTTTTTGTAAACATATAAAATTTTTAAATTAATTAATTTGCTAGAAATTAAATGTATGCAGTAACGTGTGCTAGGTTATGTTAGTACTTGCAAAATTATCTAAATAAGAATAATTTTCTTTGAACTTATTGTTGCGCAATCAATTTACATAATTAACTCTATATGTATTTAATTTTTTATTGTAACTATTGCCATTTATCCATTTGAATGCTATTTATCCAAAAACTCCAGGATACTTAAATATTTATAATTACAAAAAACTTTAAAAATGATTAACATCAAGCATGGATGGCCCATATTATTTTAGCATAATTACTTTGTTAAAAAAATATATCTCAAGTTAAAACAAAAGAAATTGAAAAATAAGAGTTTATTAATAAGTCCCATTTTAGACCCTGTAAATAATGTAAGATTTTGTTAGTTACTTAAAAAAAATTTTTTTGTAAATGCTAAAAAATAATTAAACAATGGTACAATATTGTATCTAGAGTTTTTGTCAATATTGTGTTTAAAATATTTTTGTTAAATATATGTTTACAATTGTTTTATTTTATTTAAAAATAAAATTACTTTTGTTTTTCGAATAATAGTTAACATGTTAATGAATAATTCAATATATTTGAAATTGAAAATAAAACTTACAGTGAAAATATATTTTATTATATATTAAAATTCAAGCATCAAATATTACTAGTTTTTTAAATATTTGTTAAAAAGAAAATAAACATATATATCGGGGTAACTATTACTTTATAATTTTAGCATTAAGGGAATTAAATTTGTTAAGATGTTAAACAACTTGTACTCAAATGTTAACTTTAATTATGTGGTAATATTTAAAAATAAAATATAATTTACAATGTTAATATTATTTATACTAGCTCAATATACAATATTTTGGTTAAAATATGATAAAATTGGAGATCAAGTCCGCGTGGACTTTTATAAATTAACATACTTTTATTAAAACAAATACTTTTAAAATTTTGTTCTGCGTTTAAATGTATTATTTTACAACAAAGATTTTAAAAATTAAATTATGGTTTTTTCACATTATATATATAATATCAGTCCAGTAAACCGAATGTAAATACTTTGTTAATTAATTCATTAATTAAAAGACAATTTAAAGAGATTTATATAATAAAAATATTTAAATTTAAAATAAATCATATTTAAAATTTAGTGATTATTTTAAATAATTTCACAATTTTAGCAAATATAAATTATTGTTGTTAGTTCAGATACTTTGTAGACGTAGATAAATCAATAAGTCAAAATAAAGTGAAAATAGAAAAAAATTAAAACAATATTTTGCAGTTCATATTTCTTTTATCTCACTGTGAATTTTTTTTAAATTTATTTTGTAAACTGCCTTTAATCCTAAAAAAATATTTAGCAATTAATTAATAACAAGATTGAGCATCAAGCATTTCAGGATTCAAGATTTTTCACAAATTGAGTAGGCCAAAATGCCTTTTAGTACTCGGTTCTCAAATTGTCCCAAGTTTTAAGGGGGAATAAAATGGATGGTGAGGTAAAGGTGGATTAGTCACAGAAAAAAGAATTTGAAATCAAGGTAGATAGTGAAGTTAACAATTATAAATATACAAAAAAAGTGATAAAACAAGTACCTATTACAATGCAAAAAACACTGCAATAATTTTCAAAAAAGAAGAAAAGAGAAAAGGATGAATAACGCTCTAATGGACGTGTAGTATGACGCGCTCCTCACCTCGCGAATCTTTGATTTATTAACGTATAAAAGCAATATTTATTGCAAATTTATAAATTAAAAGCTTATAGTTAATAAAACATTTATTTTTATTAAAAGACTTAACAACATTATTGAATAAACTACCTAAACCATCTAGAGTTTAACCGTTATTGTTGTAACAAATATGTATAAAAATAATTATTTAATTATAGTGTAGGTTTTTATTATATAAACAATAACTTTTCAGTAATTTTAAACGGAACTATCTAAACAATTTAAAATTTTATAATATTTGGAAATAAAAAATGTTCAATATTAAATTATTTTTAAAAAATTTGAATAATTTAAAATTACTTTAAAAAATTTTATAACTAAAAGTTTGTCTAGTCAAGGACTAAGTATTTAAGCATTATTACATCTATCTGTCCGGTCTTAAGGACTACTATCTAATTAAAAAATAAAATTATAAAAATTAAGATATAATATTTAAAATGTTCAAAAATTGTAACGAAACTATAATTAAAAATTGTTGAAAATTATTTACAATAAAAAATATAAAAAAACTGCATTTATATATGACTTATTTAAAATGTACACAAGGTGTGTAAAAAATATTGTGTTAATCCTTGGTTCTTAATGTAACTGAAAATAGAAAATTGATGGGAGTATCTACTTTAAAAGTAATAATGAAATAGAAACAAAAGTTGGAAAGGTAGGTTAAATAAAGGAAACGTGTACATGCTTATTATAATAACATTTTAACAACTTGATTCTTTGTAATTTAACTATATAACTAGAAATCTTATTTCATGCTGTAATGGTTTTATGCGTAAACGGATGCTGTCTAATAGTTGTTTATTGAGTCTAAAAAACTTAATTAAGTTAAACTTTATTTGGACTGTCCTCGTGTAATGAGACTTAAAAAACAACAATGGAATCAAAATAAGTCTTTACTCTGTAATAATAAACTGGTTGTTTCAAATGTTAAACGTAATGCCCAATTACCGGTTAAAAGTTAGATGTTTACACTTATCTATATTTAAAAAAAAGCTATTCATAACTGACTATTGGTAAATGTAGTTAATGTCCTGTTCCAAAAGTTTACGGTTAATACCCCTACGTCTTTACATACATAGAGCAAAATGTTAGATTAAACGACTTCAAGCAGATTATTAACAAACATTATAGAATGAGAATACATAATGTTACTTAGCCTAACGCTAAAATTTTGGTTATGTAAAATGTTCCTTATCCATTCAATAAAAGAAAAAGTAATCTCAAAAAACCTAAGTTTGGTTATTAAAAGAAAGTGGGCACTTTATCAAAACCTTTAAAAAAATTAAAGTAGATTGCCTCAATAGAAAGTTGATGTTCTGACGCGCTAGTTAGCCCTTGGTAAAGTCTAACAAGTTAGAATGGTAGAATGTGTGGTACAAATCCATACTGAGCTGGATTAATCAAATCATTATCCAGTAAGTAATCTAAAACATGACTTTTAACCATATTCTCCAAAACTTTATTAGAAACTATTTGGTTTATGGTTTTTGGAAATAAACCTGTTGCTCGTTTTGTCAATTAGTCTTATGTAAACTAGTTTTCAAGCCTTTAGTACTTTTCCACTAATAAGAGACAAATTAAATAAATAGGTAAAAACTGGTTCTAATATCTCACATTTGAAAATGCACTTTTTCCGTTTAAATAAATTTATTTTAATGTGTATTTGTATTATTTAAATTTGTACATACCCACATTTTAATGTTTAAAACAATTTAAACCTAAATAAAACAATGTTGTAGTCACTTAAATAAAAGAAACTTTTATTACGTTTTACTCACAATGCTAACAAAATTTTCTGTAAATCCATCTAAATCAAAATTGGTCATTTAATTAAAATAATACCTTTATAACTAAGCTCAATATCAGTTTGTAAAAATGTTTCATATTTATGTATGATCTAATTATAATATTTAAATGCTTATGATTACGTTTAGAATATATTTTTTAAAATACGTGCAATAAGTTGTTTTAATAATGGCGTGGCCAATAATGGAGCAACGCATTAAACCATTAAACATATTTTAATAATATTTATTTTTAATTAAAAAAATTACAATATTATTAAATCTTATAAAGAAAACATGTAAGAAGTAACATTGACACAATATAAATCTCTAATTTAAAAATCAAATACATATTAATTTAAAATTCTAAAAATTTGAATTAATTTATTTGTTGTAACAATGTGTTAACAAGATAATTACGGGGATTATGTTATTGTTACTATGTTAATTTAACTAAGATTTTAAAATTAAAAATTAGGAATTTTATAAATTTTATAAATTAAAAATTAAAACAATTTTTTTTAATAAATAATACCAATATATGTAGATAACAGTTTTAATAATAAATAACAAAAGTAATTATTCTAAAATGTTAAAAATCTTGATGACTACAATTTTTCAAATATATATAGTATTTTAAATAATTAACGACAATCAAAAATTTTTAATAAATAATATAATAATTAAAAAATTATAAATAATTAAAAAATTTTAAAAGTTTAATACATTTTATTTAAAAATCGTAATTCAAATAATTTGAAATAGTTGTTTTTTTAGACTAATTCAAATTTACTAAATCGTGATTTACGTTCACTACAGCCGCATTTTATAAAAATGGCCGCTGTTGAGTTATGTGAAGAATTACAAACTTTTCCAGTAAAAAAATCTACTGAATTATGTCGTAAAGAATTAGAAGCAATAAATAATGAGGTTTAAATTAATTTGATATTTATATATTTAATAGTTGGAAAATTCAATACGTGAAATTGAAAAGTCTTTACTAAATATGGAACAAAAGTTTACTGAAAGCAATATCCTTTTAATAAATAATTAATTAAAATTTATTATTTTATAATTTCGTTATAAGTTTTTACATAGTTTAATTTTTTATTATTTAATACTGGCATATATTTGAATATTTAGAGTAAATAAAGTTTTATAATATTTGTTTGATAATTAACATTTTAAGGATATATATATATATATATATTTTGAAATATATAATATTTTTTAATACTTATTATTATTGATTACAAATGTTTCTTATTTGACGTTCGTCCTAGTTTATTTTCTTTAATTAAAATTTACTTGAAGAAATGGACACCGATCTTGAAAAATTGGAAGCTGATATTTCAAAATTAATTAAATCTTCAGAAGAAAAGCCAATAGATTAGTATATGTCATGTTTGTGTTTGTTAAAAATTTATATTAATAAATCTTGTATATTGTTTTATTTTATATTAATTTTAAATGCTGAAAAAATTATTTTAAAAGATAGTTTTATAGGATGGGTAGTTAGGTTTTAGTTTGTTTGGTAGTTGCATTGTGTTTTAATAAAAATTAAAAATAAATTTAAACATTATAGTTTTACTATATATAAGATCACTTTAATATGTTGTAATATAAAATTTAAAGCTACTACGGAACAAAGGTTTTAACAAAAATGACAGACTTATATATTACAATTTTTTTTAAATGGAGCAGTTTAATAATTTAATAACTTTGGAATGGGATTTACACCATTTTTTGGTGCGTGATAAATAAATAAGCAGCTTATTATTATTAATGTGTAAATGTTTAATACAGATAAAATAATGTGTTACAATTCTATCAATTTATAAACTGTTTTATAAAATGTTAAAACATAAAAATTATTTTTGTGTAAAATAATTGGTTTATATCACATTACATTAATGGTGTAATCATTAGCTAAACGCTTTCTTAAATAACATAGAGATCTGCTATATATATTTACAAGTTAAAAAAGACAACAAAATATTTAAAAAATTGTAAAAAAACACAATAGTAATAGAAATTACGTTACAGTAATTATTAAATATGTAGTAGTTTATAACATTAAATTATCTTAATAACTAAAATTATAGGCTATATATTTTTTAAAATATTTTTAAATATAAGTATATTGCATATTTATGATTTTATATAATTTTTACCTATAAACCAATTGATATATAATGTACAGTTATTTTTAAATATTTAATAAAATTTAAATTGCATTGCATATTGTATGTTAAAACCCACATTTTTTTAATAAGCAAATAAATATTAATTCTCTAGGAGCTTCGCAAGTATTTCTTTAGGGGTTGTGCAATAATGAAAATAAATTATATAAATAATTATTAATTTACAAAATATTTGATTACTAAAAATATTTACACTGGTGTAAATATTTTTTAAATTTATTTTAATAAACATAAAATGTCAACTAATATTATTTTTTATTTATAAGTTACCTACATTTACTAGATGAGACAAATTTGTTTACAGTAATTTTGAGCTGATATTTTTTGATTTTATTGATCTACGTCTCTAAGTGAAGTTTGTTTTAGTTATTTTACAGTTTTTCTAAAAAAATCATTCATTTGTGTTTAATGATACAATAACTTTTATTATATCTATACCTATATAAAATATTAAATAATTGACTTTAATATTTTTATAAGCATACCAAGCGTATTAAAGCAAAAACGTTTTTTCTTAATAGACAGCATTTGTATAACTGTGCCGCTGTTTGAAAAAATTGACAAAGCCGTTTAATTTTTTTAGGGTTATCTCCTTTAACCCAACAACTACATATAGTATACGCATATTTTAAAATACCACTTAAGTACCTTTAATGCATGTTTACATTTATGTATCAAAACGGAAGCCTATGTATAGCACTGTGTGCGAACTCCATACTGTCTTAGTGTAGGTGTTTAAATGTAACTAGTCTAAGATTGTATTAAAACTAATCGTATTGTAAAAAACAACTTAAATTACTAGGTTAACAATTTTTTAAACTTACATTTTTGTTGTTTAGTCTAGTATTCTACAAAATATTGACTATATTTTCTAAACATGTGGAAAAAATAGACTTAGATTTATTTCAGAACTGTGCTTATATATAGGAATTTAAAATCTTAATATAACGTTGCATGTTTTATCTTTAAAAAACAGAAATAAATATTAATGTTTATATACGTATACGAGAGCGTCAAATTTAGCCCAAGTTATTTATTTTTAATTTAAAATAATAGTTTATTATCAACACAAATGCAACTTTCTTAATTATTATTATTATTTCTGACTTAGGTACACTTAATTAAAGGACAAAATCGATTAAATTATGTAAAATAGTTTCGTATTTTAATGGCGTAAAATGTATTTTAAAACAACTTTAACATTTACTGAAAAAGGTTTAATTAATTTGTGCTTATAGACAAATTAAAAAAATTAATGATGTAATTCTTACATTTTTAAATCAAAATTATTTACCTCTAAAATGGAATGGTTTGCAACTTTATTATTATTACATGCTTTAAAAACAAAATAATAAGAGCACATCATTACAATTAAACAAAAAAATTACTTGGTCAAATTATATATGTATATATATAGTTGTGAGAAAATGAATGTCAAATGGGATCAAACAAATATTTTGACCAAATATTAAAACACATAAAATCATTTTATTATCTTATGTTTTTATAAAATTGTTTACAATATTTTTAAAGTTTAACATTTATATACATATATATATATATATATATATATATAAATATTAATAAAAAATTAATTTTAATAAAATTAACATTTTTTACTAGGTGTGTTTGTTTAGTATAACTGTATGTTTAATAAAACTAAATAAATAAAGTTTTAGTTTTAATAGGAAGTTATATATATATATATATATATTATACAAAACCCTTTGCTTTAAAAATAAGCAATAAGATAACAATTACAGCAAAATAACAATAACAACAAAGTCTCGTTAGCATTGAAAATTCTGCAAATAGAAGATTGAGCTTCCTTTTGGCGTTTACTCAACCCTGTCATCTGCGTAACTTTGTCATCCATATACGTGCAATCACTTCTTTGCCGCTGTTTGCCGGAATGGCGTTCTCTTATTTTTTCCGTAGCAGTATAATTTTTTTACAAAGGTTGCTAACCGTGCGCTCAAACCCTCCTTTTTTATCCAGGTTTGAGAATAGATAGATTGAATCATTTCTGATCCAAATTAGGCCGAGTTATATATATATATATATATATATATATATATATATATATATATATATATATATATATATATATAATGTTTACCAAATAGTTGCAATAATAACGATTTCAGAATACATGTAACACGTTAAAGTTTTAAAATTTGTTTGACTGTTATACATACAAATTGCATTATAATATGAATACTGAAAAACTCAACTGCATTTTTTGTAGCTATTGTTTACTGGAGTTAAAAATTAGTTATAATAAAATAAAATATCAGACAGATATAATATTAAGCATTTAAATTTTAATAAAATAAATAGGTTATTTGAATAATATACACATTTATAATAAATTCAAATTTAGCATATATATATATTAATGTATTTTTTATTTTATATTTGCTACTTTTAATGTTCTACAAGAAACATCTTTCAGTAGTGGACATTTTAGCGAAGCCAAACATAATCCCACATTTTAGTGCAGGTAATAGGATTCGAACCCATGCCTACCCAGGTCCAAATCGACCACTGTACCGCTAAACCACCCCAGCACTTTATATATATATACATATGATTATAAAAAAATGAGTAAAAACATGTTTTCAATTACAGGGTTGAGTTAACATTTTTGTATTTTTTTGTATTTTGATATCGAAAATTTGTAAAAGTACAATTATATAGAATAATCTTGTTCTAATAAATGTTAAAATTATCTAATTATTATTTGTCAGACTATTAATTACTCTTTAAATATGTATATTAATTATTAAATATATTATTAAAAAACTTAATTAAACAATAAAAATATTAATTAAAAAAAACTATTTATGTATTTTAAACTACTAACATAATTAGTAGTAAAACGTTGTCCAAATAAAAATTTGCATTAATTTGTTCAGATTATCGGTGTAATTGTAAGACACTAAATTTTATTGTTTTTTATTAATTTTATTATAACTATAAATTCTATATTATTGTATATTTAAACAATATTAATATTAACCAGAAATGCGTCAAATTTGTGTTTGAAGCTTACTCATGTGTAATGTGAATATGATTTTTGTGTAGTAGTTGGAGGTTGACACACGAGTTGGATAAAAGAAACCCCTTTTGATCCTCCTTCTAAAAATATAAAATATCAGAATGGGAGTAAGTAAAAAAAAAGTGAGGTAAATAAAAATAAATTAGTAGAAATATAAATAAAGAAGGAGTAACCAGAGAATAATTGGAGCGAAACGTTAAACTTAACCAGTAAGTGCATACTTATTATAGGCTGTCTTAAAGGCATACAAATTGAGAGCGTTGACAATATGGATATAAAAGCTGTTTTAGGCTAAAACAACCCGATGAGAAAAATGGTGCTATTTTAATCTTATAGGGGCCCTGGGTTTACGTAACTTAAAAGAGTGCCCGTCAAGGATGTCATCCAATTTGGAAAAGTAAGCATTGGGAGAATCTGACTTAACTAGTTGGCAAACCAATATTAGATCGCTTTGGAATTTTCTATTTTTTTGTAAAAAGAGCTTAAAGCTGGTCGGTCTATCTGCATAATAGAGGTGTCTGAAAGCCCATAATAGTTTTATAAAATGCCTCTGAACTTTCTTTAATACTTATGAATCATGTTTTAGCATGGGAGACGTGACTTGGACTCAATATTTTAAATAAGGCCTGGCATAAAGCATATACATTTTTTGAGAAAAGTGTTGAATACAACTTTCAAATATTTAACGGTATGCACTTTAGAAATTAACGGGGAATCATGCAGGGGATATAAAAAATATAATTATCAGGTTTTCTAATAAACCAATTTAATAAGAACCTATTATTTAAAGACTAATTAAAAATGTTCTAAATGTTTAATTGCAGTAATTTACGGTTAGAGCCCCAGATTTTTGCAATATCAGCATACAGCAAGATGGGCTTAAAACTGATTTTTGAAGAACCCCAAAGATAATCTCACAAAAGGGAAAATTGTCACAACCGAGGTTGACACTATAAGAACAGTTGATTAAAAATTTTATAATTTAGCTAAGGAGGAGTTTGGATATTTTTAGAAAAATAAGCTTATATAAAAATATATTATAGAAGAAAAAGATTTTTGTACAGTTAAAATAAATCACATTAATCGTTAAATTCTAATCTACAAGCAATATAAGGCTATTAGTATAAAATAATTAGTTTGAATGACAAGATTTCTGCAGTATCAACCTATGTTATGCCGGGTGTATTAACTTATTTTTAGTAAGAAAGTCCATTAAATGTTGTTTAATAAGTCTTTTAAGGATTTTACTATAAGCAAACAAAATACAAATTGGTCTGTAACTCTGCCGTAAAAATTTATTCTTAGATTTATAAACAAGTTTAACAAAAGCCTGCTTTCAAACTTGTGGTAATGTTGCTGTAGTAATAGAATGTTTAAAAATACTAGTTAATATAGAGGCAATTATATCAACGCAATTTTTCAGGATTTATGAATAAATACCATCAAGTCTACAAGAGGTAGACTTAAGTCTAGATAGCTGATAATAAACTGAAGTGAGGTATGCCAAAGAAAAGAGAAGATTTATTAAAGAAGATAAATGGGTTATCCGTTGTGAAAATAAATTTGAAATATGTACTGAGAAATAGACACACCTCGAAAAAATATATAATAACCACTAATGTTTATTAAACATGGTTGAAAAACGCTACATTGCTGGCAGTACTTTATAAATTTAAATAAGACACTCTTATCACTGTTAGATTTAAATAATAACTTATGTATCTGCTTATTTTTATACGCCCTAATTAACGCTTTGAATTACTGCGGCACGCTTGTATGACGTGCTAATCAAAAGTTGCTTGTTGTTTTGCGTTTGTTCGTTGTTACACGTGTCATTGTTATTTGTTTATGTATTGTTTTAGTGTTAACTGTATTTGTGGGTTTTTGTGTCAATTGTGCAATTTGCTTGTGCAGTTGTTTAATATTGTACGATTTGTATAAATTGTGCTTAAAAATGACTTTTTATTAACTGATTATTACTTTGCATTTCCCTTGTGATATTTACTTTTTTATATATTTATTAATCATTTTAGGTACTTTTGGTTAAAATAAAATCCTCTCAGTTTGCTGCTAATAGGAAAAAATATAACATAATAATCAGAAAGATTCCTGAGACAATTACCAACTTCAAGGATATAGTTTCTAAAATTATTAATTCTCACCATTCACAGAACACTAAACTTAAAGCATCCACAAATCGTGCGAACGCTCGCATATTTCGTACCAATAATCGTTAACTGTTGTTCTTCTGATATTGTAACTGAGATTTTAAATGTTTGGTTTTCGATCCAAAAAAAGTTTTATGAGATCTGTTTACATAAAGGTTACCCTACTTTTGATAGGGTAGGGAGAAACCCAATTTTAGCACAAAATGCTTGTTTTATGCTATCAGCTATCCCTATAGTTAAAATTACCCCTCTTAAACTCAATCATACTTTTACCTGTATCTCCAATATACAGAATTTTACCTTTGCACCCCAGAGTCACGTCCCATACCACCATTTTTTAAAAAGCATAGAGTTACTAGTCCCCTCTCCAACCCTGTCCCATTAAATATTCAGTGTTAAATTAGATAGCACGGCCTGTACCCTTACTCATATAACCTCAGGGATTCCTACTTTCTAGTATTTATATTAGTGATTTGCCTTAGATTGTTTAATCTGTTATCTTGTTTTATGTTGATAATGTCAAAATTTCGGGCTTTAACTCAGAACAATTACAACAGGATATTAATAACATATATAAGTGGTCCCTAGATAATGCGCTCCCACTGAATGTATCTAAATGCAATTATTTCATTTTTGGAAAACATTTATTAATTTTTTTGAAGTCCCAAGTTTCCAGATTTTTGGAACAGTAAACTTGGTTAAAGATCTAAGTCTGATGTTCATTCCCTCCTTTGATTTTTTGTCCCATCATAACGAAGCAGTTCTAACCTGCTATCGTTTAACTAAGTTTCTTAAGCATAATTTAGAAAACATTTTTACTAGCTGCACTCGGTTTCTTTATCAACTTTATATTAGGCCGCACCATAAATATTGTATTCAAAAAAAGTTTTATTAAACTGCCACGTACCCTTAAGAGTACCCCTTACCCTAAGCGTATGGAAGCTCTTCAACTCTTCCCTTTACAACATAGGCTACTCCGGGGCAATTTTATTCTACTATTCAGACTCCTTAACACAAATCAGTTTAAACATTTGTTTGTCTTCTCCAATGATTCGCGTAAAAAAATACCCTTTTAAGATTTCTAAGCTTAGAGTTCAATCCCGTTTAAGTCTCCATTATTTTTCTTATAGAGTTATTTTTGCCTGGAATAGTTTGCCCTACATACTGTTTTGACCACGTTTCTTTAGGCTTTCAAATTGGTTTATAATAAATACTATTTTTACAATTTATTTAAAATTGTATTTTTACTGTTTTTATCTATTATTTTTATCCTTGATATCTGATATTTTAAACCAAGGATCAAAAGGATTTTACTCCTATTTAACTGATATAAACTTGAAATGCTACACATTTATTACACCGATCTATGTAAGAAAAATAAAAACAGGGTAACTTAGTCGTTTTCCAAATATAAAAATCGCATTGCGCTTTTGAATAAAGTGCATTATTAAATGTAGTATTATGGGCTTAGTGTAGACAGGGTGGCTAAAAGAGATAAATTTATCAATACCTTTGATGAGTATTTGAGTGACACTAGAATATTGAAAGTCAATACTATTCTCAACCGAAAGGCTCCAATTGTGTTATTTGTTCTACTGTTACTGGTAACCAATGTTGTTAAATTTATCTATGTAATAACATATTACAAATTGATTATAAAAATTACACATAGGGTTTCTAATTAAAATTATTCGAAATAACGGTTATAATAGTTAACTGACCAGTTACGAATTCATACAAAAAATATTTGTCTTTAGAATATATTATTTAGTATTTAAAAAATAATAAAATAACTTTACATTTTGTAAAAAAGAAGTTTTTTAAAAATTTGCTATAATAAAAACAATGGCTGTATCATCCATATTATGTTAATTATTTTTTTATTTTATTACTGTAAAAAAATTTTTTTTTTAATTTTTTTACTGCTTTAAGTGTTTTACGAAAAACATTTTGTAGCAATCGACATTTTAGAAAAACCAAAAGTAGACTCACATTTATTGTCAAAGGTGAGGATCAAACCCATGTCTACTCAAGTTCGAGTCATAAAAACTAAGATAAAAAACAAAAGAATATAGTGCAAAGCATTTAGTTAAAAAATATAAAAAGAAGCAAAAAGATAATGATATAAAAATGTAATAATGAAACAAATTTTGTATAAGATTGCAAAAACATTAATAATCTTCAAAAAAAACAAACAAAAAATAAGTCAACGCCTCACTTCATGTGCAGGATGAGGCGCGTCTTACCTCACTGATGGGAAGACCTGATTCAACGTTTAATAAACTTTAAAAAAATGTATCAAAATTTTGCAATTTTTAAAAATAAATACCAAAACTACAAAAATAATTAATAATTTACTTATTACTACTATTACTAATAACCTCCTTTACTTTAAAATAGCCATAGAGTAACAAGGTAACAGTAATAGCAGGAACAACAACATATTCCTATAATTAAAAAAGAACGTGGGCAAAAAAATTATTCCATGTTTAAACATTTTGTTAAAATATTTGTTTGATCCTCAATGAGATATTCATTTTAATTAAATCTTTCCAGATGGTTTTTAGCCAAGTTTCTTATAATGTACCCCCAACCTTTCTTTTGCTAACATTTAAAACTAATTTTACTGGCCTTACAAGCGGTAAACATAGAATTCGATAAAGTATTTTTTTTTCTTTAATCAAAAGTTGATTTTTAGCCTTTATTCAACCTTATCATTTAGATTGTAGCATAATTTTTTCTCCATTGTTTGCTGAAATGGAGTCCTTTTATTGTTTTTGTATCAATGTAAGATCTCACTAAGATTTTGGCTCTGATTTTATTTAATTTAACTTAATACTAATATTTATCAACATCATCAGCTAATTTCAATTAAAAAAGATGTCGGCATTTTGGCCACCCAGTTACACGTTGCAGGTTGATAAACAATTTAAGTAGGAACAAAACTCCTTTTAATCCTCGGTTTTATTTATTGATAATACTAGTAGGATTTATGGAAAAATACAAAATAGATGGTGAGGTAAAGAAGGATTAATCACAGAAAAAAAATTGAAATTAAGACAAAATCAAGGTAGATAGTAGAAATTAACAATGACAGAAAACCAGCAAAAATTATTAACATACATAAAAATAATAAAACAAGTTACGTATTATAGTGAATAACGCTCTAATGAACATGTTGCGTAAAGCAAGCCTCTCCTTGCGAGTGAATTCTTTAATAAATTTAACTTAAAATTGATTTATAATTATTTTAGTTTAAATATTTTATAATTTGTTTTTAAAAAAATAAAAAATTAAAATAAAATAAATTTTTAATAAATTGTTTTACTACTCCACATGGTAGTAATATTTGTGTGTAACACATTTATATACTTCAAAATAATTTTTGTAAAATAACAAATATAAATTTTTTATTTTAAAATAATTTTATTTTTTTACATACCTAAATTTAATTGCGTTTATAATAATTGTTGTACATATTTTTATATTGTTATAAAACAGCAGTAATAAGAAAATATATTTATGTTACATTTACATTTTTTTGAATAATAAAACACTTTTGTACATATCTATATTATTAAATGTAACTAGTAAAAATTTTAAAATATATATTTAATTTTTTAAGAATGTATATTGTCATTGCTTAATTATTTTTTTAAATTATACAATTAGTATAAAAAGTTTTAAAAATTTAATGAATATTTTAAATATATTTTGTTCTACGTTTATTATTTTTTGTAAGCAGTTATTAATTTGTTACTGTTAATTTTATTTAGACTAAATTTTAAAACATGAAAAGTTGTTATTATCACATAGTTCCTTTGCCTCCATTAACCAAACCAAAGAAAATTTCTTGGTCTTCTAAAAAACGAGTAACAACAGTTTGTTCGATTTTAAATTACAGGAATAATAGTGATTTACAAAAAGAACCATTAAAGTAAAGTTTTGTTATTTAATTGTAATTTGTAAATATAATAATTAAAAACTAAGAAAAATTTGTGGTTTGTTTCGATTTTGGCTTGTCTAAATGAATTAACCAAATTTTGAAAATATTTAATGAAAATTTGCAGATTAAAAAGCATAATTTCTTTTATGGTATTTAAGTTTTTTATAATTATAATATTAAAAAACTTAATTATGTTAGGCATAGTTTAAAAATACTTGTTTAGATTTTAGGGGATACATAATAAATTATATATATATATATATATATATATATATATATGCATTTACCAACATAATTATATTTACGTGATATTATTAAAGCCGAACTATTTAAATTTTATTAATATTAATTATAGTTATATTCTAAAATGTACTAATTTTTATATAGGATGTTTGTTGACGTGATAGGTATTTACTAATTAGTTAGTTTAATTAGTTTAATGTTTAATAATGCTATTAATTAATAAACTTTTAATCATTAATTATTTTTGTGATTTGTTTGTAAATTATTACAATAATATATTTTAGCAATATAGATATATGCAAGGAACTATGTTCAAAATCTTTTGATAAAACAATCAATTCCAACTCTATGTACAATAAAGTAAGAAATAAAAACGTTTTTGATTATATTGCTTAAGTGTTTTAACATTTAGGTGCATAGCAATTCCAAAAAAGACCTACATTTATATTTTGTAATAAAATTTATTTATTTATTACTTATTTACTTACTCAGACTCAAACCCAAGTTATTAGTTTATTACCTCAATTTATTTTATTTATTTATTTATTTTATTTTATATATTTTTTGTTATTGTTTGAATGTTTTACAAAAAAAAATTTTAGTAAATGAACATTTAGCAAAAACAAATAGGATTTACATTAAATAGCGGGGCAGCACTCTAACCCATATTTACTCAAGTTTAAGTCTAGCGTTGTATCATCAAACCATTACGATTTTAATAGAATTTTATTATGTAATAAATTATTTATTAATAAAATTACGGTTTTATTAATAAAAATATAAAATGCTTTATTAAATTTAATTACAAATATAATGTTTTAAACATGATGAAACGATTGAAGAAACTTTATATTTTAACTTGAAAAATAAAAAATTAGTTAATGTTATTACAGTAATAATAACAATAATAATTTATTTTGAAATTGTAAATATTTTAAAAAGTTTATTTTATATGTCGAATTGTTTAAAAGAAGGTACAAAATATAAAAAAGACTAAAAATATTAAAAATATAATGCTTGTTTAAATTGGGATTAATTAACTAATTTAAAAACTAACATATTAATAAACAAATTGAGTTAATGTTTGCATTGTTGTTTTACGTTACACACGAAATAAACTATAATGTTTTAGTTTATACTAGAATATGATATTTAAAAATATTGAAATAATAGTATAATTTATTAATATCATAATCATATTTAATAATAAAACGTTATTTTTAAGTTTATTACTATATTTTGGAAGTTGTTAGATTTCAAAGATCAAAATGTGTCGGTATCAAAAATGCCATTGTTAATTTCAAATTGTAAAACAAATAATGAATGCAATACGACATTAGTTCCTGTATCGTGTTTTCAATCTACCCACAAAACATCAAAAAATAAAAATAATCAATTAAATTCTTCTAATTTAATATTACTAAAATTACCATCTTTGAGTTTAGAACAAAATCAAATTTTTAATCATCCATCTTATAAAATGGATTTGATTTCTGGAGATAAAATAATTAATTTTAAATCAACTTATTTAAAACAAAACAGTAAAACAGATTTGAAACATGTTGCTATGTTTCTAAACAGTTCAAATTATCAATTAGACAATGCACAGTTAAACACAAATGCTTCTACAAAAAAAACAAATTTTCAATTAATTATGCTTCCAAAGGAAATAATATTTAATCATTTAAAAAATACTTGTTCAAAGTTAAGTAATAATGTTAATGACAATCAAATTAATTTGCTTTCATCACGCATTGATTCCTCCGAAAATATAGCAAATTATCAAGAAAAGTATAATATGGAGTTGAAAGAACAAAATAAAATTTTAAGCGATGTGAAAAACGATTCAACCATTTGTAACAAATGCAATTTGGAAAACCCATTTATTTCTAATGCGTTATGTGAATTTTGTAATTTATCAAATTTAAATTATCAAACTAAATTTGCAAACACAGGTGAGTATAATTAGTATTAAAATGTCATATAAAATTATCTTTTTTTAACACCGATTAAATTTGACTTAAATTTATCTTGCAAAAAAAAACAAAATGTATGGTTTGTGATATAATATTTGCAAAAACATATATTATGGCTACAAAAAACAACTAAAAACAATTTACAAAATATACTTTGATGAGAACGTCTACTGGTTGTTTGATGTAATTTAAAAATTACAAAATGTTGAACTAAATGGATGATATTAATTTTGAGTATTTAAGTAACACTTATGAAGAAGTCTAAATTTCTAATGATTGTCAGAATTCTGTATGCTGTACATGTAAATGTTGGCCAAGTAGTATAACTGAAAAAAAATCGGATAGTTTTGTCAAATATAGTGAATAGTGGCGACATAACAAACTTGCTGTCTTTTGTTACGGTCATAAAACAATTGGAGGCGATTGTTTAATATGTTGTGTCTACGTCTCCAACGACAAAAAATAAGTATTGAAACACAAATGTTAAATAGCATTGAATGAATAGTGTTTAATATAGGCTTATATATACATAATGTTAACACGCTTGTTTATTAAAAACATTTTGGCAGTATATTATAGTATTACTATTATTTACAACGTTGTTATTTTTAATAAAACATTAAAATAAAATACGTGACAGAGTAATTTGGTGGTACAGTCCAGGAGTTAAATTTGGATAGACATGGGTTAAAGTGTCACTACAGGCACTAAATGCGGGCTTCTTTTTGGCTTTGCTAAATTGTCTGTTTGCTAAAAATTAATTCTTGTTGAACATTTAACTAATAATTATAAATATTAAATACAAAATATTTTTAGAAAAAACCGTTTTATTAAAAAATTAGCAATAATAAAAAACTATTAAACAAGATAAAGAAATTTTTGTTGTACAAAACCAATATTTGTGTATAAAGGGTTAAACTAATGAATTGGTCAAGTGTTTCATGTGTTGCGTTTTTAATTAGAATGAAAATGGTTTTAACTATTTTCACTATAGCAAGCTAGTGTAATGTTTGTTTTTTAATTTTATTTGTATTTTTAAAAATGAAGGCCAACTGTAGAACCCTACTTATTTTGTAGTTTAAATTTGTGTCATACTTTAATCCAGTTTTTTTTAAAATAAATTGCTTTTAATTTTAATGTGGCATGGGAAAGATGCAAACTTTTTTAACTATGTAGCACGGCTTATAGTGGTTTCTTTTATGTTATAGTGCATTTATATAAAAAACAATTTGCATGAAAGTGTATAAAATGTGCATAAAAAAGCTATGCTTTTTCTTTCTTATTTCAAAACAGATCATGGATGCGTTACAATAGAGAAATGCTATAATGGGTCTAATGGTACAGTGTTGAACTTAAACTTAGATGGGTATAGGTTTGAGTACCATTATCGGTACTATATCTCTTCCCTTCGGTAGAAAGTCAACTTGCTAAAATTATTTTTATGAAGCATTTAAGCATTATTATTATTATTAATAATAATAGTAATAATAATATTAATAATAATAATAATAATAACAATAATAGATATTAAATTTATCATAAAATATTTTGTTTGAAATTATTTAAAGAAATTAAAAATTCTTATCAAAATGAAAATCAGCCGCTTATTGAATCCGATCTCATTGACAATATTATTAAAAATGGATTATCGGTGAGTCAATGTTAGTAATAAACGATTTATTATTAATTGTTCTATTTTATACAAATGTATTAATGATTATTTTTATAATAAATATATTAGTTAATTTTAGTTTGACTTATTAAAAAGGACGTCGGACAATTTATATATATAATTGAAGGGTGTTTTCAAACTTTCTTTTGACATTTATTTTAAAAATTTGTTTTTATCTTTTTAAAAAAAACGTTTTTTTGATTTCACATTGACTATTATTCATTATATTGCTTTAAATGAATTTTTGGAGAAGATTGAAATGTTTTTGTGGCCAAATCTTTGTTGTCTAATAGTAACAACATTTTGTAGCTGTTTATATGTATCTTTTATTCAATTTAATTTACTTTTGGCAGTGAACATTTTAGCGAAGCCGAACGTGGGTCTCTATTTTGTGCCAGTAGTGGTGATTGAACCCATGTCTACTCAGGTTCAAGTGGATCACTGTACCACTAGACCACCCCGGTTTATTTTAAACTTTTATTCAACACTTGTCAAAATTATGTTTTCATGTATTGTTTACTGAAAGTACTGAATGTGTTTCGGTAGCAGCATGTGGTTATCATAGAAACAAGGCCGTCAACTATAAAATCTAACGTTTTTCTCAATCAGTTTTTTGACTGTTTATAGCACACATATTAATTGTCCGTTAATAGATTGCTATTTTGTTTTAATGGTGATGACAAATAGGGATACTAATGGTCCTGAGAATTTGAGTAATACTCATAGAGTTTCAATGTCCAATGATGGTGATATCCCTGACAGTTTCTCCTTCATGTGGTGTATCCTGCACTAGGTGTCAACAGGCTTCAGACTAATAACAGCAGGACCTGAGTGCACAGAGTTATGTAGCCAGTTAGGCTTGTGAATCCGTCAACCGGCGTCAACCTTAGAGAAGATTGCCTCGTCAATTTCTGTGAACATTGGCATTGTCGCAAGGAAGCGGACTTTTATCCAAGCAACTTTGTTTATCCCTTCAAGTTCAAACATGAAATTGATAAAGAGGTGGCTTTGCCACCAACTTATGGTATGGGGATGACAAGAAAATCTAAAATAAAAATTACAAAATTATTACCACTTTTGGTATATTTTATCAACAAAGTTTGCTATTCAAATAATATAAAATATCTAATAATAAGAGAATAAATCACGTTCTTATTGCTTCTATTCATATCTTTTAATTTTATGTTTTTGTTAAACATTTTTAACGTCTACAAGTATATAGCAGTTGGATATGAATTAATAAAATTATACGGCCTAATTTAATGCAAAAATAATTGTAAAACATATATATATATATATATATATATATATATATTTACAGAGTAAGCCTATAAATGGACTTGTAAGAAGTGTTATTACCTCCAATGATTACGATTATATTTTAGTTCTAGATTTTAACTTCAAATAACAATAATTTAAAGTATCTAGCATTAAACACATTTTGATCATTGGAAATTAAAACGTTATAAATATTACTGAAATCCTTTGGATCATTAGCATCCCTTTGAACACAGTAATATGTAAATAATTTTTAAATTTAAATTTAAATTATATATAATTTATCTGAAAAACACTTTATCTCAAAAATTAATTTTACAGAAAGTCAGTTCGAATTTTTTAAGCATTCACAGTCAAAATTTAAATGAATATTTAAATCCATCTAAATCGGTTCAAACATTTCCTAGTCTACTCAGCAAAGCCTCGAGTACAAAAAGCAATGAGGATTTATTTCATGCTGATAAGCACGAATCACAAGTTACGTTGATTCCATGTCAGGCGCCTAAATACACGGACGATATGCGCAAAAACTCAAATTATAGTGATGTTTCAATTAACAATGAACATTTCGTTAGCCAATTATTGGGAAATACTCATTTTCAATTAGATTCTATTGATTTTAATTCAAATCAATTTGAACAAAAGTGTAATCAAAATCAAAAAGTAAAGTTTTAAGAGTTTCTAAAATTCCTTTTATGTTGTCTTATTTAAATTACATTTTTGACAATTTGACCAAATTTATCTCATTTTGTGTAAATGGTTCTAAAATAAATAAATTGTTAATGTAACAATTAAGGTGTTGCATTTGAAATAACTAAAAGTCTCAAAAATACATATTTTTGAATAACATATAAGCAAACTTTAAAGTAATTTTCTTTACTGGTTTTCAAACAGTTGACAGATAATTTTCAAAATAGTGTTTACGATGTGTATATAATAAGATCTATATTATTTACAGGGGCTAAAATGGGACCTGTCAAAATTAACACATTAAACTTGATTGACTTTTCTTACATCACTTAAGCATATTAGGCACATCGACATTGCACTAAAATAAGCAATAAACATCACATTAGCAATACCAATATTCAAAACACTAAAAATATTTCCTTTTTACAAATAGCATTATCAAATTTTCGCTTAGACCAAAAACCAAGAATTTACACATTTCGACAATATAAAAATACTACTACATTATATGCTTAAAAATAAATTGTATTATGAAATATGTACATATATACAAACCAGACATTATCAATTGTTTATAGTTAATATTTCAGGGGATAGCCATGCTTTTTGATAACTTCCTTTAACCGTTTTGGATAAGAATCGACCAAATTATTGATAAAATCTTGTGGAATTTAATTTTTCAAAACATAATCAATTTTTTTTTGGAGCGTGCCTTGATTTTCTCTCCGATTAACTTCTCGTTTAAAATACATCGTTATTATTGAATAATCCAACGTAAATATGTTTTAAATTTTTATTAACTATTTTTAGAATTTAGATAATTTTAACAATAAAATCAAATCTACTTTTTAATAATTTTTTATACAACATTTTTTAACTTTTTGTTTTAATTTATGGTGCTTCTTAAGTTTGAGTCCAGTGATCTACTACTTGACCACTCCGACACTATTGTTAATATTCATAACGTTTTGTTTAATAGTAAAATCTGACTTACTATTATACTAAATTTTACATTGAATTTTTTTATTATCTTGTTTTAATTCAAAATACCAGATTTATCAAGCAATTGTAAATAATAATTTGACACCAATTGAGGAAATTTCAAATGAATTGAATAATGAATACGTTGAACAAACTGCAGATATTGTAATTAACACATCCAACAAGTGAGTCAAGTTTAAAAAATAATTTTATCTAAAATGTTTAAATAAATAGTTGAAAAATTAGCATTAATTTAATTAAACTTAAGCAAATTTTATAATGACAAAAATATTTTTCTTAAAAATGAAAAACACTATTTGTTTATTAAGAAAATTACTGTGCAACTTAAAACTTGATATGATAAGTTATCATTTTGTAAAATAATTTACAAGCATTCAGTTGTTAGCTGGTAAGTAGTTTAATATGTTTAATTGCAGTAAGTAAAAGCAGTTTTTATTTGAACACAAAATTTCTAAAAGTATGTTCAATTAAAATTAAATCAAACAGTTCTTAATTGTTTGGCACTGATAGAGAAACATTAATGTTTCGGATATTAGAATAATGTACAATCTGAAGCCAAGTGACAACAGTTTTATTTCGAACAATAAGATGAGAATTTATTTTTAATTTTAATTCTATTTTATTTTTACTACTTTAAATGTTTTACGGCAGACGTGTTTCAGCAGTGGACATTTTAGCCAAGCCAAACGTGAGTCCGTATTTGGTGCCAGTAGTGGAGATTGAACTTATGCCCACTCGCGTTTGAGTCGAGCACTACACCGTTAAACTGTCCCAGAATATTTGATAAAAATTATATTAGATTGGTAAACAGCGTAAGATAGTCACAATATAGCAAATTATGCCAAGTACAACAGTTGTATTTTAATTTTAATATATGTGGATGATATTAAAGCTGAAAACCAATACTCTTGTATAAGAGTAACAAACGCTTTACGAAACAGAGTGTTGTATTACCGTTTTAAAACATTGACTTCGACTCTATCTAAATTCACTTTGTTCACTTGTAAAACTAATTTAAACATTACACGGATTAGAATAGAAAAAGGTATTTTTACAGATTTTACCATTTAATAGTACTACCATTAATTTTATAAAGTGTTTCTAGTACAATGAAACAAAACAATTGTGAGTATATTTAAATGGAAAAACTGTCCGTTTACATCTAACTACATATCATTACGTGGACTAAATACATTGAATTTATCCTTTGATTCTAGACTACTTTATGTTTTATTATGTTTTAAAATTACCATATATATTAATGATTATAACAAAGAAAAATGCATTTACTGTTATGTATTTTGAAGTGAATAATAGAGGAAACCATCAGTTAACTAACCTAATTGATACGTTTTTAATAATCAACGTTAAATGTTATGCTAATAATTGAAAATATCCTGTGATTGTAAACATATTATATTATGTTTTAAAATTATTATATATGTATACATTAATGAGATTTCAATTGTTTTTTATTTAAAATAAGTGTTGTATTTATATAATTGAAAACAAAATTATGCAACGTGTACATTTTGAAAAGGTTTATGTCACAGTGCTACAGAAAATATGAATAATGGACAATATTTTATTGCAATTATTATATTTGAACGTGACTAAAATTTTATTTCTAGAATGCTTTGTTATTTAGTTTAGTTTACTAATTTTTTAAAAATATTTAAATAATATTTGTATTTATATTGACGATCGTGTCAGAGTTTATATCTAACGTTGTTTTAAAACCTTTTTTAAATACTTGAATTTTACAAAGTATATGTGCATTTAATTGTAAATTGGAATATATTTTGCAAAAAATTTATTATTAAATCTTTATCCGTAATATTATTTTTTCTTATTTACTATTATTATTATTATTATTATTATTATTATTATTATTATTATTATTATTATTATTGTTTTTATTATTATTATTATTATTATTATTATTATTATTATTATTATTATTATTATTATTATTATTATTATTATTATTATTATTATTATTATTATTATTATTATTATTATTATTATTATTATTATTATTATTATTATTATTATTATTATTATTATTATTATTATTATTATTATTATTATTATTATTATTATTATTATTATTATTATTATTATTATTATTGTTATTATTATTATTATTATTATTGTTATTATTATTATTATTATTATTGTTATTATTATTATTATTGTTATTATTGTTATTATTATTATTATTATTATTATTGTTATTATTGTTATTATTATTATTATTATTATTATTATTATTATTATTATTATTATTATTATTATTATTATTATTATTATTATTATTATTATTATTATTATTATATTATTATTGTTGTTGTTGTTGTTGTTTAAAAACCCATTTGCTTTGAAAAGCATGGAGCAACAAAATTATTCCATATAATTGCACATAAAAATACTGTGCATATTGAAGATTAATATTCTATTAAAGTATTTCCTAACCCTTTTGTCGGAATTATGCTTTCACTTGTTTGCCTTTAGTTTATTGAAATGACCAAGTTGCCAACTTTGTGCTCAAACCATCCTGTTTTCTCTAACGGGCTTAAGACCGGCTATTGTACAATTGATATTTTTTTTACAAATGCAGAATTTATATTTCTACTAGTTAACCTCCTGTTTTTATACAGGATTGAGATCGGTCACTGCTGTGTTTTTTATTAATGTTTTAATGTAAAATAATATATTATTATATTTGTACGATTTTGATAATATGTATATATTTATTGTTATTTATTACATTTAAGTTATTTTATTAATTTAAAATAGCATTGGATGTAGCAACCGTCAATATTTAAGAAAATCCGAATCATGTGAATCGGTTTTCAATATGCCAAGGTATTGTAACCATCATTACAATTAAATAACTTTAATATTTTCTAGTTTTTAATAGTTACAAAGCATTTTTAAATATGCAGACGTTTTAAGGAGTCCATATGAGCACCCGTATTTTGTGCATATCTAGATGTGTATCTAGCATCGTAATTACTTACGTAACAGTAAAACAACTATTTTTTAAGTAGGCAAATAAATACATATTTTACCGTAATCAGTCCCAAATCCGGTCGAGAAAGAAAAAAGGTTTGAGCGCAAGGTTAGCAATCTAGTCTCTGTGAAAAAAATATTTTCAAGGAGACAACAAGAGAACACAATTTTATTAAACTACGGCAGCCTGATTCCAATGATGGGGTTTGGCAGAATTTGAATAGAATTTTAATGTTTGATATGCACAATCTTTAAAGCAGAAACTTTAATGTACAATCATATGGAGCGATCTTGTTGCCCCATGTTTTTTTGAACAATATAGTACTGAAATAATACATAAATAATTAGTTTTTTTAGTAAACATACTCCGCCGTAGTCCAGTTGAAAAGGAGGGAGCTTAAAACGCAAGGATGACAACTTTGCTGTTTTAAAAAGTTACCAATTGCTAAATAAACAACACGAGGACTCTGATTGGTCAAAATATAGCAAAGAAGTATAAACGTTACGCAACAAGATTGAGTTCAAAAGCTGAATGAAATTCTAATCTTTGGTACCAAAGTTTTAAAGTCCAATCACATTATCTTGTTTTTTGTTCTTCAGAACTAAAGTGACCTTTTTTATTAGATACATTGCAAGCTTAATCATTTACAATAGACGTGGCTTAATTACAACATTGTTTTAAGTCAAAAAGGATGTGCAGTTTAATTCTTATAAAAAAATAATGCGCAATAATGTGTTTCATCATCATCATCATCATCATTATTATCATTATTATTATTATTATTATTATTATTATTATTATTATTATTATTATTATTATTATTATTATTACAGTTATTGGCTTAGATACTTTAGTAGAAGTAGCTTTCAGAAGTATAATATTTACATTATCATTATTATTATACTTGAATTTTGTAAATAGTTGGAACAAATAAAATAAAAATGTGGCTAAAATTATATTTTTGTAATTAGATTGTATGAAGATAATAATAATAATAATAATAATAATAATAATAATAATAATAATAATAACTATTTTTTGTAAACACGTTTTTTCACAATGAACCAACCAGTCTTTGTTGTGCAATTCGACTCAAAACGATACCACAAAGTACTTTGGACAATTGTGCAATCAAGTGTCCAGCGTCGGCAAGCAACAACTTGACATCCAACAAGAAAGTTGTATCCAAAGTCGCAGCCAAACAAATGAAAACCAGAGAACGACGCAAAGAAGCCATCATTTCTCGCCGATGTGACGATATAGTCAAATTTGCCACAAAGGTACAGTAACAATATGTGACTCGATTTGATACATGTTATTGTTAGTAGTAATATAACTACTAATTTTGTATAATATTGTAGTTCAGTAAGCATTTTACATAATTGATATAATGTTTATACAAATTTAACTATAACTATTTTTAACCAAACACTATTTATACAAAGAACCCCAAAAGTAAATATTTTTAATTATGGAAATATTAATTAATTGTAATTAATAGAATTTATGTTATAATAGAAAATTTGCTTGAAAAGAAAAGGCTGTAATTGCAGCAGCTCTCATAATGATAATAATAATAATAATAATAATAATAATACTAATAATAATAACAATTATATTATTATATTATTATACAAAACCCTTTTGCTTTAAGAATAAGCATGGGGGCAATAAGACAACAATTACAGCAAAACAACAACAACAATAACAAAGTCTCGTTGGCATTAAATATTCTGCAAATCGAAGATTGCGATTTCTTTCGGCTTTCACTCAACCTTATCATCTGGTAACTTTGCCATCCAGAAACGTTGTTGTTTGCCGGAATGACGTCATCTTTTATTGTTTCCGCAGCAGTATAGATTTTTACAGAGGTCAGGTTGCCAACCTTGCGTTCAAACCCTCCTCCTTTATCCAGGCTTGGGACTGGCTAGATTGAATCATTTCTAATCCAAACTAGGCGGAGTTATTGGTTGCACAAAATTTTAATGATGAGCAGGTTTACGCGATAATGTGAACTACAACTATTGGTGTACTTGTGTAGTCAATATAATTGTAATAGATAATAACTGAGTTATTTTTGAACAAAATTATTTTAAATTTTATTTAAAAATAATTATATAAGAAAGTGATAAAACAGATTTATATATATATATATATATATATATATATATATATATATATATATATAGAAAACCCTTTCTTTCAAAAATAAGGTAACAGTTACAGGAAAGAAACAACAAAAGTTATAAACATTTTTACGTTTTCGAACATTTTGCCAAGCGTTCTTTTTAATTCCATAAAACGTTTATTTTAATTCGATCTTCCCGAATAGTTCTTAGGCGGGTTTTCTGTAGTCTACCAACCTTTCTTTTACAATTTTTAATCGCCTATTCTAAAACTGTTCTTGTTAGTCTTTGGGCGGTAAATGTAGAATTTGACCAAGTAATTTTATTCGTCTAATTGTAACGGTAACATGTAGTAAACGAGAGTTATTTTTCATGATCTCATTATTTGAAATGTGATCGTACCCGGTAATTATTAAAATACTTTTAAGTCACCGACGATGAAAAACATCTACCATTTTATTAATCCTATCTATTTGTTTCCACGATTCACTCTCTTATATTGCAGTAGGAATGATTATTATGTATATATACATATATATATATATATATATATATATATATATATATATATATATAACGTAATAGCTAAATATAACCTCATCATAATCGTAACATAATTTATTGTTATTAGTACTATTACAAAATCCATTTTCTTTGAAGAACATAAAACAACAAGATTGTTTTATAAATTTGTACCTTAAAGTTTTAGTATTGAAGATCCAGTGTACCGTAGATTGAACCTATTTTTGGTTTTTATTTAACCAAGTCATTGAAATCATATTTTTAGTTTTTAAAGTGAAGCTTTTGGGACCGGTCACTGTGAAGGGATTAAAAAACTCTTGTATTTATTAATTTTGATGACAATTATACTGCTAAAATGCATAGGATGAAACTTGACGTCTTTTTTTATAGCTATAGACTGCGAATCAACTTATTAGGAATATAGAAGTTTTTTTATTATTGAGTTAATATTATTTTATATATGTTACATTTAGTAAATGAATTGATGAAACAAGAAAAAAAAATGAAAAATTAATATTTATTTTATAGGTAAAATGTAATTTTTATTTATTTAAAGAACCTTGTAATTACTAAGACATTTTATAAATTGTTTAGTGTTTTATTTATAAATTATTATCTGTTATTAATTTTTGATTCTTTAAAAAATAAAATAAAATAATTTTATTGACAATTAGATTTTGTCAGAAAATGCATTACCGCCTGAATCAAAATTGTTAAGTATACAATCAAGAAACGATTTTAATTTGTCAAAGGTAAGTCAAAAATATGAATGAGTTTTAATTCGAGGTAATAATTAAACATTCTTAAAAATGTAAATTAAAAATATTTTGACATTACTTATTTACACAGTTTTTTTTTGTTAATTTGCTTTTTTGTATCTTAAATCAGATAATTTCTATTAAATTGCTGTTTAGTAATGTACTTTATTTAAAATTTAGATTAAATTTTAAAAAAATTAATTAATTAAAATTATTATTAATTAACTTCGCCTAGTTTAGACCAGAAATGATTTAATCTTGCCAGTCCCAAATGGATAAAAGAGGAGGGCTTGAGCGTAAAGTTAGAAACCTGATCTCTGTAAAAAAATTATACTGATACGGAAACAATAAAAGGACGCCATTCCGGCAAACAACGGCAGAGAGGTGATCGCACGTATCTAGATAACAAAGTTACACAGATGACAGGGTTGAGTGAAAGCCGAAAGGAAGCTCAATGTTCGATTTGCAGAATCTTCAATGCCAACGAGACTTTGTTGTTATTGTTTTGTTGTTATTGTTGTTTTATTGCCCTAATCTTATTTTTAAAGAAAAAGTGTTTTGTAATAATAATAATTATTATTATTATTATTAATTGATCATTTTCTTTAAACAGATGTTACCAGAAACAAGTAAATTTGAAAATCGAATCAGAACCAAAGCGCTTGCGGCTGTAAATAAACGTTTTTCAAATTTACCCGTGGAATTAGAAGAGATTGGAGATTTTAATAAACTTCCGATTCTTAATAATTTACTAGAAAATTTTGAAACTAACGGTATTTTTTTACTAATCTACTTAAACAGTTTTTGAATGTTAATAACGGAATAAGATTGAAATTATAGTTAACAATATAAAAGTGTTACTATTTCACTAAATTAATAACGTTTTTATTGGACTGGTATATATACAGCTTAAAGACTCATTAAATTGTACAAAATTTAGTTAATAGTATGTAAAACGTTATATGATATAATTTAGAATTTAAACATTATATATAATTTATTGTTTAACATTTATGAAAACAATTTTTAAAAATACTTTATATAAAAATATAAAAAAATGTTAAATTGAAAATTGTTTATTCTAAATTTGTTAAACATTATATTAAAATTAGATAAATTTGTAAAACTTGATCCAGCAACTGAAAATACTCAAAATTTAAAAGTTGACGAGGATTTACATTCCGTCACTTTGAGCAACTGGTCATTAGAAAGCAACGTTAAAAATCTGCTTTATGGAACTGCAAATGTAGAAAAAGTTAATGCAAATTTGGTAATAAACTTTATAAATTATTTTTTTAATAATAAAATTTTAACTTATGTTTATTTACAAATGAACTAGTAATTTATTTTTTTAATGTCAAATAAATTTAAGTAATTACTCGAATGTATTTTTTACACAAAATAATTTTAATCAAATGTATAGAATCCTCAAACGCAAAGTGAATCACATTCGTTATGTGATATTGATCAAATCACAGATATTGGCAATGTTCCAAGTAGTAGTTTTGTTGACTGGGACGAAATTGACGAATTAATCAAAAATGACTGATGCATGCCAAAACATGTTAAACTTATATGTGTATTTACATTTTCTATAATTTATAAAATATTGTAAATTTATTGCATAAATTAGTAACTTAATTAAATTTTTGTTTTGGGTTTTACTGCTTGGGTTATTTACATGTTTTAGCAACTAAATATTTAGCAAAACCAAAAACATCTGCAGTGTGAGACTCAAACCCATTCCTAACTAGTTTTAAGTTTAAAGTTCTACCATCCCGATACTCTTTTTTTACTAATGTTTTTATTTTTATTTAAAATTTATTATTATTGCTTGAATGCATTGCGAGAAATGTTTTTTAGCAAGTGGAAATTTAAGTGTAATCAAACGAGGACTCTCTTCCAGTTGAGTGATTGTGAATTTATGTATACATTTATGTACATTTAAAAATAAATTGCATTATTTTAAACTTAAGATGTAATTGATATAGTTATATACATCCCTTGAAAAAATTAGTGTTAAAATTCAAAACAAAATTAATCTAAATTAATTTGTTATTTCAAATTATTTTGCTTTGTAAAAATAAATACTAAAAATTTAATATAATGTGAAGTATTTAATAATTGCTTTATATTTACTTAAACATATTTATTTAAACGTGTCGAGTTAACCAAAGAAGCATATTATAAAAACAACACATAAATATGGATAATAAATTGAAGCTCCATAATTTTTGTAATAATTAGTCTTTAATTAATGTGTGTGCTTAACTTCATCAAAAATAAACAATTTTTAATAGTTAAAAATGTTACATTCAAATTTTACCTGATTGTAACGTCATAATAGTAATTAAATTAAAATTTAATTACTTAAAAATGTGTTTAAAAATAATTCATTAATATTTTTAAAATAATTTTTTTTGTAATTAAAAAAAAACAATTATTAACATTGAGAATTTGCTTAATTACTTTATCTGTTTTCTTTGTGCAAAATAAATACTAACTGTATAAAAGATTACCATCTTAATAACAATAAACACTATGTTATGAAACATTTTGTGTAAACAACTAGCGGAATCATATAGCACATATCTTATAAAAATAATAATACCATGTGACCTGTATTATGTTCATATTTGACGTTACATTAATTTAGGCACTATTTTTCTTGTCTTTTAATAATTTATACAGATATTTTTTTACTAGTTTGAATGTTCTACAAGAAACATCTTTTGTGCCGGTGGTGAGATTTAAACTATACCCGTTCACGTCAAAGTAAAGCACTGTATCGCTAGACCACCTCTATACGGTGATTCTGCATTGACATTTTGTATACCATTTATTTTTTACTTTTTATCATATTCATTTTAATTCCTTACTACTATATATTGTTATATATATATATATATATATATATATATAAATTGAACTTGTTTAAAATGAAAAACAAGCTATATCTTGGTTGCAGGTTGATAAACGAGTTTAATAGGAAAATTCCACTTAGTTCTCGGTTTAAAAACATCGGATAAATTGAGGGTAGGCTAATCAAAGGGAAGAAATAACAAAATGAAATATAATAAAAATAAAGACACAAATGTAGATTAAATAATGTTAGAAATAAAACTGGAAAGTGCTATTCCAGAAAGAATCAACCCAATGAGTGAAATAATTTTGCCTTAACCGAGTATGAGCTATTAATGTGCGCACCTTGAAGGGATGTTCACTAAAACTATTTTCTATTTTAGACTAATACGGATTGGGAGAGTTGGTTGACTAATTAATAAAATTAAATTAAACCGTTTTGAAGTCTCTAATTTTGCAGCTGAAAAATCTTAAGACTGGTTAATCTATAGCTGTAGGAGATTTGTTTAAGTGCCTACAAAAGTCTAGTAAAGCGCTTTTGAACTTTGTTAAGTACGTGTAAGTCTCGTTTCAGCAATATTCTAACTAGGATTGTAAAATCTTACTGAAATCTTGGTTTTGATTTTCTTTGATTTAATATTATACGGGTATTTATCAACAACCCCGGCTAAATTTAATCAAAAAAGCTTTTATGTGATCTAAAATATTGTTCTGCAATTTATTATTACAAAACAATTTACATGTACATACCAATAATGCTTACCAACAGGAAAAACAGGACGTGACAATACTCACAAAATCACAGTCACAATAAAACATAATAAATTTAAAACAAAAAGAAACGCACGTTAAAACAAAGTTTAATTGTCAAAATTATCTAAATGTACAACAATATAAAGAATTGTAATTAAAACAAAAATTAACAAAGTAATCATTTTTAATGTTTTTTGTCTAAGGTAAATCATTTATAATTAACTTGCATTGATAGTGAAACGCCACTTAAAAAATGCATAAAGCAGATATATCTTTAAGAAGCCTTTGCATTCAAAAACCGAAAAGTTAAATGCCATTCCAAGATCCTTTAGAGTAGTTATACACGGTTAGTTATAAAACTAATCAACTTAAATACAGTTGGAAAAAAAGTCAAAATTATACATAATAACATTTATGGGTTTTAGGTTTAATCAAAATATTAATTACAATTTGTTTAATTTATTAATAATTTAGAAATTGTTAATGCAATAAAATAGAAACATTCTGTCCTTTAATAAATTATATAAATTATAAATTAAATATTTTAATGTAAAAACTGCATTTCAAAATATTTTTATTTACTTATTTTATAATTTATCGTTAATTTAAATAAAACGGCAGTCAATTATTACCTATAACAAATGAATTAATTATTTTAATTTATAAACTTACAATTTTTAATATAAATGAGAATAGAAACATTGACCTTTTATTTTTTGGCAAATAATTTTTGCAGTAAAATATTTAAAATAATTTTATTTAATAATTACAATTAAATTATTATTTATAAAATTTATTAGTAATAATGCTTTAAATTTATGTTGTTTTAATATACTAATTTTGCTAACAAACACATGTATTACTTTTTTAACTAGATTTATTTACTACATTTCCTGAATATAACAAAAAATATTGCAGATTTTATTAAACACACATTTTTAATAGCATTTTAAAATAGTAAGCATTTAAATATTATTTAGCTATATATTTATTTTAAGCAAAAAATAATTATTATTTGAATTGGTATTAAGATGTTTATTAGGATTGGAATTTATTAATTGTTTTTAAAAATAATTAATGTTATTTTGTATTTACAATGTTTTTGTATTATATGTATTATTAATTTAATTTTATATTTTATAAGATATTTTATATATTTTAACTCTAAATGAAATTATTTTAATAAATATTATATATATATAAACTTGTTAAAAATGTTTTAATTTATGGTTACATTTTTAAGAATTAATAAAAATTAACTTTTGATGTTTGTATATATCTTTTAGAAATATTAAAAATTAGTATATATTATGATTCTAGTTTAGTTATTTCTAAGTATACGAATTTTACGCATGCAAAATGTTTTACATAATATTTTTTGTTTAAAATAATTTTACAAATAATATTTATAATAAAAAACAAAAGATAATTGTGTATGTTTGTAGTAATTGTTACAAAAATATTTTAATATGCATTTTTATGGTACGTTTTATTGCATACTTGAGAAAAAAATAGTTAACAAATTTTTTAAATAACACAATATATTAGTATTTATAAGTGTACAATTATATACATATATATAATAATTTAAATAATTTTATTTGTTAATTTTTGATAAAGAATAAATAAACATTATGTATTCCATACTAAAATTTTTGATCATTTAAATGTAATGTCAATATTTAGATTAAAATTATTTTATTTGTAAATAATTTTATTTTAAATATCAAGCTTTTATTGGTAAAAAACATTTATATCAATATGTAAATATAAAATTAAAAAGTAAACAAACATATTGTTTAAAAGTTTTGTTAAATAATATAAATAATTTTCTAATTTTTTATTAGTTTTTTGAGATTTAAATATACATAAAAAAAATTATTTACTATTAGTACAATTATTTTTTAATTTATTATAAAATATAAACATTTGTATAAAACTTTTTTTGTTATTTGATTGCAAAAAGCATATTAAATGTGTTATATATATATATATAGTGTTATATATATATATATATATATATATATATATATATCACATGCAGTTTATATTTAAAAAACCACAATTTTATGTTGTCTTTATTTTTTATTTTGTAGAAAAGTAATGTAGTTTAGCTAAAATACAAAAATTGGTACGCTATGTATACATATAGCAAACATGAAAATTAATATTTACGTTACGTTTAACTTAAATAAACTTATATAAAAAATACTTTGGTTTATATATATGCATAAAATAATAAGCCTGTTTTGTGTAATCGTGAATTAATGTTTTAACACTAAAAATATTTTATATTAAAAAATAAATTTTATGTTTATTTTTACTTAAAACCGTTATTAGAATAGTTCATTTGGAAGAATTATATTTTTTATTATAGAATTATTTACTTTTTATTGTTAAAATTGCTTTTCTCCGTTTTTAGTTATACTTGTAATGTTATGTAAAGTATTGTAACTGCTCAAATTTAAATAAGAAATATAATTTAAAATTATTTTAAAACCGCTAACTTCAAGACTTTATTATATGTTAAAAAAAATTAAAACAAAAATTTTATTTTTTAATAAATAAAATATGTTGAGATTTTTCTTTAATGTTTTACATTATTTAAACGTAAAATTTAATACTTTATATTATTAAAAATTAGTTTAAACATTAAATATTTTGTTTATAATTATGTATAAAAATAAATTTTAAAACAGTTATTCATGTTTCAAACATTTAAAAAAAAATCTATTAATACTTAATTATTTAAATAAAAATAATAGTGTATGATTTGTGAGATTTCTGAAATTTTTTTATAACAATAATACTAAAGCATTTGTTAACCAAGTGGTTTTTTGTTTTTGCAAATATTGCATAATTTTATATAATTTTAGTTTTTTTTTTGTTTGTTGCCAGCGATATAAAAAGTGTATTGTGTATTCTATAATGTTAAATGTATTTCTATTAAAGCATTTAAATTTGTTATACTACTGCTACTACTAGTACTACTAACAATAATAATAATAATAATAATAATAATAAACGCTAAACTTAAAGCAAATCGGTCAAGTATTTGAGTTTTTTACCGGCATTAAAAATAAGGCCTTATTTGACTGTGTAAACATACTTTGTAAAATATTTTAATGTCAAAAATAAATAAATAATTAAAATAAATTGTTATAACTTATTTAAAGTGAGAATTACGTTAGTGTTTATTTGATTATTGCTATTATGATTACTATTATTAATAATAATATTATTATTATTATTATTGTTCTGTTATTGTTTTTATTGTTGTTATTTTTAGAAAATATTTATAAAGAAAGATTTTTTTTGTTGCTGAAACACTCGAGGGGTATTTTTATTTAATTAATTTTTAAGGTTTAAATTACCATAAACAAAAACTTAATATTACAGTTTTGTTAAACTATGTTATTTTTATGTAGTATTTTTACTTTTGTTTATTGTTTGTTTGATTTTTACTGTTTGAATATTTTAAAGAAAGAAATTTTAGCAAACAGTCATGTAGAAAAACCGAATAAAATTTGCACTTTGTGTCTGTCATAGGACTCAAACATATGCTTACTCCAACTTAATGTTTGCGCTTTGGCCATTTTTTGTACATTATTTTATTTTGTATATATATTTATTAAAATCTTAATTTATTATAACAAAAGTATGGTGTGGTTCTAATAATTGTAAAAACTAATTTACAATGTCCGTTTGACTGTACTAAATTAATTATCCAAACTTAAATGTTTTTTTAATATAAATTATGTTTCCTACTTTTTAAAGTGCTATATGTTTTAAAAATGACTATTTTAAATTGAACATTTTTGTCATTAATAAGCATTGAGTATTTTATTAGAATTGCTTAAAATATAAAAAATAATTTTATAAAGTGAATTATATACTAATTATTTTATCTTACTTTATATAAAATAATGTAAAATACATTGCATAATAACCAACCTGTCGTCAAGTGTATTTCTTTATTTGTATGCATAATTATCGTCACATCTTATTTCTTTTTATTAAAAAATATTTGTCTTCTTATACGATTATGTTTTATTAATGTAAACAAAACTACATTGATTATTTTTATATTAATAAGAATTGATTAGAAATTAAAATTTAATAGTTTTAAGGTGACTTTCTATTATTAAATAGAAAAAAGTTTCGTGTTTACTGCAAATAATGAATAAAACAAAATTCAAAATAAACAATTTTATACAGCATTTTTATTAATCTTTATCTGTATTTCTTTGGTTTTCCTTTTTTTACTTCGACATTTTATCCACAACATTAGGCATAAATGTAATGCAACCAAACAAAAATTTACTCCAAATGGTATTTAAGCTAGGACAACAATTTAGTAACTTGGTAACTGTGACATTTCTGCACAAAAAGTGTTTATTGGTTAGTAATTAGCTTTATCGCAATAGGAGTTAAAACAATAGGTCATTTTAATCAACTTAGTAATGTATTATTTCGACTGATCTAGAATAAATACCATTGGATTATAAGTTAATAAATTATTATTTTGTAGATTAATTTATTTATGTGAAAAGTAAAATGTTACATAATTTAATTTGTTCAGACAATTTGTGACAAAACAAATTTTAATAGAAAATTAAAAACACTTGATAAAATTTCATTTCATTTCCAATTTTTAATTAAGCGCTCTCAAATGTTGTTTTTAAAAAAAACATTTTTAAGTGAATTGGTGTTAATTGTACATATTTTTAAAAAATTGATTTAATAACGTTTTGTTTGTTATTTTTGTAATGGAGAGAGTTTAAAATAATAGAGTATAAAATTATCTATCAATGAAGTAGGTTTAAGAATGCGATCAATTGAGAAATTATTAAAATTAGTTGAGTGATTAAAAGTACATACGATAAATTGCACAATGATAGATATAAATTAATCAACAGAATCTTAAGTCAGATTCCTCATTCAGTTGATTTAATTACGTTCAAATAGAATAATCAAAGGGATTAAATAAATTTACTATTGTAATAACATTTAATAGCTTATTTTATTTTATTTTAACTTTAAAATGGCGATCGACACTATTGATACAAACATTTCAAACAACAATAAAACAGCTGTAGAATGCTCATACTTAGATCATAGAGTAACAAGATTCTTTTTTACGACGGTACATTACATTTTTGGTTTTTATATTCGAATGTTTCCCAACCCGTCATCGGAATTACGTTTTCACTTCTTTGCCGTAGTTTAATAAAATGGTGTCGTTTTGTTGTTTTTTTATCAACATTTTTTACAGAGGACATGTTGCTAATCTGACACTCAAACCCAGTTCCTTTTTCAACCGGACTTGAGATTGGTTGAGATGGAAATAAAAACCCCATTACACACATATATATTTACAATTACAATTACTATATATATAATTTTTCAATTAGGACCGTTTACTTATATTTTTTAAAAACCAATTGACAAAATTTCTAACTCACGTGATATTATAATTGTTTATTTTTAAAAATACTTAAAACTTACATTTTCATTTTATTGATTAATCAATTGTACTACTTTAATCCGCAATTAACAAATCATTGAACTTAGTAATTTTAACATAGTCAATAAAAATGAGAATGGTATTATTGAATTAATAATCAATATATATATATAATATGAATGAATAAATAAAATGGTATAATTGTGACCACTTAATGAACTAACATCATTATTCATAATCATAGATGTTTGGTTAAAAAAACTGATATTACATTTTCATATATTGTGAATTGTATTCAGTTGCTAAATTGCGTTATGCAATAAGATTTTTTCTTAATTATTTTAGATCGATTTATGGGTTTTCAAGGTTGAATTATTACAATTGTCAGATTCACTTGAATAATAAATCCACGTGGTTTCAGTCAACTAGGAGCGCTGTAAAGCTGTTTCATCCTTGTTACTCAATAAACTAAGTAAAAAAATATAAAACGGTACATTTTTAAGACATGTTGTATTAATCTTAATTGCAATCCTTAAAATTAAGTTTTTAAAATAAACATTATAAAAAATAGTATTTTTCATTCAAACATTATTTAAATATTTAGTGTTTTTAATAACTAAACGTTAATTAACTATTTTTCTATTTTATTAGATTCCGTCTAAATATTTTAAATATTTTATTAATACAAATAAATGTTTTGTACATTATGTTGCACAACACGATAACAATAAATAATAAAAGTTGTTTTTATTTGTATTGCCATTATAACAATAGCACATCTAAATATTAGACCTTAACATTCCATTTTATTAGTGTGTTTTTTTCACGTTCATTCCAGATAATATTTTATTTGGTTAAGAGTTGGATTACTATTTATCTTTATAATATTTACCAGTAGACTAATTCATATATAACGCTATTCTATTTTTCCATATTATATAAATCCTTTTTTCTAAAAGTGATAATAATTTATTCAAAATTCGAATTTGCATTTGTTGATTTTCTTCATTCATTTGAATTACATATAAACACACCATTGAAACTAAGATACTTTTTCAGGTTGTGCACATTGGTTGTAAGCACACAAACAGCGGATATACGTATGCTATTTATATATTTGTTTGTGTGTAACCGTGAGCAACTATTTTGTATTCAATTTTATTACATAAATACCTGAGATATTACATGTTAATTTTTGATACAATTTTATTTTGTAGATTAAGCACATACATATTTATTCACACACATGATGATACTTTTGTTCAAAGACAGATTTTCTTCCATACACGTTTCTCTTATTTCGTGATTCCATATTTTTTATTAATTTAATAATTATATTTACGAAAAGTATACATGAATTTTAATGGGTAACTAAAACGTTATTAGCATTCTAATTAATTAGAACTAATCATAATAGCACAATACGGTTGAATAAATTAAAATACGCGTGCAAGTTCAAAATATTTATCTATTTATTTAAATATAGCACATTATAGTGTTTAGACAAGTACACACTATCTTCCTCAAAAATGCGGTTTACAATGTTCTTTTTTACTAACAGTTTTTCACTTTTTTTAATTTCGTGTAATTACTTTCTCAATAATCTAATGGTTACATGAAATGTTAAATATTGTTTATATACATATATATATATATATATATATATATATATATATATATATATATATATATATTTATACAACTTAAATATACAATTAAATGTATTTGGAAGTATACTATAACATAATTAACCAAATGTTAACAGTACAATATGGTTCTATAAATCTACTTTTATAAGTTCAAATGCTATTTTATAAAATTTTGCATATTGGATAGAAATTATAAGTTGTTTCTTTGTATAATTGCTTTATATGAAGGTTATGTTTTTTATAAAGTAATGAATGTATATCACTACTATATATATCACTGAATATATCACTTGAAATAAATTAAATATTATTTGTCAAATTGGATTCTGTTTATTCTATTTTTTCTTTAAATAATACAAAATTGTAATTAAAAATATTTTTCTCCTTTTTATACAAAATAATGGAATAATTTTTGTAAATTCGAAATAATGTTATCTCGCTTTTGATAATACACTTTACAACATCGATCAGATCGATAAGACCTAGTTTTCACACACACACACGTGCATGTGCGCTTCAAACTCACTAATCCACATTTCGACATTATGCAATAATTAGAATTTATATATATATATATATATATATGAGTTATTTGTTTCTACACTTGATTTTCTAATTTTAAAAATAAGGTGCATCTAATCTAATTTTATAATATTCCAAGCATTGAAATGTAAGTACATATGATATGAGTTAGAATATATTGATTGATTTATGTAACGCCATATTAGTATTGCTAAAATTACTTCTCTTCAATATTAAAAGAAGTTGTTTAATACAAAATGTTATCCACCCTAAAGATACAATAACTATTTTTATAATAGCAAATGTTCGCTTATTCACATGCGACGTTTTTATTCAAAACTGTCAATCAATCAATAAATTACTTTTAAAAAAAACAAAGAATTAATAAATCAATGTTTGGCATGCATAATAATGCGAGCGACACATTAACGCAAGCACACACAATTAAACGTTGGTTGTTTTGATATTATTCAAAATGAGTAGAATAACGATTTTTAGATGAAAATAAATTTGCACACACACACACTCATTGCAATTGGCTTTTCTCAACTATTTCAAAACGAGACCGTGTATAAAAGATAGGCAGACAATATGAATTAGAATATGATGTAACATAAACATTTGAATGTGCTCGTGGAAGTCTAACAATCAATATAAATTCTTTTCTAATATGCAAACGTCAATTATAAGATGTTCTGTAGGTACATTTATTTAAAACTTTTGTCAGTAAATTAAACGCATTAGGATATAATAATAATAATAATAATAATAATAATAATAATAATAATAATAATAATAATAATAATAATAATAATAATAGTAATAATAATAATAATAACAATAATAATAATTGTTCTTATTGTACATAAACATTAAAAAACATATTGTAGTTACTGATAACCAAAAAAATATTATTTCTAAACAAATTAAAATTTGCATCTCAGGTGTAATTGAAGCCTTTTAAACTTTGATCAACACTGTGCAACTGTAAATAAACGAATACTACAAAACACACATCAAAAGTAAACCAACTATTACATAATATCTAAATATAAGTTGTGTGTATGAAGTGCCATATATGTTATTAGATTTGTCTGAGTGGATGTGTGTGTGTTAACAACCTTATCAAATTATCGAACAAAATCGATCCATTACTTAAAATAAACCATACTGTAATTTTTGCATTTAAATTACAATTAAAACCGATTCAACTCTACTATTTTCGACATAATTGCTTTAATAAAACGTTTTTAATTGATTTTTTTTATTTGACATTAATTGATTATTTAAAATTAGCATCTTATTAGTATAGTTAATTTTTTAAATATACTATGAAATAATATATATATTTACTATTGTTGTAATTTTCAAATAATTTGTATCCTATACTTTTTGTATGTAATAGTGTTTGAAATTGAAGATATTTATTTTATAATTGTTTAGAAGAGAATGCAAATTGGAATTTGTTGTGGGTTTTCTCAAACTATTTGTACACTTTTAAAAAACGTAGGATTGCATTTGTATGTACGTAAAATATTTTGATTACATTTAAGAATTTATTATAGAACAAATTTCTACACATGTTGTGCTACATACATCGATAAAATTTCTTAAATGTAGCATGATTATCAAAATGCGTGTATTTAGAAACCAACATAACTCATCTTCTGTGTCATACGTTTTATCAATTTATATTTTTTTAAATGACTAATTGTTCAAGGCAATAATTTAATTGAAAATTGAAGCTCAATTTATAACCAAACTTATATTTCTATTGTAGATATTCACAATGAACCACATGTGACTCGTATTAATCCTCCTTCAATTATTATCATCGTCATTTTTGTTCGGTTTTAATGTGTTTGATTTATGGCGTTGTTCAATGGTCTTGATCTGCCCACAATGAAACCGAATGAAGCAGAAGACACGCCGGTCTTACGGGTACCCGACATTAAGCGAATTAAAAATGCGCGCAAGGAACGTGCCAATCAACTGAAAGAATGGCAGCAATACGATCGGCGCATGATCAAGGAGTCGGAAAAGATGCAAAAGCGCGGACTCGCGAGTGGACCATACTCGAATGGAAAAATTGTTAAATTTCCACAAAGTTTGATCTTTTTGGAAGCTGCAGCTCGAGGCGATTTGGATGAAGGTGAGTTGGTTTGTTATCAAACAATAATTGATCCTATTGGGTGGATGCCGTTGTAAAATAAATTAGGGTCATTTTTAATTGCACTTTTTCTCCTATATTTATATATAATCTCTTTTTAAAAATATTTATATTTGAATAAACAATTAAATATAACATAAATTGTTTATTATCATTAATATTTAATGAAAAGTCAAATCCGGAAATAAAAATTAATTCAATACTATCCCAATGTCTTTTTTCCGTAGGGATTTATTAGTCAAAATAACTACTTTTATTTGTTTACAGATTTTATTGTTATTATTATTATTATTGTTGTTATTATTATTTTTATTATTATTAGCATTAACATAAATGTTTTAATTATTTATTTAATCAATAGTTTCTTACAAAGTATTATTAAATTTTGACTTGGTTGGAGCCAACAGCATCCCTTCTCTCTCTCTCTCTCTCTATATATATATATATATATATATATATATATATAAATTTCATTTTTAAACAATTTTGTTACAATTAATTTATCCAATCAACAATGTTACGCGTTTCAATTGTTATTTACAACCAGTCAAGTTTGGTTTAATTTAATTTGAAGTTTTGTTGCATCCTTAAATTTATGTGGCTTGTCGCATTTGAAAAAATTAACAATAAATGGAATTACCGAAATGACATGACTATGTTGCACAAAAATGCTGAAATGAGGGTATATGTATGTTTGTGCGCGCGCGCGCGTGTGTGTGTGTGTTAATACACATTAAAGTATTCATTAATGACCGTTCAAATCCGTATATTGCATATTAAGGGTTATTTATAGTTTTTCAAACAATCTAATAATTATTTTGGAAAAAACGGATTAATTTAATAACCTTTTGGAATACTGTATTGCAATTTATTGTTTAAGTAAATAGTTTTTTATAAATATATTGATATATTTTTTAGCTCAGCTGCTTTGATTTAATATTAATATTATAGTCTTAATATTGTTAAAACTTAATTGTTTAATGCTTGAATCTTTCATAAAAAATATGTTTTAGCATTTTGAAAAAACCAAATGAGGACTTGCATTTAGTGTCATCCCCTTCTAAATATCTATTTTAAGCAACCTCCTTTACTCTACAGTATATGTGAGATATTTAGGATGTGTTTGTAAATAACGCATCGTGCAATAAAATGTTTGTAAAATAACTTTCCACTAATAGTAAATTTATCAATGTTACATACAAATAGAATTATATTTATTGACAAAATTAGTTTTACTTAAAGAAATTTTAGTTTTGTAAACAAGATTTCCAACTAACACTGTTAATCAAATGTTAATCAAAATAATTAAAAACAAGAAATTTTAATAATATTTTTTTTATTTAAAAACAATATTATTAGCATATTCAAATCATTGGTAATAATTTTGTTAAATCAAAAACAATTGTATAAAACAGGCATTTTAATCCTGTTTTCAATCAATTATAATTTCTATACTAAAAGTTATACTAAAAACAAAAATATTATTTTTATATTACATTAGTATTGCCTTAAAAACTTTAATTATGCTTGGATAAAGATAAACTTTAATTAATTAACATACGCATCAGTAATACAAAAGCGTTTTCTCATTTTCTAATATTTATTTATACAGTTTTTGTCAAAACAACAAATAGGCATTACAATTATTTTCATTTGATTTTTTAACTTTTAATTAATTATAGAAAAGGCAAAACAAAATTTTTTATTTAGGTTTGATTATTTCTGTTTGAATAAAGCAATCACTAAAGTTATACTTTATCGATTTTTTGTTGATGAGTTTATTCAACTTGACTAATTTCTATGTAAAGTGGGCGTAAACACACACTATATATATATATATATATATATATATATATATATATATATATATATATGAGACTAACAATTAATATAATTTTAAAAATCTTTCTATACAATCGTTTTCAAAAAAGTCAAACAATAAAATTTGGTTTGCTGTTAAGCAAAATTAAATTTATCTATTTATTTATTTATATTTTTTAAATGTTTATTACTTTGAATGTTCTACGAGAAACATCTTTCAGCAGTGGACGTGTTAGCGAAGCCAAACGTAGGCCCGCATTTTAGTGCCGGTGGTGAGATTTGAACCCATGTCCACCGAGGTCCAAATCGAGCGCTGTACCGCTAGACCACCTCTGCACATTAATGAATTCTAAAGTTTGAAATACGTTTATAAAACAAAATAATGTATTAAAAATATATAATTTAAATTTTAAAGTTGTTTCCAGGTTTATATACGATATAAAAAGTAATATCTTTTAATAAAACATTTCTTCAAATAAATAAAGTTTGTTATGTAAATAGTAATAAAAGATTGAACAAATTAAATGTGCATGTGTTGTGAATCTAATTAAACAAAAATATTAGTTACCAACTTTTCAATTGAGATTTTAACTTGAATTTAACAACCTGTTGACAAAAAAGCTTAAACCAGAGAATAGACATATGCAAAGCACTTGAATTGTATTTTGAAATATATAATAGACAGCTGTTTAAGTATTAAATAACTATAGTAATGATAACGAATTATATACCACTGCTTTAAACACTAATGGGTGTTCCAGGATAATAATAGTAATAATAACAATAATAATAATAATAATTATTATTATTATTATTATTATTATTATTATTATTATATAATTAATAAAAAATAAAAAATAAAATTTTAATTTGCAAAGGAATATTTAATAAGTATTCATGAGTTAAATGATACTTAGTCATTAGTTATTTATTCACATAGCCTATGTAATTTAATCTTATTTTACTTATTTATTTATTTATTTTTGGACTGGCTTTACATACTGCTAATTGTATTGTATTTTTATAATTGTACATATTTTTGTGTGCTGAAAGCTACTTTTACTGAAGTATCTAAGCCAATAACCATAAATAATAAACAATAATGATAATAATAGATTACAATAGCAGACCAGCGTTTATTCAGTGGCATTAAAATACCATTAATTCAATATTATTATTTACATTATAGTATTTAAAAGAACAAGTAAATAGGATTCAGGAATTACAAAAATTTGATATTTCATAAATTGAAAAATCGGTAATTATAATTAATGATTGATAATGTTCAGTTTAATGTTCATGAGACAAAAATTGCTAAAAAATGAATAGTTAAGTTTTTCTTAATAAATTTTAATAAGTTACAATTACTACAAATATAATTCTTAAATTTGATTATTAGATAAAATACATTTTTCAAAAATATATTTTCCGTTAAACATTGAAGCAATAAAAAACCAAATTTAAAAAGTAATAATTTACTCAATAATAGAAATATTTTTAATTAAAACTTTTTAAATTTTTTTTTATTGTTTTATAATATGTAAATTTAGGATAGCGAAAAAATCATTTAAATATTTTCTTAGTTTGGATCAGAAATGATTCAATCTAGCTAGTCCCAAGCCTAGATAAAGGAGGAGGGTTTGAGCGCAAGGTTAGCAACCTGGCCTCTGTAAAAAATTCATATTGCTACGGAAACAATAAGAGGACGCCATTCCGGCAAACAACAGCAAAAAAGTGATTGCACGTATCTCGATGACAGAGTTACACAAATGTCAGGGTTGAGTGAAAGCCGAAAGGAAGCTCAATCTTCGATTTCTCATGTTCTCTTTGAATTACAAAACTTTGATGTTAATTTTTGCTGTAATTGTTATCTTATTGTCCCATGCTTTTTTTTAAAGCAAAAGGGTTTTGTAATAATAATAATAATAATATTTTTGGTACAAAATAATTCTTAAAACGCATTTACTAAAAATAGTTTCATTAATGAATAACTGTCTTACTAATTTTACAAAATTTAACTTTAATTATTTGCAATAACCTGCATCCGGAAATGTCACTTTTACAAGTTTTGAGTATAACTTCTATCATTTAATTACTAATTTATTTACATAAAAATCAATAAAAAAGTTTTTGAATACATTATTGATTGATTAGTTATTTTCAACGAAGAACTTTACTTGCTTAATGTTAATTAATTTAAAAATTTTTTTTAAACATTCAGCTTAAGGGTCATCCAGATGACTTTTTTCCACAGAATTAAATTTTCTATTACATAATCGATTTTTGTTAAAAACCTTTATTAGTTAAGCCATTTGCATTAATGTTTGAAATAATTATAAAAGTTTTAGATTGCACTAAAGACTAAGTTATCAGAAAATAAATGGGTAAATGCAACATTTTCGTTAGCCAATAAGTTTGCACTGTATGCATTATTAAAAAATATTTTGTTGTTTAGTATTTACAGTTTAAATATTTAATAAAAAACATCTTGTAGATAGTGAATTATCATCAAAGCCAAACAAGTGTTCATATTTAGTTCCAGCGATAAGATTCGAACCCATGATATCTCTATCACGCTGGCAAAAATATAATAAACCTGTGCTTATTTTCTACAAATAAAGACCAAAGTATTGCTTTTATTTATTGCCTAATATTTTACGCATTATGTTGTCAATCAAATTGGAATAATTGATTGAAACGTGTGCTGCAGTCGCTAAACTCGAAACGAGGTGGGCATAACTTTGAGTTGACACTAAATGCAGGCCTATGTTTGACATCGTTAAATGTCCAATTGCTTAACATTTATTTCTATAAAACAGTAAAGCCAAAATGAACTTATAAATACAAACAGAATAATATCAAAATTATTTATTTATTTATTTCAAAACCTATTCACTCCAAAAAGCATAAGATAACAGGATTGTTCCACATGATGATACATTAAAGTTTTGACTTTATGCATATCGAAGATGGAAATTGTATTCAGATTTCTCCAGAACCCAGTGATTGGAATTATGTTTTTACTATTTAGTTGCAGTTTAATAAAAGGATACTTACTTGTTGTTTCTTTAAAAGTATTATTTTTACAGAAGACATGTTTCTAACCTTCAATCCAAAACCTTCCTTTTTCTCAACCCGAATGAAAACTGGCTACGGTGGAGTTATCAAAATTATTACTTGTGTGGTTTTATTTTAACCGTTTTCTATACTTAAATATATAAAATTCCTCAATAAAAATTACGTTTAATCCATATTTTTAACTTTAGAAATGTTCAATAAAATAATGGACACCGCAAATAATAATGAAATGCATAATTCATGGTTCATACCTTATAACAAACACATAACTAAATACAATTTATTTTCAAAACATGATAGACAGTTCTAATACATTTACAAATTTTTATTTTCTATTTTTTATGTTAACTGTATTTTCTTAGATGGTGTTTTCAATTAAAAATAACTCAGTTTATTTCTTATCTAAGCTTAAGCTATTAAACAATGTTAACTTAAAAATAATTATTTTAAGTAAAGACAAAAAATTGAAAATCTGACAGTTACTAGTATATCCGCTATATATATATATATATATATATATACATATATATAACAAGTTTTTATCTATTATAAAACAACCAATTAGTGCCTAATAAATAATATAACTTAGAAAACCTAATTATGACAGTAGATCAAGTAAATAGCAAAGTTACCATACATTGATCATATTTTCATCAAAAAAGCCCTTATGTTGCTAAACATTTTTAAAAATTTAACTAGTTATTCTGATTATCTATTAATCAGTGTATTGCATTTTAGTTTAAATAACATTATTATCATATTAAACTAAAATTACTACTACCCAAATTATTTGCTATAATTTTCTATACAAAATATATTAATTATTAATATCAAAATATATAAACCAAAATCAATAGTAATAATAATAATAGTAATAACAATAATAGTGTATGTTCATTATACAAAAATTATAAACATAAAATTTTAAATTTGGAATAAAAGCAGAGTTCACCATATTACATAATTACACTTTTGTAGTTAAGTATGACTACATCAAAAAAAATTAACCAATGCTGTTTTTTATATTATTATTTTACATTCTTTGTGAGTTGGCTTGATTTCAAATACGTGCAATAACGATGTATTTTTTCCAAACATCTTTTGCTAATTGTAGTTACAATAAAAATTATTTCTAACTTTTGACTAAATTGAATTATGCATTTATTGTAAACAAATATTATAAAAACAAGAATGAACATTTTTTTTATTAAGCTTAATGTTACAAAAGAAAATGGCGTAATATTTTGCATTGCTTTTCTTCCACTCAACTAACTTTCAGCATATATTTTTATTTTATGTTTTTAAGTTGTGTACAGCACGCTAGGATGATCAACGAATAAATATTGACTGTTCGAATTTTCATTATCCAGTTTATATGATTTGACGTCAAGTATTACAACTAATTATAATGCCAGTATTAATTGAGTAGTTTAAGTGACATATTTATGTTGCATCCAAATACATTTGTTGGGGTAGTCCATTGGTACAGCGCTCGATTTGGACCTCGGTGGGCATGGATTCGAATCCCACCACCGGTCCAGTAAAATGCTGGCCCACGTTCGGTTTTGCTAAAATGATCACTGCTGAAAGATGCGTTTCCCGTAAAACATTCAAATTAATAAACACAAAAATAAATTTAATTAATGGTAAAAAATAATAATTTCAAATTAAAAATATTCGAAGATGTAAATGCGAGATAAATTTCAGTATTGTGTCAATAAAGAGTTTAACGCAAATAAATGTTTTTGTGCCTCTTCCATATTACGTCATTTATTACAAACGCAGCACCAAGATAATTTAAATAATCTTTTGTAGGTTTTAAATACATGTGCATTCTGTTTGCATTCACACATTGAAACGCATTTTGGGTCCACAAAAACCATTTGTAAGTTCATTAAACTTGACTTGGATACAGTCTATTGATTGTTTGTGTGTGTGTAGTAATTAGTGTTAACATTGAAGCTTCAACTATATTTTTTTGGTATTTATATTCTATTTGTGCAACTGAAGAGAATATACTAAATGAATTCATCTCACATTTACGTTTTCTAATTATTCTATTTAAAGCTTTTAATAAGTTGTTTTGGTTCACAATAATTAATGTAGATTAAACCAAAATGAATTAAATTATTAAAATTCTTAAATAGATATATTAGAAAAAGCATTAAAATAAACTAATTATTAAAAAAGAGTAGGTAACAGTGGCCTTACTTAACCGAAAGTAATTTTTTAATTTTTTATTGTCTTTGTGAGCAATAAAATGAGAAAACGCTTATTTAATCCAAAATTTTCATTACCTTATTTGCATTTTTAATATTTCAATAATATAACATTTATTTACACTTTTAAGTTTATTAAACTCCTGTTATTTAAGATTAATCTTTATCAACATAATATATATCTATATATAATGTGTAATGAAATTTGTAGATAACTTTTATTTGTTTTTGACTGGCATACCTAACAAAGTCACTAAATTCGCATCCTGCAGTTGGTATGAATGTATACCAATTAAATCCAGATTTCACCAAATGTCCTTCACTTACTGAAAACTTTCGTTTCTATACAACAGCTACATAACAAACCCGAAAATGTTTAGTTGCATAAACAGAAATGCGTATTTATTGCTTTATTTAAACGATAACATAATTTCGTATTCTATTTATCATTTTATATATTTTGTTAAAAGCGATATTATCTACGTACGTTTGTTAGTAAAATAATAATAGTAAATAATAGTAAAATAATAATTTATTGCTTTTTCACATTCTGTTGTTTGTAATTAGGGAGAAAATTGGTTTTTAGCATTTAATCGTGTGACGCTATCGGTTTGAGAAAATTGATTGGACAGCACATGAATTATGGACACAAAAATTAGAAACCGTATTAGCTTGTAAATAGGAAATGAAATGTGAATAAAAATGCATATCTTATGATTTGTACATACGATGATCATATCTAACACCAACAATATATTTATAATCTAAAAATAATCTTTTTTAAAAACATTTTGTATAAATGTGGAATTTATTAAACATTTATTACAGACAAGAAAGAAAAAATAAAAAATAAAACAATTGTAAAATTATTGTTAATGTATGATTTTAATTTATTTCAAAATGTTAAATTAATGTGTGTTGCGTAAATCTGCTATCTTGGCTATTTGAATGACAGAATACCGACTATTAATTCATTTTTATGTCTAACAATATTGCAGTTATTTAATATAAAATTTAATATATACTATCAGATTATTTGTATAAATCGTTATATAATATTTTTAATGTCTTTTTGTTAAAATGCTTTACTGCTACTACCACTACTACTGCTAATAATAATAATAATAATAATAATAATAATAATAATAATAATAATAATAATAATAATAATAATAATAATAATAATAATAATAAATAATAATAATAATAATAATAATAATAATAATACTATTTAAAATCTAATTATTATTAATTTTTTATTGTTAGAATTAATTATAATTAAAAAATAATTTTAACTATCTGCTCTAAAGCAACTAATATAATAAAATAATTAAATAATTTCTTTTTCAACTCAATAATCTTGACCGCATACTGATTTTTTCTTTATAATAAAATTTTTTTATCGAATATCTTTGTTAAACTTGACAAAATCGTTAGCAAAAAAACTTAGTTAAGTTTTTTCATTCCTTAATTTAAGTCTATTTTTATAATGTCATCATTCTAAAAGATAAGTAGGTCATTATTAATAACGTTATCTGTTTCGTTAAAATGAATAATGAGAATAATAAATTTTATTGCTTTGTTTATTGCATAATGTATGTTTTCTAATATTCTTATTTGGATTAATGAAAACTATCCAAATATATATTTGCTTTTAAATTAAATATTTTATTTTTTTATTATTATTTATGTTTGCTACTTTGAATGTTTATCGGGAAATATCTCAGCAGTGGATATTTTAGCCCGTATTTAGCACATCGTCAGGTTTAATCCCATATCCAACCAGCTCCAAATCAAGCGCTAAACCGCTGGACTACCTGTACATAAATGATTCGTTTGTTTAACATCTTCAAATGTTTTTCGTTTTGTTTTCTATTTTTAAAATTTACGTAATATTTAGTTTTTCTTTGTCTTAGAATATACAATAACACTTGAAAAGCGTTATATCAAGTTTTCAAATGATAATAATTATATATTTAATCATTATTTGTTTTATAGAGACTTAGATTTTAATAGAAAATGTGTAACATTTTAAAATTAACTATTTCAACTCTAATCTTAACACGATTGCTGGAAGGGGTATTGGCTTAATTAACGTAAATAAAAAATGACTTACCAGATGTGCTGGGGGTGGTTTACTGGTACAGCCTTGTACTCAAATTTGGGTACTTTTATATTGGAAAAGATATAATAAAAAGCAAATGGACAATTATCGCAGATAAGGAATTAGTAGTACAATTGATATTTTTGCTTACTTGGGTGTAAATTTAGTAACGCAGTCACTGTACCAGCACATATTTAATTATTTAAGGAAAAGCAAACGTGCAAAATTAGAATTAAATGTAGTTGTTTTATTTTTAACAAAAAACCTAGAATTGCATCAGTTTTAAGTTATCTTTTTATGATAAATTATATAATTAAATATATATATATACAAATCCGTCAAAAATACTTCCAAAAATGTGGCCACTTAAGTAAACGTTTTCTGGGTACCATATAACTTGAAACATAAACTTGGTTTGATTATACAATATATAATATTAAAAAAGAAATAATATACAATTGTAATTTTGCCAATGTATATGTTGTTATTAATAAAAGGTTTTACATAAACCGGTTCATAATCTAAAATTGAGTAAAATTATTAATATCAATTATAACATCGAATATTTAAAAAATGCAAACCGTATCTATTTTTTAGGATTACCAAATTGTTTTTGTAAAAATTAACAATAAAATATTGAATAATAAATGTAGCTGCTTTTAGTTGTAACCACATGGTTTATATGTTTTGGTATGCTTGTGCTTAAAATGTTGATATATATTTATGTAATGTAAATTTTAACAAATAAATTGATTTGGACAAATAATTTTTGGATTCTAATATGCTAATATTAGTTTCATTTTAGTTTACAAAAAAAATATTATTAATATTATAACTATTAAATGGCAATTTTCAAAAATATAATTATTTTTATTTTAGGCTGTGTTATGTTTAAATTAAGTTTTTTGTCTAAACAAAACAAATTTAAATACGATTAAAATTAATTTCGTAAAGCTATAACATAGATTATTATTTTTATAAACAATCATGACTCTGCCATAAGTAAATTGCATTTTCACTTCAAAAATATAATTTGCTATAAAAATACCACTGCTTACATGGATTCATATTATTTTGTATTTAATGGGGTTACTTTATACATTTTATAAAACCAATATACTTTGTCCCCCAATTGTTTTTCAACTGTTAATTTTTAATTTTGTACAAAGTTTTTTGTACACAGTATCCCATTTTGGTATTCATTTTAGTATGTCTGGATGGTCTAACGGTACAGCGCTCGACTTGTACCTGGTGAATTCAAATTCCACCACCGGCCCACTAAATGCGGGTCCACTTTCGGTTTCGTTAATATATCCGCTACCGAAAGATGCGCGTTTCCGTAAAACTTTCAAAGTGGTAAAAATAAAACATAATAATAACAAAATAGCAAAATATTAATAATTTTAAGTCAGTGTTTTAGTAATTATAATTAAAATTAATTAATATTAAAAGATTGTTTAATTTTACTATTATAAATATACTTCTAGAGTTTTACTTTTGTAATAAAAAATTAACTAAACTTTTTGTGAATTAAAAGTTGAAACTTATTGTTTTTTCTGCTTTTTACCAGCAAATCACTGAATTCTTGATAATGGTATTTTACAACTACAAAACCTAGAGTATTTAATTGTTTTAAGTTACACAATATTTTCTTTAAACAAACCAAAAAAAAAAGTTTTATTTTTTATAAATAACTTATATAATATAAAAAAGAATTAAAAATTTTTTGGCATTGCTTTAATAAAATATATTTAATTTATTTTTTTATATTTTTAATTTAATTTTAACTACAAATCAATAATGTTTAGTAAAAACCAACGTTTTTTAACTGATATATTTTGACAAATTTTGTTTTCAAGTAACGTAACTATAATTTTAATTTTGATATATTACAGCAAATAAGTTTTTTGAATATTTATATAAATTATTAATTAATTATTTTTAATAAAATATTATTTTAGTTTATTTTTCTACTTATATTGTAAGGAAATTACTTTTTTAATTTTTTAATTTTATTTTATGTTTGCTACTTTGAATATTTTACGAGAAACATCTTTTAGCAGTAGACATTTTAGCGAAGCCGAACGTGGGCCCGCATTTTAGTGCCGGTGATGGGATTCTTGAACTCATGTCCAATGAGGTCCGAATTGAGCGTTGTACCGCTAGACCACCCCGGCATTAAATTTTGTTAAATTTTGTTTAAAAAACATAAATTTAGAGTATTAAAAATGATTTTGAGCACAAATTCATTATTTGCATAATAATAATTTTTATTAGTAGTAGTAATGTAGTAGTATTATTATATAAGACAAATTATCCACATAAGTGAAATTAATACATTAAAAAATGTTTGTTTAAACAGAGCATAATATTAATGATAATAATAATAATAATGATAATAATAATAATATTAATATTAATAATAATTAGTATATTATTATTATTATTAATAATAATAATAATAATGCGCTTTATTAAAAATAAATTTTAGTACGAGAATTACTCAAAAGTGGTGTTTGTCCTGATGTCTCCAACGAAGACGGTTTAACTGCCTTACACCAAGTGAGTAAATGTTTTCGAAAAATAATTAAAAAGTTGCTTTATTTTTATAATTAGTGTTTAATTGCTATTTATTTTTTAGATAGAATTGTCAGTTAAGTTAAATATATTTTAACTGTTTTTCTGTTTATTTAATTAATCAGGAATCATAAGTTTTATTAAAAAAATAAGTTTTTTAAATATTATCTAGTTAGTAATACATTTTAATTGCATTGTATGCAAAAATTACGTAAAATAAAAGGTGCCGGGGTGGTCTAGCGGTACAGCGCTCGAATTCGGACCTCGGTGGACATGGGTTCGAATCCCATCGCCGGCTTCGCCAATTGTCCACTGCTGAAAAATGTTTTTCGTGAAACATTCAAAGTAGATAACATAAAATGAAAAAAAAAGAAAAAAAAAGTGAAATTAACACATTAAAATTAAATGTTTATTTAAATAAGGAAAAAATTGCAACAAAGTTTAATTTTTATTTACAAGTAAAATTATTTATTTGCAATGATTTATCTGTATACATTACTAACACAATCAAAATCAACTCTTAATTATTTTCAAGTGTGTTAAACATTTTACCTATTAACCGTTGACTGTTTTTATGCATCAAAAATAATGTTTGCAAAAATACACAAAACCAAGACGTTTTATCAAATTGGTGGCAGAGCCACCTCTTAATTAATTAGTTATACCGCTGTGCACTCGGTCATTGCTATTATTTTTCTAGATGCCTGTTGGCACCTAGTTCAGGATGCACCACAAGGAGGATAAACAGTTAGGAATACCACCATTATTAGAAATTGCGACTTTATAAGCATTAACCAGATTCTCAGGATCATTAGCATTCCAAGATTTCTACTATTATCAAAATTGTACAAATCCGTCTCTTTTTATGTATATATTTTGTATTTCATTTTTTTGTTTGTTTGATTGTTTAACGGAATACATGTTTTAATAAGGATTTAACGATGATTCACATTTAATAATGAGACTCAAACTCATGCTTATCCGGTCTAGCATTTCGGTCACTTTAACTTTTCGGGCAGAATGATTTTTCTGGAACAAATGCCATACAATTCGTTATTATTTTAGGTGTGTATTAACATGTCTCCATTTGTCAAAAAATATTTATGGTATTTGATTATATGCCCATTCATCAAAACGCAATTTCTCGGTATACCATCGTCTAATAAATCCTTTTTCTTCTCGTTTTAAAATGAGCCACAGGAATGCACAAAGTTCTATTACTGCAACAAGTAACTACATAGAAACGAAAAAAGCATTTGAGTTCTACAATAATCATTGGAATTTTTAATAATACGCAACTGTAATGAATAAACATCTTTTAGTAATAATAGTAGAACATAAAATCGATTATATTTAATGTATGGGCTCAACATACTATGGTGGTCTAGCGGTACGGCGCTCTGAATTCGACCTCGGTGGGTATCGTTCGAATCTCATCACCGGCCCACTAAAATGTACCTACGTTCGGCTTCGCTAAATGTCCACTGCTGAAAGATACGTTTCCTCGTGCAAACATTCAAAGTAGTAAAATATAAAATTAAAAATAAAATAAAATAAAAAACATAAAATTATTATTAATTATAATTTTGGCATCTGGACATCTAGTGTTGCATTGACAACAACGTGGAAATGTGTTTGTTGCTGCTCAGATTTGGCGCAAATCCCAATTCGAGGGATACGGAAAAGTGGACTCCTTTGCACGCCAGTGCCACTTGCCACCATACCGAATTGTGCAAAATACTCATTGACCAGTATGTGCTATTACGTTTTTGGTTGATTATAAATGGATTTGTAAATTAATTTTTTTTTCAATTAAATAGAAAATTCACATTAAATATTTTATTTTGCAATTAAAAATATAAATATATATGCGTAATTGGTTTCATTTTGATAAATTTTAGCATACTTGCTGATTAATCAAGCAAATATCTACTCCAAATGTGTAAATTTTATTATTATTATTAGTTAGTACTAATGTTTTGAGCTTAGATATTCCAATAGAAAGATAGATAGCATTACTTAATACTTAAAAAATTAGATGATAAACTTATTGAAATTATTTTAAATGACGACATATTGAATATCAATTTTAAAAAATAAGGACTTTTTACTTTAAAACAATGTTTATGAATTATAAATCAATAATAAAAACAATAAATAAATCAATATTTCGTTCTTTATATTATTGATAATTATAATAAAAGTAAGCATTGTTTAGTATTGTTTTGGTTGTTAAATATGATTCAATCAAATATGTTTACCAACTACTTTTTATTGTCATGTATATTTTAAATATTTATATGTGACAAGCACCTTGAGTGTAGTATAAAAATTAAACTAGCAGTTAAATTTTAAATTTTGCACAGAAATTGTAATATTCCTTTATTCATTCATTTATCACGGTTGGTGACGTAATCACCTCTTCATTGTATCCATATTAAAAAAAAATTACATTATTGATTGTAATGGCTTAATAAATAAAACAAACGTAGGACAAAGGTTCATGGCTGATAGAAGGTAAAATTGTAACTGCACCACTCTTCACAAGTATTGATAAAGCCACCTATTTTTGTCAAGGTTATCTCCTTTAGTTCAGCGGCTACATGTGGTATATATTTGCCTTGAGATATCTTTTAAGTACTCTGGGAGTATGCTTGCATCCATCTGCTAAACAAAACTCAGTGACAGTTAGAAATATCACCATAATTAGAAATTGAAAAATAAACCAAACAACTGCCTTTCGTGTCGGTAGTGCAATGTAACTCTTTGTTTACTGGAGGGAGGAGTGTTATAAACCTAGTGACTTGTACACTGCCCATTATTTTATGCATCACTAATCAACAAGTAATTTACTCAAAAATGTAATATAATTTTGGTTCCATTGTGTTTAGTGGAGCAGATTTGTTTGCGATGAACGTGGATGGTAACATGCCTTACGAATGTTGTATGCCCGGTCCGACCCTCAATCTCATTGAATCGGAAATGGACAGCAGAGGTTTGTTTGAAGTGAACTATTTACTGTTTATATTACTTATAAATAATTATTAAAGTAATTTTATCAAATGAATAATAACAACGATAATACTAGTAGTCTATTGAGCACAACTCCTTAATCAAGCATCTTAACTTGTCTAAATTTGTATAGAACCAATTTAGTTATTCGACAGTGTTCAAACTAAAATACTCTTAAATTGCTTTGGTCTAATTTAAACAAATTTAAACACTAACTAGTATGATTTGTTTACCAACATAGTGTCAAGTTTATATTTAAACAATGTGTACTTTTATTTTAGTTTTGACACTTATTGTCTGCTAACAGCTTAAGAATGCTACGTTTAGTGTATGTATGTAAAATATTTTTTAAATTATTATGTAAATTATGATCAATGTACTTATGTGTAGTAATCAACTTATATAAAACATACGTTAACGCATTTTATTTTTAAGAAAACGTGTAGAAAGTGCTTTATAATTTACTCTCACAGATACTAATCAATATAAATACTCGTGTCTGCCATACTTATCCAGAGTATGGACCAATCCAGAATCAAACAAAATTGAACTTGTAACAAACCTATCAAAGTAGGATTAATTTAATTTTAACACCCACTCATTAGTTTGAACTACAGCATAATGTAATTGTGTCTTATAATGACTCATTCAAAGTATAGTACTTTTGAAATTTTTTAAACCACACGTTTGCTGTATTGATTATATTTATGTTTATTATTATTACATTGTGGATTTCATTTTGTTTTGGTAATTTTATTATTATTTTATTTAATTATTTTTAATTGGATGGTGAAAAATTATATTTTGTGCGGAATGTATCCCTAGTAAGGTAATTAAAACCTACTATTGTCACAACAATTACCGCAAAAAAGTGATTATTTAACTAAAACAGTCATAGTAACTACATAGCATACAAGAGAAACGTCACTTCGATTATAAAATATACAGTACTATATAATAATTAAAAAAACTATAATTATATATATATATATTGTAAGTAACAAAAAATGTATAAAATATCAACTGGTGCAAAATCGAAAATGGACTAAAATGATTAACATGATTTATAACGTCAAGTATTACTAAAAAATCAGATCACATGCAATTTTTTCAGCTACCAAATGATTAAAGATATTAGAAAGTTAAAAAATTTAATAATCTATATGATTGCCTTTCTTTTAAACAACCTGATCCAGGCGTTTTGGAATGCTGTCAATGAGAGTGTTGATATATTCTTGTTTCATCTCATATTGAACAACAAACAGAATACGTTTACATAAATCCTCAATTTCAGTATGTTTATTAATGTTTCGCTCTAGCATACTGAAAACATTTTCAATAACATTAATGTCCAGGCTGTTAGATGGTAATTGAGTAAAAGATAGCTTTTTCGATTTTAGCCCCTCTACTATCCAAATGTAAATATAAAACAAATAAAGTTAACTTAGATAAATATGACCTTATCTTTTTGGACGTTTGACATGAAGCATTGTCCTGAAATACATCCTTTATAACTGAAGCAAATTTTTTACTATTTAAGGTACCAGATATAATTCTCCGTTTAACAGGTTGATTATACTTAATACCAAACCAACACATTACTTGTCGAGGGTAGACTCGCTTTTTAACAATCGGGAGTAAATATTTTTAAAAACTTGACCTCTACAACACTTTGTTTTTAAAGTCAAATGGTTCGTCCCGAATCATTGTTTCATCAGCAAAGTATGCGGAACGCCAATAAAAAGGTGTCATTCACTCCATAGTTTACAAAAGATTAATCTATCCTTTTGTTTTTTAGTAATAAATGGCTTAACCTTTGATGATTGTAGAGTTAAACGAGATTCAATTGCACTGTTTTTAATCGTGGAATAAGTAAAATTGTTTAAACTATTTTTTTAGTTTCTGAAATAGGTTTATTATAATTTTTTATTCTATGACAATTTTCTGATCATCGGTAGTAGTTGTTACAAGTTTTCTTCCAACATTTTCGTAATTTTGCGGTTTTTGACCATTAATAATTCGACAAATTGTTGAAAGGTTAACTCTGCATAATTTCGTCAATTTTTGAGTAAACATCCTTTATTTTTTAATTCCTTGATGACACGATATTCATTTTCGGTAAAATGAAAACATTTTTATTATTATTGTTTATTTCACGAACAAAGCAAACAGAAAGTAAAATAAACAGATGAGGGGAATCTCAAGGTTAAACGTAGATAATAAATTGTTCGATCTGTTTTAAAATTTTTATTTAAGATCTTTTAAAAATTATTGTTATTATTTTTATTTATATAGATTAGAATAATTAAATGTTTATTCTGATAATTACTATGATATCACAATCGGGGAAGATTTGAATGTGCGTTTAACATTAATTTTAAGGATTAGTTATTGTTCATTTTTAATAAAATTAAGCACACAAACTAATAACAGGTTAATTATTATAAAAATTATGTAACTTCAACTTATTATCCACGTTTATATAAAAGGAGCTTTTAAAATGTGCTATTTTGGTCGACTCAGCCTTTTTAAATAAATATTTCTAAGAATATACAAATGAAATATTAAGTACATTATGTTATTTTTAATTCTCAATATTTATTTTTACGAAAAAACAGTTGGACATAACAAATTAATTTAGATTTGATACTCTTTTAAATTTGTGCGTTAATTTTTGAAATAGTATTAATAAAATAATAATAAAAGAAAGTTTTGCTTCAATACTGTAATAGGTTATATTACAATATATAATAATAATTGTTGGTGGCAAAGTCACCTCTTTATTAGTTCCAAATTCTCATAGCATTCCGAATAACCCCCTCTACTGTTCACAAGTTTCGGAGGCGTGCAGGGATATGTCAGTCCAACGACTTCGCCATTGTTTCCAAAATAAAATCCCGGCCAAAATAACGTAAAGATCGTCCCGAACAAAATCTATCCAAGTACGTTTCTGACCACCTTTCCTTTTCTTCCAATCGGCATTCGGACAAACCAAAATTACGGAAAGTGAGATTGCATCAGGAATTTTACGAAGAACGTGTCCAAACCAGGGCAATCTACGTTGTCGCAATACCATGAAAGGAAGAACGTGAAATTGGAGGTCATCTCGAATTTGGCAATTACTAATCTTTTTGTCCAATCCCTTGATGCAAAATGGGTGTTGGACTAAATATATCTGAGACATCTTGCCTTAAATTTGTTGAAGTTCATTATCTCTAACCCTGTAAGAGTCCAGGTGTCAGCTGCGTTTAGAATCACTGTGCGAACCAATAAAGAGAAAATGTTCATCTTCGTCTTTGGATTAACGTTTTTCGTTTCCAAAAGCAGTAGCAGCTAAACAAATTTGACAATTTATGTTGACGTAAATTATGATAGCTTCCCTTATATGAGGTTTATAAAGAAAACGATTTTAAAATTTAACACGATTAAAACTTCGAAAAACACTAAACCATATTTGATGAAATAATTATAACTAATTGTATATTTATTTATTAAATATAAAATAATAGTTATACGTACATTACATTTTTATATGTATTTCTCCATAAAAAATATTTAATCTTTTTCTTCTTAATATATATTATTGTATTATTAGATCATTTTAACACTAACACCATATATATATATATATTTACATAATATATTTATGCGAAATATTTTTTACCGATTTATTAGGCATTACACAAGAACAAATAGATGACTGCCATCGGATACCGGAATGCGAAATGCTTTCAGACATGGAACATTTGTACAGAACTGGAGGAGACTTCAATAGCTCAGACAATCAAGGAGCAGCTCCTGTATGTTTGAGTTGATTATTAATTTTTTAAAAATTTAATTACTGGCAATCGAAAAAAGTGTAAATAATTGTAATTTTTTTTTCACCAACTTTAGTTACACGTCTCAGCCGCCTGTGGATACGAAGAGGTTGTATTGTTTTTACTTAAACGCGGAGCAATTATTGATCTATGCGATAAAGATGGATGGCAAGCTATTCATATTGCTGCTTGTTGGGGTCAGGTAAGTGAAACGCGTTTGTGTTATTGCAAATATGTGTCTAATTTTGTTAATTTTGCTAACCTATTTATAATTGACCGTAAATTAATAATTGGACAGTCAATGTTTGATTAAAAGGACGCTTCCTAGACGATAAAAAAACCAACAATGAATATGCCGAAAATAACGTACAAATTGCAATTGCATACCAATCACTGCTGTATCAACTAGTGCTGTTTTATTTTGTATTTTTGCTGTGTTTTGCGGAAAACAATTTTTAGCAAGTGGACATTTTGACGAAACCAAACGTGGGCTCGCATTGAGTGCCAGTTGGGGCAATCGATCCTATGCCTACTCAGATTTGAGTCGAGCACTGTACAGCGGGACAAGTTCAACATTTTATCTGCGTTTTATGATTATTGTCTTTTTCAAATTAAATTGTTTTTATTGAATTTTTAAGATGCAAAGTTGAAAACTACACTATTACAAAATAATAACCATTATTTAATGCGCCACAGTTGACTAAATTCGTACCCTAGTAGATCAATCAGCAATTTCTACTAACGACATTAGATGTTTGGATTTGCCAAATGTCCATTTACTAAAAATATTTAGGCAATACAACTATAAATAATCAGGTTCAAATGTACGTTAATAGTTATAATCATTTTTTTAAAAACAATACTTTTCATAAATTATGTTAAATTCACAATCCACATTTACGTAACAACTTATAACTAACTATGTAATAAAAATATTGTTTAACATGTAATCTAAAAATGGTAGAAACATAAACAGTATATATATATATATATATATATAATGCTGATTATAGATACGTGCGATGACTTCTTTGCCGCTGTTTGCCTGAATGGCGTCCTCTTATTGTTTCCATAACATTATAATTTTTTTACAGAGGCCAGGTTGCTAACCTTGCGCTCGAACCCTCCTCCTTTATCCAGGTTGGGACTGGCTAGATTGAATCATTTCTGATCCAAACTAGGCGGAGTTAATCATTTCTGATCCAAACTAGGTAAAAGGGTTTTGTAATAATAATAATAATAATAATAAATGCTGATTAAACTATAATCAAGTCACAATTATACTCTACAACATTTTTCAATTATATTACACAAAAGCAGTTAAAAAAACAATTTTCTTTCTCACAGTTGTGAATAAAATAAATTAGTTTGAGAAAATATTTTAACAAACTTTTAAATGCATAACAATAGTCAATACTAGTCTATTGTTTGGTTTTTTGGTCCAACCATTTTGGTATTTATACACTAACAAATAAAATTGCTCTAGTTGGAAATCATCCAATTGTTGGTCAACTTCGGTGCCGACATTTTGGCCGAAACGCGAAATGGCGAAACGGTTTTTGACATTTGCGAAGATTTGGAAATGCACACGCGTTTGATCGAAATGAAACAGGAAGTCGAGCGCAAAAAGTCGCAACACGCACAAAATCAGCAAGGCATGGAAAATAAGCAAAAGAAAGCTGCCGATTTGGTACGGAGATGCAGCAGTACGAATCATCGCACGTACGTTTGACGATAAACTTATTTATAAATTGGTGTTTGTTATTTATTTCTTGGTTGTTACTGTTTCAATGCTTTACAATAAACCTTTTTCAGCAAATGGACTTGTAGCGAAGTTTAACGAAGGTCCGCATGTAGTGGCGAACCCATACATACTCAATTTACATTGTGGTAAATGTGTTGCATTGTAAATTAAAACGGGTGGATTAAAATCAAGATGGAATAAAAACAACATTTATTGACGCTTATATTTCTAATTTATCAATTTTAGAAAAACGTAATATTATATATATATATATATATATATATATATATATTAATTTTATGTTTGCTACTTTGAATGTTTTACGAGAAACATCTTTCAGCAGTGGACATTTTAGCGTAGCCGAACGTGGGCCTGCATATATATACAAACAGATTTTAAAATTAAAATTCTTGCAATTAACATTAAAGTTTAAAAAAGCCAAAAATGCACTTTTGAAATACTTATAATTTAACCATTATTAATGTTGCACTACATTTTTACCTACTACTAATACTCTTCTTACTTTTTCGTTTGGTTTTTGCTATTCAAATATTTAAAAGAAAACGTTTTCTAAGAAAATTGACATTTGAGATAGCCTTACGGTGGTCCGCGTTTGGTGGCGGTGGTGGAACTGAACTTCAATCCATGCAGTTTCAAGTTCACAATTTTACAGTCATTTCTGTCACCCCGGTAAAACTCAAATAATTAATTATTTAATACATAATCTAAAAAGTTATCTTAGTAAACCTTATTTATTAGTAGGTTTTCAAGAGTTAAATATTTAAATTGTCAAATTTACTTGGAATTATTAGTAGTGCATAACGTTTACATCTTACATGAATTTAAATTCATCTCCTATTTGCTGTAGGGTCGATGCTTTAGCCACTGAGCTAATTTGAAAAAAAGCTCTGCAACTCTTACTTATCCAGGAAGTATAATCTGGGTTAAAAACGTTTATTAGTTAAACATGTTTATATATATATATATATAATTGTGTTTTAGTTTTTTACATTGTTGAAATCGATTTATTCTAATTGCACTAGATTTTTATTTATGGAATTTTTAACATAATAAAGTGTTATTTGTGCTCACTGAACTATCTATATACACAAAAATCTCTATTGGCATTTTTTTAGATGTGTTTTTGTAGCAAAAATATTTTTTTTTAATTTTTTATTAACATATCTAATGTTAACTAAACATTTCTATGAAAACAATTATTATTATTATTAGCAGTAGTAGTAGTAGTAGTAGTAGTAGTATTTATTATTGATTTTGATTTATATACGTTTTTTGAATTTATTGCTTAAAATTTGTAAAACAACACGTTTTAGTAAGTAGTTATTTAAAGAATCAAATGAGGTTACAAATTTAGTGCTCACACTGGAATCAATTTTCTATCCACTAGGATACATGTTTAATGACCTAACCGCTTACATAAAACATAGACCTTTTCTCCAGTAGTGTTGATCGAATTATCGTAAACGTTTTTCTTGACCTAAAATCATCTAATTTTATTCGGTTTTAATTATAGGCTATGAACACTTGTCAATAATATTTTAGATTTGCTTACTTCCAGATTTTGTTTTAGGCCGTATATAATTGTTAAAAAAACACAGCAAACCATTCTAATACCTATTTTAAACTCGTACATTTTTCTTAATACTAAACTTAAATTTCTGACTACTTTTATCTTTTGTAATATTTAATAGTTAAAAATAAATACAATTTTTAAAAATATGTTTAATGTTTATTTATGGAAACAGTGTGATTGGTTAAAAATATGACTGTCGTGTTTAGATTGTTTAATCTTGTTTAACTTTTTATACAATAAATCATTATATTCCAAGAAATTATTTGTTATAAATTAAACGTGTGTGTTTATTTACGTAAACAGTTATTTTAGAATAAAATATTATTTATTCATTGATTAATCTATTTATAGAATAAATTTATAATTTTAATAATAAAAAGCTAAAGTTAGAATTAAACATTTATGTAAAAATAATAATTTGTATTTCAGATGCATAATTTATGTAAATTTCAGATAAATAATGAAAAACGAAATAAAAAATAACTCCATTTTGTTAATTATTGTATTGTTTAAGAAATGTGCATTTAAATCGTTATACACGTCGTCAAACGCAGTAATACGAAATGGAGATTCTTTAACTGATGCAATTTACATAAATTTAGGTGTCTACCAAGGATGTGTTTTAACACCTACACTCTTCAATTTTTTAGTCAATGCCACCTTTGATAAAGTTTCCCCCTCATTTGAGGACTGTGTAACTTATAATGGTCGCAAGACAACGGATCTTCAAGATGCAGACGATGCGGATCTTATGGCAGAAACCGAAGATTTGCAAAATGCGTTTGAACTTACTCAAAAAGGTTCAGAGAAATACAGTTTATATCTCTATACTAAAAAACAGTGGTTTTAGTGAACGTCCCTTTTAAAAATCCAATCACTATTAATTGTAACCCATTCTCTGTGGTTAATGAATTTACGTACCTAGGCTCGGTTATAGATAATAAAGGATTCAGCTATTCAGAGATTCGGTGTCGTATTCGTCTCTCTGCTGCAGCCTGTAAGCGTTTAAGTAAACCTTTATGGAACAAAAGTAATATTTCTATTAATACCAAGATTAAAATATATAAGAGTTTAGTGCATTTCATTCTACTGTATGCATGCAAAACTTGGACTCTCACCCAAGTGGATACACAGAAGCTTGTTCATTTTGAGCAAAGCTGTTTAAGTTCTATATGGATTCGCTCGCTGTCCTCTATTGAACGCACTTGTTTAATAACTAATAAAATATTTTGACCATTCCCAGTTATTTGTAAGTCACTTAACATTTATTGGCCATGTTTCTCTAGCACAGTTAAAGAAAGATTAAAATGGATTGGCTATGTTTTACATAAATCGCCCACTCATCCAGCCACAATAGCTATGGAAGCCCATTCATTATCCAGATGGAAAAGAAGGCCAGGTAACCAACGGAAAATTTGGACGTACATTGTAGTACGCGAGCTTAGTCCTTTTATTTATGCTAACCCCCCTTGTCCCAATGAATTACTTAATTGGGTTTCCGTTTGCTTACCGTTTACAGTTAATAGAGATCACGGGAGAGGTTGAATTCGGGATGTAATTAACATTTAATGTCAGCACACGTCAAGTGTCGTTCATTAAGTACACATCGCAAAAGTTGCTGTTTTTGCAGATGTTTTGGTATTTGGACTATTCTGGGTGATAATAACCGGTGGGAATGTCTATCATCGATTATCATCATAATGATGTATTTAACTTTCTATTTGTGTTTTTCCCATTTAAATAAAAATTAATAAATATTATAAAGTTTTTATATACATTATTAATTTATTATTAATTTAATGGTTTGTATTTATTATTCTTATTTGATTTTCAGGTAAAATTAAAATTTACTCCGCAAAACATCAGTTTTTAAAATAAAGTTTACTATTAGCTTAGATATGCAATTTTAATCTAGACTTAACAGCGCACTTACTTTAAACACTTGTAAAAAAGTTATTTAAAATAATCAATTTCAACATTATATAAAGTCCTAATTACATATAATAATTTGGTACATTTTTGTAACTGAAAAAAATAGCGCAATTATGTCGCATGCATTTTTTAATTGTTTTATATAATGTTTAATGTATTGATTAAATATAAAAGTAGCCTTGTTACATAAATTATTGAATTTTATGTACCTAAATCGTTTGTTATCAACGTGTATATGATTATTTTTAATGGTAATTAATAAAAATAGATTCCTAGAGCGCTATTAAGTCACTTAATTAAACTGTTACCAAACTACAAAAAATAATTGTGTTGTACAAATTAACCGTTTGTCGGTCAGCGGTGTTGCACTTACAAAGAAACGACAATGCACATTTTATTGAGCCGAATTTACAAATTATGTGTAGGTAGATTTATGAAATTTTGTCACGATAATATTTAAACTGAAAATATACAAACCACATAATTTAAATAACAAATGTTGACGGTCCATAAAGAGTTAATAGTAAAAACATTAAAAAACAAATGCAATTGTTAGAGTCTTTTAAAAATATTTGTTGAAATATATTACAGACTGTCAAACTGTTTTTTTGAACAAGTAAACACTAAAGTATTGCTATCAAACAACAAATTGTTTTGGTTGTACAATTACAAGTGCCACTGTCGTATTGATAATTTGAGTTAATTTGGACCATAAGAAGCATTTTGGTTTTCAGTTCAATTATTCTAGGCTAGCACTATAACAATTACTGGAATTGATGCAAAAATATTACATTTTTCTTTTCAGAATACCTACAACGCTATTATGTTTTGATACCAGAATTAGGATCACCATATATTCGAAATTAATAAGAAAATATTTTTGCAAATACGGGTGTTTAATTAACTTTATTAAAGTATTATCTACGTAAGCTTTATATATATGCGTAAAATAAGCATATAAAGCTAAATATCCTAATATATCAGTGCGTTGATCTTTGCTTCAGTTTCGTTAATAACCCTATGATTCATTAATTATTCGGAAACACTTATTACAGAATGTTTAATACTTTTTTTTAAATAAAAAAAATAAATTATTTTTTATTAATAAATTTTCTGTTTTAATAATTAGTCATTTTAAATAAACATTAAAAGCAACAAGCACTATTTCCGGTGTTTTTCTACATCTAAATGACTTTTTATAAATTGCTTACAATATTTTTTTCGCTGTCATTTATTTTTAGACATACGGGATGTTTAGTATAAAAATCGTGTGTAGTATGTAGTAATTTAATGTTATCTGTTGTATATTTTTTTGAATAATTTAAAAATATAACGCCCAGGTATAAAAAAATTGCTTTTTACCGTAGAGCATCAATTCGGCGTTCGAGTATGCGCGAAAAGAAAATGATGTCTTGGAAAGAAGCTAAACAGGAAGCAGAAATGCGCGGTGTCACACTTACAAGCGACGAGTTGTTACTAAGTCCACCCGTTAAAAACGGCTCCCTAATTCCGATACCTTCTTCCAACTTATCCCAAGTGCCACCAGTTACGGTTACGGACAATCAATTAAAATCGCATCCTTTCAGTCCCACGTTACCGCCAAATCATATTGGATCGCCTAGACAGTCGCACAATACTCAGCACAGTTCGTTAAAATCGAAAAAATTAAAGGAAGATCCGGAACTACAAATTACAATGCCCAGTCCTTCAGTTAATCCGCGACATAGTAGATTAAAAGAGGTTGGTTTGATACAAACATTAATTGTACGATTAATTTTTCTTATATTTAAAATTTACATGTTGTTAAATTGTAGTGGTAAAAATTTAACTGAAAAACGTATATTTGATGCTTAATGTTAAATTTTAGATAATAAAAAATGTTAAAAATAATGACTGTTAGATGTACGTTATAAAAGAAAGCGTTTTGCCTTATTTTTACCATTATTTGTTTATAATACTAATTTATTGTCAGTAATACATTTGTTTTTATTTAATAAATATTAAGTTTTAGTGAGTACTACAATCTACAGTATTAGTTTTAAGTTTACATCTTTATTAGGGTTAGATTTAAATATAGTGCATTATTTTTTATCATTTTTTAAATTAAGTTTAAAATTTTATATTATAAATTATTAAGGAAAAATATGTAATAAATGTGAAATAGCTCTTCAATTTAAATATTTTGTTAGAACATTTATTGCGTTTTTAAATAAAAATTAATATATTATTTAAAATTAATCATAGCACATACTATTTTTATTTTAAAAATATTGTCATTAAATATGATTTCATTTATGATTTAAATGCCAAGTTTATTTTTTCTCAATACGTCTTTATTTTTTAAATATAAAACTAATTTTAGTATAAAATCCTTTTAATGGTTAGATTATTTTAATTTAAAATAAATAATTAGTTAATCATTACTCTTTAAACGTCTGTAAATCAATGCATTGAAATAACATTGATCCTGCATTTTTAAGTAATTCCTATAAAATCTAAATTTCCCGTTTTATTACTCCTAAGTAGTACATCGTGAGTTCAATATAACACGGATCAGAAACTGAGTGCACAAACGAAACTTGGACTCTCATCCAAGTGGATATACAAAAGTTTGTTGATTTTGGGTAAAGCTGGTTAAGATTTCGTTCACTGTCTTCTATTGAACGCAACCATTTAATAACTAATAAAATATTTCGACTATTCCCACATATTTGTAAGTCACTTAACATTTATTGGCCATGTATTCCTAATGATTAAAATGGATTGGTCATGTTTTACGTAGATTACATACCTATCTAGTCAGAATAACTATGGAAACCCATCCATTACTCGGATAGAAAAGTAGACCGGGTGACCAACGAAAAATTTGGACTTACATTGTATCATGCAAACTTAGCACCTTTATTTATGCTAAACCTCCTCATCCAAATGAATTATTTAAATGGGCGTCCGTTTGCAGTTAACAGAGATTGCTGGAGGAGTTTAATTCGCATACCTCAAATGTCGTTCATTAAGTGCACATTGTAAAAGTTAATGTTTTTGCAGACTGTTGGTAATTGGAAGTACCCTGGGGGGTGTTTATCTCTGATGATGATGATGATGATAAGTGCATAACAGTAACTGAGCTTTCGCCTAGGTTAATGAATACAAGCATACGCTAAGAATATTTTAAGAACATTTAAATGTGAATGTATATCACATTTTAAATGTCTGGGTGCTTTGTTAATTTTTATGAATACTATCGCTGTCTAAAGAATACCACCTATTACTCAAAATATTTCATTACTTGACTAAGATGTTTGTGTATTACGTGTTTTCTTCGTATTTAAAACAATTGTTTAACATGGTTTGCGATGTTCAAAACAATTAAAAATACGATTAAGTAAGAAAACCGTTGGATGCAATGATACATATACCCATAGTTGTTTTCAATGTTTATGTTTTTTTAAAGGATACAAGTTCCAAGAAAATCACCTATCCAACTTATACTCCTAAAGAATTTGTTCCGATTAGTTCTCAACCTCCATCTCCAGCTATCAGAGCCAGAACCAACAGTTATATAAGTCCGGATAAAAATGTAAGATTTTAATCAACAATTGTCCATTTATTATTATTATTATTATTATTAGTCTATTCTACTCAAATAGTTGTTACAAAACATAAAATGAGCAGAGCAGCTTGAATGGTTTAAGCTCAATATATTGAGTATCACTTTCTACCGGTAGTACTTCAGTTTTGAAATGATGCATTTATACATGCATCATTATTATTAAAATTATATATTTAATATCAATAGCTCCAAAGTTAATGGTTTAGGAAAATCATTAACATAATATCTAAAGTCGAATAATAAAAAAAGTACAAAGCATACGGAACGTTTTAAGTTGCCACATAATTTAATACATTATACAATATAAATTACAATAATCAATAGTTTTTATTATTCTGTGCTTTTTAACCTTGAAATTACGACATTGTTTAACGATATATTTAGAATGGTTTTGTTTACACTAATACCCGTTAATTTGTCACTTTTAAATAAACAATATTTACCCTGACATACATGAACTTTCGGTTTTAGATGTATATGTTACTACAACCATGCCAAAGTTAGATCAAAAATTTTTTTTTATTTGCATAAAACCAAACCGATAAAAAAACATTTAGTAAAAATTTCCCAATTTGATGATTAAATAGTCCCACGTTAAAATTTATCCAATTCACAGGCAAGAACATCAAAATCCCTTACCAATGGATTGCCTCCCAATACCGACAACAAAACTAACTCGTTGAATCGCCGAAATCCCAGTTCGTCCAAGCCTCCATCAAATCATCCAATTCATGATCAGCCGCTGCTGAGTCCCGAAACCATCATCGCCAACAACAACAAAGTGAACAAAAAGTTGTCACCCCATACCCAAGACAGACAAAGTAGTAACGTTGTTTCGCCCCAACCAACCCGAAAAGATCCATTGCGATCGATAAATCACGAACTGGACATGCACAACGCGTACAACAACCCGTCCCCAATGACCAAACCCAACGAACCTACCAAGCGGTTGACCTATCATCCACGTCCTCCAGAAGACCACAATACGCAAAAAGCCGCGGTCCGCGGCAACTCAATGACTCGAGTCCGAACAAAAACTCGATCAACAGAGCCCAGCCACAGTTATCCATCCAATCACAGGAATTCGAATTCCAAACTTATTGGCTATGATAACCTAATTCGTGAAAAAGGCAGCGGAAAATGTTGTATTATCATGTGACACTGATGTCATTCCATAACACTTCTTTGTATATCTAAATAATTTGTACCTTGTATATCGATGAAGTCAAGCCTGAGTGTGTACTTTCATTCATTGTACATAATGAACACTTTTTAGTCGCAAATTTCCAGATTTGTTCAAAACGTTGCAGCATAAACAATACTCATTATTAGAAACCACAATTTGAAATGTGCTTTGTAATTTAAATTTTCCAAAATAACAATTCATTCTTAACTTGCATCGAAAACATACATAGGAACTGAGTATTGTGCAATTCACTACCTGTGTAAAAATACATTCCAAAAATCCCCCAATTTTTATCAACAATATGCAAACTGCACTAAATTAAGTTATCTCGACATTCGATAAAATGCAGTCCAGTGTTTATATTGTTTTTCAATCAAATATCTAATTTTATTTTGGCAAGAATGTCCAACTTGTTTGTATATTTTTAATTATTTTTTATGAAATACAAATGACTAAATTTTGCAATTTTTTAATTCAAATGTATAACAGTTTCCAACGCACAATTGTTAGAGACTATAGTGCGGTTTTGAAAATAATACTTATCTTGATACACGTCATTTCCGAAGTTCGCTAAAAATACTATTAACAGGATTACGTATGTATACTCTACTAAATCCACACTACGGACTGATGCACATTTACGAAGCCAACGTTGACTGTTATCTACTAAATGGATAGCATCAAAATTATTGTAAATTTTAAGTAACCTAACTGACAATCACCTTTCACAATGATTTTACAAAATACCCATATGGATACTGAAACAATCTTTATTAATAATATGGCTTTAAAAACATTCTTCAAAAGTGAACATTTAGTCGTCAAGAGATTGCCTTTTCAGTGTCGGCAGTAAAACTCAAACCATTAGGATCAACTATCTTAGTAGTAATGCTATCCCGGTGTCATAGAATGTAACAAGTTAAAAAACATTCAACACAAATTTATTTCCTTCAATAAAGAATACGCTCCCATTTCCTGTTATACAACTGATAATCACAATAATTATGTACCTATCAATCATAGAAACTGATTTTCAGTACGTATGTATTAATAAGTGATATGCGTACCAAACAAGTACCATCCATCGCAAAACATAAAATGTTAATTCATTTGTAGGCGGTGTTTTCGGAAAAACAAAGAGTAACATTTTCACATAAACTCTGTCCAAGTTGCTGCCATTAAACTACTTTTTTCTCTTACATCTACCTCGAAATCAATCTATAAAAATCCACTGCAAAAGGATCTATTAAAAATATTCAATCACAAAGGGATGCTAATGATCCTGAGGATTTGAGTAATGCTTATAAAGTCTCAATTTCCAATGATGGTGATATTCCTGACTGTTAGTCCTCCACGTGGTGCATCCTGGACTAGGTGCCCCTAGACATCTAGACTAATAACAGCAGGGTCCGAGTGCACAGCGGTATAACTGGGCTTCCGCTACGGCGGGTGGGTGCGAACATACACCCAGGATACTTAAAAGGTATCTAAAGGTATACGTATACCATATGTAGCCCTTGGGCTAAGGGAGATAACCCTGACAAAAAATCAGGCGGCCTCGTCAATCTTTGCGAACAGTGGCGACGTCACAAGGATGCCGTCTACCAGCCAAGAAACTTTGTTATTCTTCCGCGTTTGTCTACGCTTGTCAAGCCATCGAAATCGATCGTTCTACATGTCGTATAAATATGGGAAATAATGAAGAGGTGACCACGTCACCAACCAAAATGAATGATGAGTGAAATTCATTCACAAAGTTAAATGCCAAAATAGTAGTCCGAAACAACATTTTCACAATAATCTCGCAACCTATAATCCTAAAAGCGGACACACACATTAATAAAAACAAAATAAAATCTTACATCCAAAATAAGCTTTATTCAATGTATTTGTTGACATCATCGAAAAACATACACTCAAAATACAATACAATAATAAGTAGAAATGTACAAATAAATTTGGAGACATATTTTCGCCAAAATTGAATTATTGTAATAAAAGTAGAGCACGATAAAACCAATGTGTTTGACTATTCTTCAGTATTCTTCCAAACAGTTTTTTTGACAGAACTAACTAGAAATTCTAATTCTTCCTCAAGTTGATCGTCACCATTGGCCACGTTGTCGGTGTCGATACCTTGAAACATATTTTGAACGATTACATTATTATTATTATTGAAATACATGTTACAATGAATTCATTCATTGATTCTATATTTGTACGGTATGTTAAACGATTGACTTCGGTGGCCTGACTAGCCTGACAAGAAAGATTAGGAAGTTTATTACAAAGTAGATAGCATCCTTGTGGCTCACAAGGATTGACGAAGCTGTCTGATTTTATACCACAGTTACCTCTCTTAGCTCAACGGTTACATATTATACACGTATACCTAAAGATACCTTTAAAGTATCTTGGATGTATGCTTGCACACATCCTCCAAAACAGAATCCCAGTTATATCGCTGTGCAGTTGGTTTCTACTGAATATATGGACTAACCATACGCTTGAATGCATTTAGTCTAGGATGCGCCACGTGAAAACGACAGTCGAGTATATCACCATCATCGGAACTTGAAACTTTACAAGCATTACTCAAATCATCAGGATCATTAGTATCCCAATGAAATGAATTAATATTTAAACACTTTTTTAAAATTAATCGTGTCACTAGTTAATCCAACATAGGCATCTAATACTGTCAACTTATCGAATATCAGACCAAAAACAATGATCATCTACTCAGAAATCAAGAGCACGTTTTTAAAGAATCAATGATTTGATCCAGTTTAAAAATGGCGCCCATATCAACAAACAACTCGCACTTATCAACAAGCTATAAAAAATGACAAAGCTTTGTATTATTCACCAATTCTTAGAATAATGCTAAAACTGAAACTCTTTTTTCTATAGCTAATGATCCTGAGGATTTGAGTAATGCTTATAAAGTCTCACTTTCCAATGATGGTGATATTCCTGACTGTTAGTCCTCCACGTGGTGCATCCTGGACTAGGTGCCCCTAGACATCTAGACTAATAACAGCAGGGTCCGAGTGCACAGCGGTATAACTGGGCTTCCGCTACGGCGGGTGGGTGCAAACATACACCCAGGATACTTAAAAGGTATCTAAATGTATACGTATATCATATATAGCCCTTGGGCTAAGAAAGATAACCCTGACAAAAAATCAGGCGGCCTCGTCAATCTTTGCGAACAGTGGCGACGTCACAAGGATGCCGTCTACCAGCCAAGAAACTTTGTTATTTTTCTACGTTTGTATTACGCTTATCAAGCCATCGAAATCAATCGTTCTACATGTCGTATAAATATGGGAAATAATGAAGAGGTGACCACGTCACCAACTAAATTAAAAAAATTTTTCTATATAATTCAGAAACCAAATCACTCATTCTTTAGACAAGACCTTCCCAATCGAGGATTTTGGCTAGGTTAGAATAACATAAAAACACAATTTTCCATCTGAAATACTGTTAAACATCAAAGGCTTATAAAAGAGGCAATGATCAAATAAGGAAAACCAATTCCTGGTTAATCGGGGGTAGGGTGGAGTGCCTACCAATAAACCACTCTAGCACAGTATGATAAATCAGAAATCAGATACGAATGATTCTGATAATTTGCCAATATAGTTTCAATTAACAATAATTCTGATATTCTTTACTGTCATCTCCAAATGGTGCATCTTGGACTTGGAGTGCTTAAGTACCCAGTCTAATACAACAGGTACACAGCGGTATAACTGAGCTTCTGTTTTAACGGATGGATGCAGTTGTGACATCACAAGAATGCCGTTCATCAGTCAAGAAACTTCGTTATTATCCTACATTTCTTATGCTTATAAAATCATCGGTGGCGATCGTTTGATGTGGTGTACAAATATTGAAATTATGAAAAAGTGGACACGTCATTTACAACCATGAATGAAATTGTTTTATGTGATACCATTTTTGTAACCAAATCAAATATTTACTATTCAATCTATATCAAACATCATAGTCATGTTTCTCAGCTAAAATCAATTCTACAATTCTAAAATTAAACAACGCATAATTACACTTTACGTCAAAAATGCTTGACATTTATCACTAGACAACCAAAAATATGAATTAAAAACCAAAAACGAGTCAACTTGCCATTTCTCAAAGCAATGCGCAATTCCCTCTCTTGATTGTAACGTTCCACAATCTTTGACTTCCACAAATTGAATTCGCTAAGCAAACGTCGGCGTTTCTCGTACAAATCACGGCTAGCCTTAGACACAACAAGACGGTCTTCGTTTGCAAGATGTGCATTGTATTTCGACATGTTCTTTTTAATGTCCTAAAATGTTCAAAAAAGAGCGTGGATATACATATATACATTGTTCATTATTTTGAATGTTTTAATTGAAACATCTTTCAGCAGTGAAGCCGAACGTGGGCCCGCATTTTAGTGCCGGTGGTGGGATTCGAACCAATGCCCACCGAGGTCCGAATTTGAGCGCTGTACCGCTAGACCACCCCGGCACCATATATATATATATATATATATAACCCTTTTACTCTGGAAAGTATGGAGCAACAAGATTGTTTCATGTAATTGTATTTGTATTTTTTTATTTCATTTTTTTTACTACTGTGAATGTTTTACGGGAAACATCTTTCAGCAGTGAACATCTCACCGAATCTAAACGTAGGTCCCCATTTAATGGGCCAATGGTGAGGATCGAACGCATGCCCACGCAAATGTTGTGCACAAATCCAATTGACACCAACATGATGCAACCTTTATAGCAAACATGTAATAATTAAATAACAATACCCACTTTGAACGATAATGTAAGCATAAACAAATCAATCCCCGGTTGCTAATTGGTCTTCACTAATTGACTAATGCAAAACTCTAGTAACTTATTTAGACCCACAAGCCAATGTGTGGAAACAAAGAAATACCTGTGCATTCACAACAAGGATCTGGCGCTCCACTTACTTTGAGTTGGTCGGCAGATAACAACGACGGTGGTCTCGGCCTCCACATAAATGTTCGCAATCCCTTTATGGGCATTTTGTACAAACACCGACCAATGCAATTCCAAAACCACATGGCATTGTCGTTCTTTTGGTAGAATGCACTCACAACTGTCACTACATAACGACCTGTGGGATCCCAATGAAATTCACTGACCATAGGGTGATCCGCCTTGTTCAAAATTTGACCATCGTCTGCCGAAATAAATTCCAAAACTCCATCGGCACTAGTGTCGATGTTTGAAAAGTGTTACAAAAAGGATATTAATATTAATATTTTGAACATTAATTCTCTTGTCGAGTATTTAAAAGTAGACCTACCAAATAAGTGCAATTTGGAACAGAAAATTATCAGAAGAAAACAATTGAGGAAATAAATGATCATATTATAATCTGGTCATATAGAAACGTTATACAGAATATTAACCATAATAAACAGATGACTAATATATTAGTTTAAAAAGTCCACTTAAGTTACAAATTAAAAACTAAATACTCACTAATATCTTAGTCAAGGATTCTAATGATCCTGATAATTATAGTAATACTTATAAAGTCTAAATTTTCAAAAGTGGTAACAATGCTCTTTCCATATCTCCATGTGGTGCATCCTGAACTGAACCAGGAACCGAATGCACGGTGGTATAACTGAACTTCCAAATTGGTGGACAAGTGTAGGCATACATCTAGGATACTTAAAAGATATCCTAAGGGGGTAGCCGCTGAGGGAAAGAAAATAACCCTGACAAAAATCTGGTTGCCACATTAATCTTTGCAAACAATGACACCGTTACAAGAATCAGCCAAACCCTTTGTTATCCTCCTACGTTTTCTATGCCTATAAAACCACTGAAACCGGTCGTTTGATATGCTGTACAAATATAGAAATAATAAAAAAATGACCACGTCACCAACCACAACAATAATTCAATCGAGTGTCCTGACTAGAGTAAAGTTGTGCCACTAATTGTTTCTATTAAAAGTACAACTTACAGATTTCTCATCTTATTTAATGCTAGAACAATAAGTCCGCATCTGTTTATAAATAACTGTTCCTATAATCATTACCAAAATTGTGTGTGAAAGCTTCAACAGTCCAGCAATAATGCTAGGCCCAAAAATAATAAAGCTGACAAATATTAAAACAAATATCAATTAACGACGACTATCAGAAATGTTTACGACATACCTCTTTAAACTTGCCACAAGCAACAAATTGCCCTTGGGAGACCATCGTAACTCGTTGCTGCGTGAAGCAGACAAATCAAGAACCACTACTTCACGAATGCTCGATCCACGAGTCACGTCGTAAATTGCTACAGACATTTTGCCACCCGACGTATTTTGCAAAAAAGCGAACCGTGTTCCATTTGGCTCCCAATGGAACGACGAAACGGTACATTTCACCTCGAGCTGATCCACCGGATATAACTTTTCACGCATACGTACGAGCTCGAAATTCATGTACGTTCCCTAAGTGAAAACGTTGACGATAAATATACTAGTTTGGAAAATAATATCATTAATCAGACAGCACCAAATGTGTTCAACCTTTATTGATTTAATCATATCATTAGCTCTCTTTTACTAAACTACAGTTATCGATATATGATAATATGCGATTCGTTTGAAATGTCTCAAACTTGACATGAGTTGCAGCGGGGATATTAAAATGTAGGAATAAAATCCTGCAATTTGGCAATAAAACGCTCATTGCTCTACAATAATACTCCTAAATATCCAAACGATTGAATAATCAAGTGATAAACTTTAGTTTCCACCTATGACAATACTTTGTTTTATCATTTTAGATGGTATTCAACGACTACACTCTGTCCAGAGTGCCGGAGTGACACCATAAATAAATTCCTTAACTCTTGCTTCAATAGAAAGCGATTCAAATAGTACTAACCTCATCCAACTGTATTAAATTTCCGAAATAAAAAATTTATTATTACTTATGGCAAAAAAGGTTTGCATAAATAAATGAATAATAGTGCCAGTAATTAACAATCTGTTGCGTTGATTGCAACTTGACAACATCAATTCAGCTTTCATCATTACAATGTGATGCACCAAAAATGATGTCGTTATAATAGAAATGACACGTACCACATATTTGACCTGCTTGTCGCCGTCAATTTTCTTTTTGGCACATCGCAAAACTTGAACAGCCAAAAAATCGCCTTGATCATGCCATGTTAGACAAATTTCGGCCACAGAAAACAGATTCTTTGTGCACAATTCCTGGCGACTAGGAATCTCCAACAAGACAACTCTAAACAAAATTTATTAAAATTAAGCATTTGAAAATACGGTAGATAGTAACTATTGTGTATTGCAAATAGCTCATTTTTTACGTCTAGCCTATTACGTGCTTTCGGAACAGTCAATGCACCAAGTTTTATTCTTCAATGGTCCAAAGTAAACATTTTCGAGCGAGAAGACAACCATTGCAGCCGAATGAGTCTGTATATGATAACGGTATGGAGATTTAAGCCAATCTACCAGGATATTAATATAGCACATTCCAGGCTTATACTAAATTCCGTAATCATTAATGATAAACAATTTTCAATCAATAACCATCATACCTCGCAGGCGTATTGTGCGATTCCGGTACCCAATACGCAAGTATATTATCACTAGGTGACCACGAAAAATCTTGAACATTGGTTCCTATCTTTTTCTTATCCAACAATCGGAATGCCTTATTCACATCATACACATTAATTGAACCATCACGCAGACAAGCAAAGTATTCGTCCTTGGGCGACCATTTAAACGCTGGGTACGAGTCGACCGAAACAGTAAACTGTCGGCGGCTGACACACTGCCGAATATCCCAAATGATCACGTCGGCCATCGGGCGGTCGTGATCGCTGGGTGTTTGTGACATACTCGGACTAAGCGAAACCATAAATCTGTAATCAAAATTAAAGTCGAAAAATCCAATCAACGTCACAATGGAAAAAGCCTGATGGTTAATGATGATTATAATTACATGAAACATGTTTGTAATGACTTATCAAAAGTCTGTAACGCTTAATTCAGTAGATAGAAACCAGAAATATACTACTAGAAATACTAAAGAATATAGCACGAAATCGTTCTCAGTAGTATATTTGTTCATATTTTCTTACTTAACCTTTTAGTTTCTATATTTCCATTACTCTTTTTTTATTACTGTAAATGTAACAACTTTATTATTACATAATACTAACGTATCCTAGATGAACAAATAACGTGTTATACAGCAACTTCATAATAGTATTCTTCAATGACCTTCACTGTTGATAATAATAATAATACTGACAGGAAATAAATTTAATAATTGTCTTTAAAAATCGACTTAGAAAGCTATGATATAACATGTTATATGTCGATGTGATACTGTCAAGCTGTTCAATCTGAAAAAGGAAACCAAATTAATCATCAACCAAATCCTTTAAATAAAAACCCTGACAAGAAAGCGAGTGGATCGTTATTAGTCTAGTTTATAGCCTCCGATTCGTCCAACACGAGCAAAAAACATCTTCGACCAGCTTAACTATCAATACTATCAAAACACAAGTAAAAAAACTATATTTTCTCCGCACACATCAAATGTTCAAAACACTTAAGCCAAATCAATTCAAAATTTGTTATCGAAAAAGTCAAACTTGAAACACACCTTTCTTTAGGCGAAAAATCCACCATTTTGACTCCCTGATGTGGAAATCGTCCTATACGAGTAAACTTTTCACCGCCCCACAAAATGACGCCGAGTGAATGCATAGTAGCCAAATATGTTCCTTCATGTGACCAGCGCATCCAGCCGTCAGTCCAGCGAATTCGTTCTTCAACAACAATCGGTTCAACATCCGTATTCCAAAAGACACTGCCCAACTCACCATCGTTATGTACAACGGCGAACTGATCACGACACAATTCATTTAACAACCAACTCTTCAAATTGCCCTAAAAAGTCAATGCACATTATAAAAACACTTCACAACATACGAAATCTTTAAATTCTTGCTTGGCTGCCGGTTTCCATTCAGTACTGACGTTAACCAAACGTTCGAAATCCGAAAGCAAAGTTACTTGTAAAGTGTGACTCTTGTCCAAAGCCATATTGTTCATCTGACGAACAGCTTGTGAAGCAGATTTGCCATTTTCGTACGTTATAAATATGTAACCCTTGGTTTGCTGTTCGCTGTCAACCGGAAATTCATGACCAACAATTGGACCGAGTTTCGAAAATTTATCCAATAAAAACTTTTTTAGCAAATCGATTTTGGCTGATCCAACGACGGGACAACCATCAACAATAATGGTAGATCCCAAATGATCATCAGGTTCAGGTTTCTTTTCCAAAATATCAGGTATTAGTTCTTTAAAAAAATAAATTTGAATTTGACACCATATTAAAAAATAACTAGAATATGTTTGTATTAGTGTATAAAAATTATGTAAAATATTGTTTAAAACTAATTTCCAATGCTAGACGCAAAAAATAGTGATTATTCAACAGTAATATCTAACCTTCACTTTAATGTACAAACAACTTATCCGTTTCAAAATGACTTAGCTGCAATTGTATTTAACATTCGTACTCATTTTTGTTAGAAACTAAAACACAATTACAAAAATACCAAACTAGTTACATCACTAAAATTGTGTCAAGAATGACATTCAAATCTACGATTACATTTAAGTAAACCAATAGTGTTGTCTTAAATACTGGGATGCTAATAATCCTGAGGATTTGTGTAATACTTATAAAATATATTTTTTTAATAATAACCATGTTCTTGATTGTCATCTCCACGTGATGCATCCTGGACTAGGTAAACACAAGCAGCTAACTTAACAGCAAGGACATAGTGCACAGAGGTATACCTAGGCTTCTGCTACGACTGATAGGTACAAGCACACACCCAGGGTACATAAAAAGTATCTTAAACTATAAGCACATCGTTAATTAAAGATAACACAAAAAATCAGTCTTGTAAATTTTTATAAAACTCAAAACTACAAAAAAAACTTTGACTAATACGTTACAGTAAAATTTCAGTAAATCATTTGTTCAAAAAAACAATTAGTTACGTATATATCGAAATACTAAATAAAAGTAAAATTAAATATATAATATTAAAAAACCCACAAAGATAATAGAAAACTATTATTATAATTACAAGTTAATAAACAGTCAAATAATTTAATTCTTAAAAACAATTCACATATTCAGTACAAGCTGGACAAACACGTATATTAAACAACAATAGAAATTGTAATAAACTATAAAAATAAATTTAATTTAAACAAAATCCAGAATAACTACGTTCAATTGTGTATAAATTAATTCATTTATTAATAAAAATGCACTTTTTCCACCATAAACACCATTTCAAAAACATAAAATAATAAAAATAAAGTTCTGTAAATTAGTGTTACCTTTGTCGTCGACATCAATTGTATCGAGTGGAGACATCGTGTAGATATACAAAAACAGCGGTAGATCAAGGGCAATGTCCTGTAAATTACTAAGTAAATTAAATACTTTTAAAATGTAATAAACACTAAAAATATATTGTTTTAATTATTAAAAATAAAATAATAATACAATATACAAAATGAATTCATCTCATAGTTTATGTCTATTATTTTTATTTAGAATTTATATTTATTTATTATATTTATAGTAATTAAGTCAACGGTAAAAAATAATTATTACACTTAAACTAAATCTTTTATTATTTTAAATAATAAATTAATTCTATTTTTTCAAAAGCATTTTAATAAATAAATTGATTTTGAAATATTTTTAGTAAAAACATTTATTAAATGATAAAAAACATTAATTTTTAAAATATTCCAATATTAATAAAAAATATTTTTATCAATATTTTTTGACCTAAAAGTATATGTAATAAAGAAATATTTTCAATTGTGTTAATGATTACAGGTTGGTATACAAGTTAAATAGGAGAAGATCATTTTAGTCCTCAATTCAGTTGTATTTGTAATTTTGCGTAAATAAAGGAGTTATTATTATCATTATTATTATTATTAATATTTTTACTACTTTAAGTATTTTACGAGAAACATCTTTCAGCGGTGGACATTTTAGTGGAGTTGAACGTAGGCCCGCATTTAGTGAAAAAAAGAAACAACTGGAAAATTTTAATTTTGTACTAATATTGTAAGTAATAAATAATCCTAGATACATTGAAAACCGTTTTTGTTTATCTTGCAGTTTGTAAATACCAGATAAAAAAATGGAGCTGTGATGTGAGCACAATAGATGAGGTCTGACTATCTTACTGTCAGCATTATGTGAAACATTAGATTAAACAATGGTTGGTAAATTATTAATAAATAAGATAAATAACAAAGTTTAATGCAGATTCTTAAGAAACTCTTAACAAAATGGGAGAAAAAGGAGTTTACATTTAGTCGAGTCCTAGAATAACAATTTAAAAAGGAATTACTTATCCAGTTTAAAGTTAAATTTGTAATACCTAATAACCTAAGCTTGGTTAAAAATGATTTTTAAAAGTATTTGTCAAAGGCGTATGCAAAGTCAGGGTAAATGGCATTAATACAGGAGCTATAATAAAAATAAAAATAATAATAATAATAGTTATTATTATTATTATTATTATTGTTATTATTATTATTATTATTATTATTATTATTATTAAGTTAATGACGCAGGTAGAATGCTCATCGACCTAAAGCTCTTTAGTTTTGACTTATTACCAGTTTTGTATATAGGTCTAATAAATGCCACCTTTTTAAAAAAAACAAAGTCAGAGTCATTAAAAGTGCTAAAACACGGGTCATAAAGAGGGATTTACAAAATTACACATTTTCTAAAAATCTTGGAATAAACACAATTAGAACAATATAAAATAGAGTTGAGATTTGCTAATAACTTAACAAATGTTAAAACGTTGAAGAAAAACGTTCTAATAACATAACAGAAACTAAATAGCTCAAAATTTAAAATGGCAGTGGATTGAAACACTGATTTGAAATAGTTGAGAAACAAGTTGCAGACTTTAACAAAACAATATTTTCAAAACTGTTTTATTTAAAAATTTTTTTATAAAATTAAAATTTTAATTTGATATAGTAAATATTTTTTAAAATTAAATATGTTACACAGTGTCATTAATACATTTAAGTATTAAAGATTTTTTGTTTTTATTTTTTTTATAAATTTAATTACTTTATTAAAATTTATTTTTTGTAAACAATTATTTTGTATATTTTGCATTTTATTTTGTTGTAAATGTTATATATATATATATATATATATATATATATATATGCATTTTGTTTTAATGTATACAATGTTGCCGTAACCAGTAGATGGTTTTATGGATTATTATAAAAAATTGAATAATTTTTTAAATCAAAATCAAAAATTGCATAAAAAGGTTATTAAACATGTTTTTCAACGAAATAACTGCAAAGTGCATGACAATAACGCGTATATCTAACGTTAATAAAGTAGGTTTGAATTTTGGTGATATTGCTTAAGAATAGTAAATTAAATTTATTTGAATGTGTAAATAGAAGCAAAATTAATTCAAGCAAAAGTACAGCTGATTTTTGTTTCTTAAAAAATGAATACAAATCAAGTAAAAATTTTAATGTTTTAGATATAAAAAGTAAATTACAATTAAATTTAGCGGTAAGAAATAGTAATTTTTTATATTTTTATTGTTTTAAATTTTTTTTTTAAATTATAATAATTAATTAAATTAAGTTTGTTATATTAAATAGTAAAAATTACTCATAATTTTTACAATTTATTAACTATCAAAGAGAAAATGTACTTTATTGTCGGTTATGTTGCAATATTTATACAAATTAAAACATTTTATTTTTATTTTATGTAATTTTATTTAAATAAAATAAATTTATAGTTTTTTGAGTGTAAATTTAAGTAATTTATAACAAGTTCTAAGAATGAAAATTTATTAAAAACAATTTAACTATCTAATTTCTAACCTTTTGAATTATAAGTAGATAGTTAAACAATATAAACTTTAGTAATTGTTATTGAAAAAATAAAAACAAACATTACAGTTTTGTAATATAAAAAATTATTTATTTGTTGTTTACAATATTCCAGTTTGTATGATTATTCTTAGTTGCACCAATGTTTGTTTTAGTTTGTTTTCCGTTGTTATAATTTTTATGCAAGCAACTAACTAAAATGTTTTATTACTTAATAAATATTATTTATTATTCAATTAATAAATATTAGATTTCATTATTATACAATGTCTGCGTATACGTTAAATGTTTAAATAAATATTTTAAACTTTTATGTTAATAGTTTTTTAAGAGTTTAAAAAATATTAATAATTGTGTGCATGTTAATTATTTTAATAAAATTAATTTAAAAGATTTTATTAAAAAATTAGCATTGTATGCAAAGTTTAATTTTAAGGCGTTACTCAAAGTCAATTTGATTTTTATCTTGGATATGTAACAGGATTACTTTGAATTTATAAAGCATAAAAGAATAATTCATAACTGTCTTAATTTTTTTTGTGTTTAAATATAAACAAGTTTAATAAAAACCCAATAAGTAAATTTAATTACATTTAACAAATTAGAAAAGTTTAAAGTCTATTTAATTTTTAAAATTATAATTTTAGAATACTGAGTTATTTAACTATAATTATAAAACAGAAATGTAGTTTTTGATTATATATAAAGTTATGTTATTATAAATATTAATTTGTAAATATTTTATCTTAAAACACAAACTACTTGCACAATTATAAACAATTAGTCATTTGTTTAAATATTTTATCAAACAATTTTATTATTAATATTGGTTTGTATGTGCTGTTAAATAACCAAATAAGAGTTTTTGGTATTTAACTATTTAAATAATGTATAAAATATAATTTTAAATTAGTCAGTCAGTTTGTTTAATTTAATTAATAAAATGTTGGTAATTGTAAAGCATTTTTAACAATTTAAACATATTTATTAAAAATGTTAATTATTAACAAAATATATATTGAATGTTATATAAATACGTCTCTTATTAATTTATTATTTCAATTTATTTAATTAAATTAGATTTATTAACTTTTGTTAAAATTAAGCAATTTATTATTTTTATTTCTACAATTATAACTACTATTGTTTTTAATTCATAAAAAATAATTTATTTGTTCTGACATAACTGAATAAATAAATAGTTCACGAAAAGATAACATTAGGAATTTAATTGTATAATTTGTAAATGCATTATTAATAGAATGCTAATAATTTATAAAATTCAAGTAGTACTTATAAAATCTTAATTTTTAAGTATGGTGATATTTCTGACTGTTACCCGTACATGGCTTATTTTGAACTAAGTGCACTCAAGAATTTAGGCTAACATAGAAAAAGCCAAATATACAATGATATAACTGAGCTTTTGTTTTAAAAATGTGTGCAAAAATATACCCAGGATACCTAAAAGGTATATTGAGGTATATATACACCATATGTAGCCGTTAGGCTACAACAGAAATAATCATGACAAAAAATTAAGCGGTTTTGCTAATTTTTGTAAATAATAGCGTTGTTACCAGGATACCATTTATTGGCTAAAACATTTGTTATATTTCTACGTTTGTTATGTTTATTAGGCCGGTAGAATCGGTCGTTTACTATGTTGTACAAACAAAAAATAATAAAAAGATGATTAGATTACTGACTACAATAAATAAACGCAAAAATGTACTATTCATGTGGTATAAAACAAATATAATTAAAAAACCGTTTTGTTTAAATTTTGACAAAAATTATTGTTTTAATTATAAAAACCATTATTAAACTGATATCGATTTATAAACAAGAATTTTATTAATTTTTTTAATGTTTGCTACTGTAAATGTTTTACTAGACACATCTTTCGGCAGTGGACATTTTAGCGAAGCCAAACGTGGGCCCGCATTTTAGTGCCGGTGATGGGATTTGAACACATGCCCACCGAGGTCTGAATTTGAGCGCTGTACCACTAAACCATTCCAGTAATATTATTTTAATACCAATCGTAAAAATAATGATAATAACCAATTTTATTGTAAATATGAAACAATTAACAAATTAGTTACATTTTACATATTTTTTAAAAACTTAAATATAAATTATATTTTTGAATAATTTAACAGAATTTACAAAAGCCCAATTGTAACCTTTTAGGACAAGTAAATAATTTAAAAAACATTTTACAAGCATGGTTGTTACAAGAATTGCATTTAGATCAATGTTTGAAACCGTTAAATTACTGTTTTGAAAATATTTTACATTTAACTAAATTAAACAATGAACAAAGTAATAACAACGGTAACATTCAAAATTTTAATGTATTTAAACAAAAACAGAAAAAAATAATATTTTGGATAATTTAAAAAATAAATTAAATTATTTAAGAATGGATTTAGAAAAACAAATTGAATATACTAATATAAATAACAAAAATATTAAAAACTGTGAACGTGAAAAAAATAATTTTAAATACAATGATACAGGTAAGTGAATAATGGTTTAATGTTTTTGTATTTTAATTGCTAAGTACGTATTAAATTAAAAAACATTAAAATTTATCTTTTATTTAAAAACTATGTATAAACAAACAAATGGGATGCTAATGATCCTGAGGATTTGAGTAATGCTTAAAAGTTTCAATTTCCAATAATGGTGATATTCCTGACTGTTCGTCCTCCACGTGGTGCATCCTGGACTAGGTGCCTATAAGCATATAGACTAATAACAGCAGGGTCCAAGTGCACAGCGGTATAACTGGGCTTCCGCTACGGCAGGTGGGTGCAAACATGCATTTAGGACGCTTAAAAGGGATCTAAAGGTATACGTATACCATATGTAGCCCTTGGGCTAAGGGAGATAACTCTTACAAAAGTCAGGCGGCCTCGTCAATCTTTGCGAACAGTGGCGACGTCACAAGGATACCGTCTACCAGCCAAGAAACTTTGTTATTCTTCCATGTTTGTTACGCTTATTAAGCTATCAAAGTGGATCGTTTATATGTTGTATACATATGGGAAATAATGAAGGGGTGACCACGTCACTAACCAAAATAAAAAATGAAAATGAATGAAACAAACAAATACACATTACAACTCTCACAACAATTACTGCAAAAGAGTAATTATTTAACTAAAACCTCTCTAGCGACTACATAGCATACAAGAAAAACGTTACTTTGATTATAAAATATACAATACTATACAATAATTAAAAAAAACTATAATTATATATACATTTATATTGTAAGTAAAAAAAATGTATAAACCATCAACTGATGCAAAATCAAAAATGGACTAAAATGATTAACATGATTTATAAAGACAACTATTAACAAAAATACGTATTACATGCAATTTTTTTCAGTTACCAAATGATTAAATACATTATAAAGTTAAAAAAATTTAATAATCTATGTGATCGCCTTTCTTTTGAACAACCTGAGTCAGGCGTTTTGGAATGCTGTCGATGAAAGTGTTGTTATATTTTTGTTTCATCTTGTATTGAACAACAAACAGAATACGTTTACATAAATCCTCACTTTCAGTATATGCTTAATGATGTTGCGCTTTAGCATACTAAAAATTTTTTCAATAACATTGATATGCAGGCTGTTAGGTGGCAATTGAGTGAAAGATAGTTTTTTTGATTTTAGCCCCTCTACTGTCTAAATGTAAATATAAAGCAAATATAGTGAACTTAGATAAATATGATGTTACCTTTTTGAACGTATGACATGGAGCATTGTCCTGATAAACAGTAGTAACCCCCGTGTAAGTGTGTTGCATTCCATAATGAAAAACATCTTTTATAACTGAAACAATGTTTTCACTATTTAAGGTGCCTGATATAATTCTCCATTTGGTAGGTTCATTATATTTAATACCAAACCAACACATTACTTGTTGAGGGTGGGCTTTTTTCTAACAACCGGGAGTGAATGTTTTATGAAAACTCGACCCACACAACACTTTGTTTTTAAAGCCAAATGGTTCGTCCCGAATTATTGTTTCATTTGCAAAGTATACGGAACGCCTATAACAAAGGTGTCGTTCACTCTATAGTTTACAAAAAAGGCTAATCTATCATCCTTTTGTTTTTTGGTAATAAATGGCTTAACCTTTGGTGATTGTAGAGTTAAACCGTAATCAATTGCTCTGTTTCTTATTGGGACATAAGTAAAATTGTTTAAACTATTTCTTTTGGTTTCTGAAATAAGTTTATTATAGTTTTTTTAATTCTATAACAATTTTCTGTTCATCTATAGTAGTCGTTACACGTTTTCTTACAACATTATCATAATTTCGTGGTTTTTGATATGATAATAATCTGATAAATTGTTGAAAAGTTAACTCTGTATAAATCTGCCAATCTTTTGGGGTGAAAATCCTTCATTTTTTAATTCTTTTAATGACACGATATTCATTTTCGGTAAGATGAAAACATTTAATATCACTACTGTCCATTTCACAAACGATGCAATCAGAAAGCATAATTAGCCAATGAGCGGAATCTCAAGATTAAATGTAAATAATAAATTATTCGATTTGTTTTTAAATTTTTACTTAAAATTAAAATATATATATATATATTTTTAAAATATAGATTAGAATAATTAAATGTGTATTTTGATAATTACTATAACATTACAATCAGGAAGATTTGATTGTTCGTTTAACATCAATTTTAAAGATTAGTTATTGTTCATTTTTAATGAAATTAAGCATTAAAATAATAATAGGTTAATAATTACAAAAATTATGTAACTTCAACTTATTATCCACGTTTATATAAGAGGTAGCTTTTAAAATATGCTATTTTGGCCCACTCAGCCTTTTTAAATAAATATTTCTAAGTATATATAAATGAACTATTAATTACTTGACATTATTTTTAATTCTCAATATTTATTTTTACAAAAAAACAATTGGACATAACAAATTAATTTAGATTTAATACTTTTGTACTTTATTGCGTTAATTTTTGAAATGGCTGTATATATTTATATTATGTAATTTTTAAAATAATAAATTTGTTTAAAGCAGTGAGTATTTTTATAACTCCGAATAAAAGTATTAGAATATATCAACTGTAACATAAATTTAGTTTGTGTATTTCCTTTAGGTATAAACGTTAAATATTTGCATATATAAATATATGCATTTAATTATTTTTTTTTGTATATATACACTGTTATTGTTGTTGGAAAGGAAAAAGTTATATTAAACAAATACTCAGCCTCCTTAACATTATTGAACAAAGTCAAGAATTTCAGCAATTACTTACAATTAATTTTATTGATTTTATGAAAGCTTTTGATAGTGTTTATCAAGAATCTTTGTAAAAAAAAATATTAGGTTTTACGGAATGCCTTTGAAATATGTGAATATTATGCGTTCGTTATACCAAACTTCAAGTTGTTGTGTTTGAACAAGAAGTGGTCATACTGTTATGTTCGAAATTGTTATGGGAGTACGTCAAGGATGTATTTTGTCACCGTTTTTGATTCTTCTGGTAATTGACTTCATTATGACTCGATCCATAAATAATTGGTTTATGGTATCAAACAAAATCATGATAAATTAACAGATTTGAATTTTGCAAATGATATTGGTCTACTTAGTGAAACTCCAGAAATGATGCAAAATATGACAACACGACTCGGTGATATCAGTTCTCATATTGGTTTACGGATTAATTGTTCAAAAACAAAAATGTTGCGCACCAAGTCAAACAATTATTTGCTCATCAAAATTAATAGACAAAATATTAATACTGTTGATTCCTTTACTTATCTGGGAAGCATTATTGGTAAATACGGAAAAACCGAAATTCATGTTAAAGCCAGAATTGGAAAGGTAACGTCAGTTTTCCATAGACTCAAATCAATATGGTCATGTTCTTCCATCCGCCTGAAGCCAAAACTTCGTTTGTACGCATCAATAATTATTTCTACGGCAATATATGGGAGTGAAACGTAGAAGTGAATAGATAAAATTGATAAGATGGTAGATGTTTTTCATAACCAGCGTCTTAGAAGTATTTTAACGATTACTTGGTGCGATCACACTTCAAATAATGAGATAATAAAAAGAGCTGACTCTCGTTTACTACATGACATCATTACAATTAGACAAAGAAAATTATTTGGTCAAATTCTACGTTTACTGCTGGAAAGACCAGCAAAACCGATTTTGAAATGGAAGATCTAATGTATGATGGGATCAAACAAAATATTTGGCAAAATGTTCAAATACGTGAAAAAATTTTGTTGTCTCATGTTCTGTTTGAATTATGGGACTTTGTTGTGGGTTTTTATTGCAATTGTTATCTTATAGCCCGATGTTTATTTTTAAAGCAAAAGTTTTGTAATAATAATAATAATAATAATAATAATAATAATAATAATTATTATTATTATTATTATTATTATTATTATTATTATTATTATTATTACTTATTATTACTTACATAAGAACAGTTGAATAATTTTTAAAACAAATAAAAATAAAAATATATTGTTTATATTCAATAAGATCTCTGATTAAATGCTTTCTAAAATTAACAACTTAATTTTGCTTCAAATTTTAAAATTAATAATAATTTTTAATTGTAAATTTTGGATACTTAGTACAAATTAGTAGTATAAAGTTTTTAATAAACCAATTTTTAATTTACTGTAGAAACACTCCGAGAAAAATCAATTGAATTTGATATTGAACAACTTCATATTGATTGCATTTTACTTGATTCAGAAATTCAAGATTTGGAGAGATGCATAAAAGGAAATTATGACAGTAAAAAAAAGTTTAACAAATTAGAATTGGATCATATTCAAACAAAGGTAACATTGCTTGTTTGGTTTTGTAAAACTTTGTACTTTATGAAATGTTTATTTTAATAAATGGAAGATTACTAACAAGGTTTATGGTAATAAAACACAAAATTATTGTAGTAAATGCATTAATTTGTAATATTTTTTCAAGCATTAAAACAGGCCTAAGAACGGTGTTATTGTGAAAAATAAACATTATTAAAACAAGTACTTTCTTCCAATTAACTGTATTCGTTAAATGTTTTATTTACTATAAATGAATATAATTGTTTCACTTGTATGTTTGCTTCAATATATTAATTGTTAATAAAAATGTTTTGTTCTATAACAGAAAAAACTAGAAAATTTATACAGCGAAGAAATAAGTATTTTGCAACAAATTGACGAAAATAAAAATAAATTATCAAGTATATTAGACGCTCATCAACTGGACAAAACAATTTTATCGTATGTTGTGCTCTATTGATATTATTATTATTATTATTAAGCTTTAATATCTCACTAGAGATACATTCAGATAAAATACATTTTTTACCATCAATATAAAAAAGTAGTAGTACAAATAATGGGATCAAAATGAAATAGAATGTCATATGTTAATGAATATAAATATAGTCTATATAGTATGCATGTGATTTTTAAAAAAATATTCAAAATTGCTGTACATAGAATGAGTCATTATAAGAGCACAACTTGTAAATAAATGTATACATCTTTTAAAGAAATTCCCACAGTACTATATATCTAAATTACTATCTACATCCCATACATTTCTTAAATAAATGCTCAAAGTAAAATCCGGTGTTTTATATTTATATTTTATATTTATTTAGAAATATTTGTTTTAAATTAAACATTAAAAAATCATGTCTTAAAGTTAACACGTAATTAAACGCAATTTACATAATAAATATAATAATTAATTTAGTATTAATTTATGTGTTTAATTTAAATTTTTTTAATATTGTTTAATATTCCAAATTTATATTTACTAAATCGTTAAAATTTTTAACCGTCGTTTATTACAAAACGAAAAAGCTAGTTTTGTTTTATAAAAATTAAGTTGGACAATTTTAAAACTTTGGTATTTAGTTTTTATGGTGTACACAGCACTGCAAAAATTAATATTTGGAGTACAAAAACAAAGTAAAATGTAAAGCTAATTTTGTAAAACATTATATATTGGACAAACAATATATTGGTTTTGTATAGAAAGTGAAAGTCATTGTATAGCAAATTGTACTAAAAGCATCAAACAGTGGCAATTATATATATATATATATATATATATATATATATATATATATATATATATATATATATGCAAATGTGTTATTTAAACTACGATGAAACGGAAAAAGCTATTTTTTTTAGATGTTTCCACTTAATAGCACAAACATTAATGTTAATGAGCACTTTTCAATATAATAAAGTAAAATGTGCTTAAACATATCTATTATTATTAGTACTATTACTATTACTTTGAATGTTTTACGGGAAACAACTTTCAATAGTGAACATTTTAGTGAAGCCAAACTTGGCCCAATGCTGGTGGGATTAGAACCCATATCTGTATCAACGTGATTTTAGCTAAAATGAGATTACACTTAAAACCTACCCAAGAGCATACCATAGTGTTTTTTTTCGTTTTTTGTATTGTACAATATCGGAAATTATTCGTAATATTTAATATGCATTAAAATTATTTTGACATTTAACGTTCTATTTTTAATGATTTTTTTATTCAATGTTTGATTATGAACCAATTGAATTTAATGTAAAAATTTTATGTTATTACTATTTATTACTACAAAGACTATTGTGTTTAATTTTTTATGTAGTATTGTACGCTGTATAATAAAATTATTTTCGTCTTAAATTATGATTATTAAAAACGCTTTAGTTAGACAAGTAGGTATTTTTTAAGTAGGACGTTAGACATGAAATATACATACCGAATCAATAAGTCAATTTTGATATATAACAAATCTTATTTTTGTAGCAAGAATGGTTTTAATTGTTAGAACTAATACAATCTTTGGATAAAAAATACGTAGGCATTTTTCAACAACTTTTGTTGCTTGAATACGTTTTGAAAGAAATATTTTTTGGCAAGCAAAAGTTTAGCAAAACTAAGCGTAAGTTGAAGATAGGGATTGAACACATTCCAACACAGGCTCGAGTTGAGCGCTTTAAAACCTCAGGCCAGTCCAAGTGCTGATGATGTACCTGTCATTGTCTTTCCCAAAAATAAAAAATGGGCACCAGATAATTGTTTCCAAATTAGGTGACAGTACAGCACTATTTTGTAAATTATGTTTTCTATCCCCCTATTAGCACATCAACATATTTTTACACCAGTTGACTTACTAGATAAACATTTTTCTGTTCCAACATGGATTTGATATTGACTACAGCTGATTTGTTATAATATTATGAAAAACGTTTTTATCTTGTACAAATTATTTAATTAGTATATTATAAGTAAACAAAAACATGTATTATTTAATATAATTTTATTCATAATTATTGGTGACATAAGGTGTTTATTACCGTATTTTTAGAAACATTTGGAATATAATTGAAAGTGGATATATGGAAAATATCGAATTACTAAATGAGCATCACTGGAATTGGTACATATCGTAATGCAAACAAATCAGTGTTTTTCAAATGTGAAAACTCAAATTTTAACTAATTATCGTGAAACATGTTAATTTATATTTCGTAAATACATGTTATACAAAATTACTGTTTTCAATCAAATATTTAAATAAATTGCTTTAAACATTTAAAAGTATGCATTTCTTCTTAATGGTATGTAAAATATGCAAGCATTGCAAGTATTATTGTGACTTTCAAAACAATCCATTTGGCTTCTACCTATGCATTAAATTTACTTTTAATACTTTTAGCTGTATTGTGAAAAACAGCTTAGTGTTTGTTGCTAGCCTGTAAGTAAAAGTACAATTTGTTTATTTTTATCAAGTCCATTACCGAATAAGTTTTAAAAACAACAACAACTACTGCTTTTTATCTTTAAAATGACCGTAATAGAATTTTGATTTAAAAACTGTTTACAATATTTTTATTGATTATTATGCATAAAATTAAAACAAACAATTGCAATATTTTATTTTAATAATTGATTCATATAACAACAATGATTATTTTAAATTAAACAATATATATAATATAATATTAAATAATAAAGAATGTTATAATATAAATAACAATTATTCTGAAATATTAGTCATTTTCTCGCAGATTGTACTGATAGTATATCAGAATGAAACATGAAGCAAACATTTTGTTGCTTCATTTAAACAAATAAATAATAAATGGCATTATTGTTAAAAGAACGTGACTTGATCCAATTTTTGCCCTAAATTAACACAAAACTCGACGAAATATGGGAAAATAAATAAGCAAAACCAAAAACTGGAACAATTCATTCAAAATATATAGGTGAAACAAAATGTAGGCCAAATTGTAATATATCTTTTCGTCTGTTTCGAACACTTGTACTTTCGACAGTCGAGCAATCAATATGCACAATACTTGAAGTGAAGCTATAAATGCATGCACAAACGAAAGGACGATGAATATGAGAGAATTGCGCAAATCCCGATATAGTGAAACATTTTGAACATAAATCGAGCGTTTTCTAGTCATTATGTATATTTTGAATACTAAAAGCAGGTCGATGACAAATAGACAGAATGTAGGAATCAAGGCCATTTCGGATGTGAAACTGTAATAAATATTCCAAATCAACTCGTATGAATTAACCCAGCAGTGCAATTGGCCTTGGTTGTCAAAGTAACCTATGATAAATACACACGGTATTGTAAGAAAGATGCTAACTAACAAGATGATAACCAAGCTGTACCAGACAAATTTCATCGACATACATTTGAATTTCAAGGGCATAAACACGCTCAAACATCGCTCGACGCCTTCCCACCATCGCAAATTTGCATTCAGCGTCGTGATGAATGAAAATAGCGACCGATAGGAACGACACATGAAGAAGGATGTTGTGTACAAATTAAAATTAAATTGATAATTTGATGCATAGGATAAACCGACACTGGTAAATATCCAAATCCACGAATACATAAATGCACTGATCGAAGTTGTAAGGCAAATGAAAGCGTGGTAAATAAAGTAGCGCGGAAACTTTTGATAGTTTATAAAAATGACAAGTGCACAATAGCACTTGCAGAAAATAACCAACGTTGCAACAATTGGACCCAAGTAGGCAGACCAAAATCCGAGTATTTCGTTAGTTATGGACAGCCATTTGAATTCCAGCGATTGATTGCTAATGCCATCAAAATTAATTACATTGACTGTTTTAACAAATTGACCCATCAATTGTTAAATATTCAAGTTTTAGAACAAGGAAATAATAAATTAGAAACAAAATTTAAAAAGTGTTGAGTATTTATTTGCTTATATATATATATATATATATATATATATCTATAAATGTTGATTTTAATCCGTATAATGATTTAAATAGTCAATCTTTTTTTGTTTAGTAAAAAATATGAATTAAAAAATAGACATTTTTCTCATTTTTAAAATTTAACTGTTTTTAACTTTGCAAACTAAATTGTTTATTGATTAAAAGTAATTGATAAAAATGTTTATCCTTTTATTTCATAATATATCATTTTTTACTACACTGAAAATTATTTTTGTTAATTGAATTTTTTAACAGGACGTTGTTCGGTATATTGTAATGTTTGTATAAAATATTGATTGTAGAATTATATACAGTTAGTATTAAAGTTATGTTTTGTTAAAAAAAAATGTTTTTAACGATGAAAGCGATTTTTTCACAAATTATTAATTGTTATGGAAACAAACTATGGAAATAAAAAGCTCGGATTTTATAGAATGAGAAATATCAAGCAATTGATGATAGTACTTGGAAATTATATAAATACTGTAAATAATATTATTAATTTATTTGAACTATAAGTTACGTATATATTTACTGATAAGAAAAGTATTTAAAGTTATGTAAATGTTTTTAACAATAAAATTTTCAAAATATTTTTGCAAATGTCAAATGTTTCATAATGAACAGTTGAGTAACCTTATCAGAGTGGAATAGAACTACAAATATTGTTTTATGTTAAAAGCATATTAAATTTTTATAGATACCAAATAGTTTCCTGTTCTATATATCACCATATACTTAATAATCAATAACATTATCGTTATTTATAACCACCAAGCTGACATAATTTGGTATGTTCTTGATTAGGTTGTCAATGAGATTTTATTCAATCTAAATTTCAATTAAAAATTGGGTCTATATAAGTAAATTTTTATTTCAAATATACTTTTAAATGTTTTATCATATCATACTACAAACTTTCACTAACATTAATGTTAGTACTATTAGGCGCAAAACATTTAACATATATCTTTTCCTATTTTAGTCTGTATATTGTTTAAATTTAAATTCTAAAGTCAACAGTGGGAAGTTAGACAAAGTTGAAGTTACCATTTTAAACGTATGGCATAAAGCACAATTTTTTAAAACATTTATTACTAGTACATGAGTGTTTATAAAGTGAAATAAAAATACCACTACTTAATATAATTAATCTTTCAGGTTTATACACAAGTTGAATAGGAGTAAATTCCTTTTGATCCTCAGTTCAAAATATCAGATATCATAAGTGAAAATAATAGATCAAAAAAATAAAAACATAAATTTTTTAATAAAATTGTGAAGATAGTATTTATCATAAACTAATGTGAAAACCTGAAGGGAGGTGGCCAAAACAACATGTGGAGGCAAATTATTCCAGGCAGAAATTACCCTATAGGAAAAATGATGGAGACTTAAACGGGATTGAACTCTAGGCTTAGAAATTTTAAAAAAGTGTCCTCTACGCGGATCCTTGGAGAGGACGAATAAATACTTAAACAGATTTATTTTGCACATTGTCTTTACACATTTTATCTAGCTAATACAATGTTTGTCAAATACAGGCTTTTCTCTAAATGTTTCAAATCAAGGTATTTCATAATTGCTTTTATATTATACATTATATTTGGTAGTCAACATATTTTTTAAAGTAGTGTTTGGTGTATCATAAAACAAAATATTAAAAACCTAATAATTGTATATATTCAATTATTACAAAACATAATTCTAGTTTCTGGTTCGATCCCGGGTTTCGGCACACTTTTGTGCCGGGGTAATCTAACGTTACAGCGCTCTAATTTGGACCTTGGTGGGCATAGGTTCGAATCCCACTACCGGCACTAAAATGTGGGCCCACGTTCGGATTCGCTAGAATGTCCACTGCTTCAAGATTTTTCTTGTAAAACATTCAAAGTAATAAACATTAAAAAAAATAGTTTGTTCGCTTTATAATAGAAAACGGTTAAACTTTTAGTAATTAATTAAAATGTTATTGCTCCTACCTTTTACTGACGAATGACTGAATTCTAATAAACTATATTTTAAACTTTAAAAATTGCTTTAATTTAGTGTTCTATGGTGCGAAGTCGTTTTATGCAATAAGCAGACATACGTTTTATGCGCACAAAAAAATGTTTTGACATTGTTTTCTAGATTTGTTTAAAACTGTTAACAAAAATATTAATTTTCAACTTATTTCTAGATAAAAAACTCTATTTTTAGTAAGAATGTACTTAATTATTTGGTTGTATTATTATCTTACAATTGTCAAATTATAATTGTCAGATTCATTTAAATAATAAATCCACTAGGATTTTAAGTCAACCAGGAGCTGGCCTGACACTAGATAGGATGTGGGTTCAAGTTCATGTGTCTGTAAGGCTTGAAAGGTATGTGCTGCTGATAATTCCAAATAAGGATGAAACAGCTGTAGAGTGCTCCTGGTTGACTTAAAAACCTAGTGGATTTATTATTCAAGTAAATCTGACAATTGTAAAATAAATAATTTCTTAAAAACCCATTGTATTATTATCTGGTTAATAGTAATTTAAGTGAACAAACTTTATTGCAATTATGATGGTGTTGCATTTTTTAAAATTGTCGTTTTGGTTTATATTATGACGTCATTATAACGTTAATTTTAAGCTTGATAAATTAATAAATTTGCGATATTAAACAATACTTGAAAACATACTGAACACATGAATCATTATATTAATTATTAAAATTGCAATTGGTTACCAAATAAAAATACTAGAAGATGTAAATTGTGAGATCTAATATGACCTATTTAGTAATAGTACATTTTGAAACAAATATTTGTAAATAAATTCAGAAGGAAATATGAAATAATTTATAGCACTTACCATCAATTTAATTTTTTTATTTAAAAAATCGAATTTGATTTTATTATTGATTAAAATTAAGTGATATGTATATCACTTTGTTCAATTTTCAATATAATTTTTGTTTTAGTTTTAGCTTTTCTAAAAGTACATTTATGAACCTATTAGAATATACATAAACGTTTAATTTAAATTTTCACTCAATTGTTCGTATACTATTTATAAGTAGGTTGTATTGTTTAAAAAACATTTTTATTAATTTAATTTCTGTTGTTTGGTATTTGTACCAGTTCTAAACCACACCAGACCCGTTTTCAACTCTGGTTGAGAAAGGAAAATGGCTAAAGCACAAGGATAAATGGAATATGAGCAAACGTTTTGAAAGTAGAAAGCTGAAATAAAAAGGTACACTTTAAATATTTTGGGCTTTAACAGAATGCACCGAACAGGTAAAAATTAGTTCTAGATATAAACTGCAGTATACTTATAAAATTTGTATTATATTGAATAATAATGCATGTTAAGCTCTTGTTGAATGGAAGCCTTTGTGTGACCGGATTATTTTAGACAGATATGTAAAAAATAACATTTGTGCGAGTCCATGTTCGTACCAACATGTTCAAAAATGCATTTTACGATAAACAACATGTTTGAAAAACGTGCCAAAAGACGATATTCAGATATTGGTCAACAATTTCAATAGATAATTAAACAACAACAGGATGGGATACATCGAAAATGTTGGACTGCATGGCAATGCTAATGGGATACACAAGAATGGTGTTGGTAACACATTTATGATTTACAAAAATATACACAAAACAATGTGAATTTTTTCTAACAAAAATACAATGAATGAAATTGGCTACATTTGTATTAAGGCAAAATGGTCTTCTCTATTACAATATATATGTGTATATTTTAATTAATGTCGGTAATGAGGATTGAACCAATAGTTACCAAAGTTTGAGTAAAGCGCTGTATCGCTAGACTACCCAGACACATGATGCAAGTATTGGATCTAATCACAATCTTATAAAAACTATTTTAAATTTAAAAAATTGTAAATAGAATAACCCAAATGAATAAAACATTTTAAAAAGCATTTACCTATCCTACTCCAAATAATTCTATAGATTTTAATAAATGGGGTTGTAAACATGGTGAAAAAGCTGAATACACTTAATAATAATATTTCTACAATTGAAGTGATTTATGCAGTTTATATATATATATATATATATATATATATATATAACATGAAAGTTATTCAATAATATGCAGCTTGTTTATTGAAATATAATTGAAAGCAAAGAATAATTATTACTCTGCTTAACAAAGGAAGTTTGAATAATTGCAACAACCCTATTATTTGTTTCTGGTAACGTGTTTTTGCAAAATAATTTACATCCGTCCAAGTAATACAGTAGACATTCATTTTTAAGAACAACAATGGGGCTTGTACAAAAAGAAGAGGTTACATTGAGCAATACTCATTGTCCAAAACATTATTAAAGAATGTCAAAAAGTGCAGAAAAAGTTGACTTACAGTTCAATTGATTATTTTTCAAAAAGCTTTTGATAAGAATTGTTGCAGAAAATTGTTAGGCCTTTCGAAATACCGTTCAAGTATGTAAATAGTATGCTTTTTATATACTAAATTTTATTTGGTCAGTAGATGCACGGGTTGTTGTCAAAAATAATGCAGTTTAAACGATTCACTGCTTTGACATTACTTACCTACATCGAATGTAGTTCGATTTCGCTAAAACGTTTTTTCGACATTAATGAAGCAATATCGATATTGAACGGATACCAATTTTATCATTAAATTTTAACCAACACAAATACCCTAATTTTAACATTTTTGGAAAAGAAAAAACTGATTTATTTTAATATATATATATATATTTGAAATGGATGTCATATGAAATCAAATATGCACTTTGGCAAAAACGCCATCACATTGAACAATTTTGTTGCCCCAATATCTTAAGAAAGAAAAGGTTTGCAATTAAAAAGGACACATTTTATGATCAGAACAATTCAAACTATTTTTTTTTGTAAATTTGTATATTTTTTATCCAATCGGGATATTGGACATTTTGATTTAATTTTGTCAAACAAATAAGACTAATTCAATCGACTTTGTTTAATTCTAAGTTTATTTTAATCGATTAAAATTAATCAATAAAAAACAATATACAATAAATTTTAAAAGTAATTTGTACAACATTATGATTAAATGTTAACTTTTCAATTTAGTATACACTAATTTTCAAACATTGAATAGGAACAATTCAAAAGCAATGTAGTAAATTGGTTTTTATATACACATAGCCAATATGCTAAATAACGTATGATGATACAAGTACAAAAGTCATTTATAATTGTTACACAAATGAACTTCAAACACATCATGTTTAGCAAAACCGAAATAAAAGGTATACACGTTAGACAAGGCAATTAGCACAGCAAATCAAACTAAATTGTCAAATTTGCTGTTGTCGATGCCCCCGCCTAAATCACATGGATCATAATTATCATTATCATCGTCATCATCGCGATTTAAACGTACACCTGACTGATGCAATCTGGAATCATCCGAATTGTACAATGAGCCCAATTTTATTTTGCGTTTGGCATTGAACTTTAAACAGGCACGTTTTGCTTTGGCCCGAAGTAGTTCGGAAGCTAGTACCGACGGAAATGTGGAATTCGTACGTCTGCGTACTCCAATTGGAGGAGCAGCTCGTACAGGAATTGGTGGGCTGGTTTGTTGCTCATTACGTTGCGAATTGTTGTCTTGGGTTGGTGGATTGTGTACTTGTTTGTAACGATCCCATATAAGATGGGCTATTTTCGAAGCAATATGGGGTCCAATATTGAGCGATACAAGACGCAAGACAAAGACGCCATCTTGTCCAAGAATGTGTTCGGTGAAAAACGTCGACGCCTTTTTGTCCACGTCGGTGAGGATTAAGGATGTGTGATTGTTGGACGCATATTGGTTGGAAGATGAATCAGTGTCCAGTTGAGGCTTTATTTGACGATTTTCGTGTGAAACAGACGACTGACTGGAATCGGGATTTTTAATCCACTCGGTTTGGTTGAATAATAAATTTTGGACAAATGAAACGCGATTGAATTTGAAGGTTGATCTGAATATTATTTTTAAAAATTGCAATTTCATTCAAAGTTGTGTGCCAGTCAAAAGTGTTTAAAGAATATTGGCAAGTTTGATTAACAAAAAGTGTTAAAAAATAACCTAATTATCAAGCTTTTAACATTTTCCAATCAAGTGTACTTAATTATGCATCATTAATTATTATAATTACTGATCTTTCCGTTGAGAAAATAAAACATCACCTTTTTGCGATTCACTTGCTGATTTAAATAATGCATAATTTTATTTAATTGGTGATATTTTAACATTACTAAATTAACATTAAATCAAGGAGTATTTGGTTACGCCATCATGCTTTGTCCGTGTACTTGCCTAAAATCGTTCAAACGCCTACATTTTAATTATAGTAAATAAAAAATTGAATCTTTACTTCAGTGTGCCAAAAATTACCAGTTATTTTAAAAGCGTCAAACGCTTAGACAATAAGCAAAGTAAATAACAAAAGCAATTATTTGTTTTTATACAAGTTTCAATCTATTTTTTGTTACTACACTGTATACAATTTGATTACAACTTCTATTTTATAATTTAAATTATAAACAAATGTTTCAAACTACAGTGAAGTTTCTTTTATCTAATTGTCTAGATGTGACGATTTACAAAACGTGTCTGTTTCTAATTTTATCAATTTGCATTTGTTAAAAATTTTCAACTAATTCAACGTTAGTCAAACGTTGCTGTGTTGCAAAGTAAGCCAACACGTTTAATGAAAATAACAGAAATAATGATTGCTAAAACATTCGACGTGCATCCAATTGACTAAACATTTAATTTTATTGTTGAAACGAAAAGTAGGCTCTTATTCGATTGCACCAAATGTTCACTTGTTGGGAAATGTTTCTTGTTTAACATTTAAGCAGTATAACCAGTAAAACGATATGGTTTAAAAAATTGAGTAAATTGTATTATTTAAAAATATAAATTATATATAAGTTTTATTACTTGGATAATAATAATAATAATTGTTTGATACACTTCAAGTCCCCATGTACATCAAAAAATAAGTTTCATTTTTGTAATTCGTACAGTTACTAATGGTTTCCTATAGAAACCCTTTAATAGGTTTTATATTTAGTAGGAGAACATTTGTTGAAAAGGCTTAATTTGTTGAAATCATAATTCAGAGCTCTTCCGTTTTCAATACAGCCTTAGACCTGACTAGAATGGAGCTATAATAAGAAAATTATTGTTAAGAAAAACTTTTACCAAATTGACACCGAACTACTCAATGAAAATATTCTACGTAAAAAAAACACACAATAAAACTGTAATTATTTACAATGTATTATTTATTTTTATTTGAAAAAAACTAATTTCAATTCAAATTTACCGACAGCACCATTTGAAAAAACTGTGCAAATTCAACACTGTGATACAAACAAGCCAAAACCACAAAAATAGGAAAATCTTTTCGTTGAACATGTTGATGGCCAGTGCGCACTGCAACGTATATCGATGATAATTGCTGCCCATTCGGCGCATGTCGAAGTCACAAAATGCCACTCGAGGAAAATTGCCGCTTATGAACCACGACGAACCCAAAATGAGTTCTACTAACAATTGTGGACCGTAGAACACGGATTTTTGTCCTAAAAACCTGCATTTAAAGTAAAGATCGATAGGATTAAAATCGAATTGCTGGTATTCACGTTGTTGTTCATGTCGGTTATGTGCAAGGATTGCATTGTAGCACAGCGCTAAATTTGAACTTAGATGATTATATGGGTTTGAGTGAAACCAGCCAAGCCTTCGTTCGGCTTCGCCAAATGTCTACTTACTGAAAAATGTTTTACGTAAAGTATTTAAACAACAACAACATTAATAATTATTATTATTATTCTTTTTATTAATTTTTGTTCATAATAATTTAGTACATACAGTATTCAACATAATTATAGCGTAATTATTTGAGAACCTAGTGTACTCAAATACTTTAAACTTTGTATCGTTTAAACAAGAAGTGGTACTAGTAGATAGGAGTTAAATCTCATAACCAGAACTATAATACGAACCCTTGTTTGGCTTCACTAAATGTGACTTTGTTACCAATTATCCGTTGTCAAATATTTAAGTAATATAACTGGAAATTAATTTAATTTCTAAACTGTCTGATTAGAATACTATTTGATAAAGTTATCAGCTAACGTCGTTTGTTATTTTTATCAATATTAGCTGACTCAATGGTTTATTGAAAACACATTAATTGTAAATACACTATCATCATTGTCTTATTACAAGTTGAAATATAAAATATAAAGCCATGATTAAGTTTAAATCCTGGTGGCCCTTCAGTCTGAGTTACAAAGACGTCGACTTGGTTTTAACAAAAATAAACATTTTCCAACATGAAAAAATATTCAGAGCAGCCAAAGAAGGACCTGCATTCAGTGGTGTGTTTAAAACGAGTACCAAAATGTACATAAATATGCAATTACCTAGCCAACAAAAACAGTTGTCCCGTAGAATTGAATATGTACAAAACTTTGACAATTAGATAAAGACCGACTAAATAGCCGTTTGATTGCGGAGAACAGGGCCTCGGACCAGGAATGCGAGATTTATGTGAAACGGTAATAGGCAATAGAGAATATTGAGAATTGTCTAAATTTTGGATAATCGAACATGAATTAACGTTATATATATATAATTTTTCTACAACTACATTGCTTTAAACTAGTTTTTTTAACTCCAAACCTACCAGCTTAACTATAATAGTAAATGTTGCGTAGTAAAGCAGGATCAGCGTTCAATATTACATTTAATAAAATAAAAGCGTTTTTGTATTTAATACGTTGTGTCGGTAATAATAAATAAAATCTTAATAATATGTGGTTTGTTTTTTTAAATGTACTTTTATAAGTTATAAAAATGAAATCTGCTTAAAATTTTTAAACAATATATTTTTTATTGGCAAATTATCAGTAAGCGCGATGGCGCAAACTGATTTAATAATATGTAAGTGTTATTTATAATTATTTATTTCTTTGCCGGGGTGGTCCAGCAGTACAATGCTCGTCTCATACCTGGGTGGGCATGGGTTCCACCACGTGCAACTTCGCTAAAATGTCTACTGTTGAAAGATGATTCCTGTAAACCATTTGAAGAACTAAAAATAAAATTAAATAAATATTTTTTTAACACGTGTGCAACAATTTTTTACCTTTTGCAAACCAGCGATGTCCTCCTCCAAAACCCGAGCTTTCTACCAAAGTATGATCTGTTGTCGTAGAACTCTTGTTTGGACGCGAACGTTTGCGGGAATGGCGTACAATTAGGGCATCTTCCATATGTCTGACAATATACTGCAAGTTGTCTACTGTCGAATGAACAGACTCTTTCAAATCGCCAACCTTGCTTGCCAAATCCATGATAGTCCACAACTATACGTAAAAGTTAAATGTTGATGTTGTTAAAGTAACAATAATTGAGTAAATAGTGCATGCTAAAGTAAATAGTGGATTGTGTACAAAAATTAAAAATACTATAAGAAATCGTAATTGTTGGAATACGTCTCAATTTTTGTTAATTGTACTTTCAAGCGATAATTTCTTCAAAAACAATTTAAACGATTTAATATTTTGTCAGTTATTAACATAATAAAGTACAACATTTATATTAACAAAAATACTTTCAAATTGTTAAATTATAATTTTTTTTTAAATAATTGTTCAAATTTCTCAAATTTAATTCAACGTGAGTTTTTTTTTTAATTTACAAGTCAAAATGAGATCAACATTTTTTAAATTATGCTATTTAAACATATTTCAACAGCACTATTAAATTTAATCTATTGAATAGATAATAAATATATTAGCAATGATAAATGTTTGTACCTAATTAGTAATTTAACTTTTAATTACTTTTATTTTCAAAGCTATTAAAAAAATCCAACATTTAAAACGACTTCCTTTAGTGAATTACTTTAAATTGATCTTTACTCCAATGAATACAAACAGAGGTGGTGTGTTTATTTATTCATCGTAGCCCTCTTTATTGATCGAATGTTTAGCCAAACACCTTTTCGGTAAGTAGACGTTGAGACAAACACAAAACACGTTTGGTGCCAACAGTAAAATTTAAATTCGAATCGAGTAGCGTGTTACTTCTGCTACGGTGGCACAATACTTTTTTTAAAGTATTATTTTGTATTAAAAGACTTCAGTTGCAATATATAAATTATTTAGTATTTACATACAAATGCATAATTTGTCGTTTTTAAAGTAAAACGTTGGGAAAATGCCTGTGTTCAGATGCACAATATAAAAAAAGCGAATTGCATTTGTCCGATTTAATTCAAATTGTTTACAAAATTTTTTTGTTATGTGCGTCTGAATCAATGTCTTTGGTTACATTGATATGAAATTGATATTTGAAATCTATTTTCATTCTAAACACATTGATAAATATACCCACATAACGCACTAAATACACATTGAAAAAGTATGCTTTAAAAATGCATTCCCAAATTGAATACATTGAATCTATTTAAACATAAACAAAATTAAACAAAAGTGTAATGTGCACTTGGTTGAAAGCTATTTACCTCCCTTGTTTGTATGAATGGTGCACAGATGTATCTTTGTATATACGTGCTGCATCTACTAACTGTGTCTTAAAAACAATTGCATCTACTGCCATTACGGCACTAGTAACTTTACACTAAATCATTTAATATACTCAGTTTATAATTTTATGTTAACGTGTTTTTAATATATTATTTGTATACTACTTTTTTTACTAACAAATTTGATGAATGACTAGGGGTACAACGCTCGATTTGGACCTTGGTAGACATGGGTTCGAATCTCACCACCAGTCCACTAAATGCTGGCCCACATTCGGCTTCGCTAAAATATCCACAGCTGAAAAATGTTTCTCGTAAAACATTTAAAGTAGAAAACATCAATAACATCAATCAATCAATTAGATACTGGTTTTACTAAATTTTATGCATATAATTGTGGTATTATTATGCTGAAATTATAAAGAAAAAATTTAAGCAAAACAGATATTTATTTTTTATAAAAATAACGTTTTCATTATTATGCATTATTTTTTTAGCTAGTTCCGACTGCTCAAAAATTCATCTAGCATTTAAAACAACTTTATTTATCTGTTGGATAATAATTGAATGTTTGCCGGAATGGCCTAGCGGTAGCGTTCGATTTGGACCTCGGTGGACATGGGTTCGAATCTCACCACCGGCCCACTAAAATGCGGGCCCACGTTCGGCTTCGCTAAACAATGTCCACTGCTGAAAGATCTTTCCCATAAAACATTCGAAGTAGCAAAATAGAAAATAACAATGAAGAAACATTTTCAATAAGTGGACATTAGCAAAGCTAAAGGGGAGCGGTAATCCTCAAACCCATCCCCATCCAAGACTATCCCAGCACAAAGACCATCAACACTCACTCACATGAAATCGTGATTGCCAATTAAATAGACGCCAAACAATGCACGGTATGGAAAACATAGCCGCCTGCAACATGAGCATAAAGGGAACCCATTGATAGTAGTGAATTGACTTTTTGCGCCTTTCGTTCAAGTCGCTTGGAATTTGCGCCAAGTCGGGTGATATAAAATAGGTCGACGTTACCCAGCACGTCAAGGTGGCATATTCAACTTGAGCTCCTGTAAATTCGTTTGGAGTCCAACACGAAATGGGTGTACCAATAAATTGACGTCCCAAAACGACAAGAGTGCACAACATCAATACCGTTGTCGAGTACGAATGATTGATACGATCGGCGAAGTCGTCATCAGTACGACTTTTACTGCTGCCAATTTCGATACTCAAACGAGTGAGACCATTCAATACACTGGCTTCGAGCATTTGTTGAACAAAGGAAATGGATGTATAGTGTCAATTTTAATTTGGTAGCTTAAATGTGTTTCGATTTTTGGGAAAGGGATAATTCTAAAAAATGAAGACAGACATACAGATTAGAACATGTCAACCGACATGCAAGTGGTAATGAACCAATCAAAATTGGTTTAATTCCAATAAATAGAAAAATCGTTTTAACTCAAACAAATGTTTGTTGTACATCGTCGTATGTATAGCATTGCCAGTCTTTACTTTCATTCGGGTTTGCATTGCATAAATATTTGATAAAAACATGGTTAGCTAGTTGATATTTTTACGAGGACAAGTTGCTAACCGTGTTTTTTTATTATTCGAGTGTACAACAATGACTAGTCGTAATATCAAGTTAAAATTATTATAAGATAAATGTTTAAACATTTATAGCATGATTGTTTATTAGAATTGTAAACTATAAATTGGTATAAATGTTGCTCTAATGCGACCTTCCGAATTCCACTGCTTTACTGGAAACATTGTCAGTAAACAGCGTAGTCAACTGGGAGTCCATTTTTATTTATTTAGTTGTTTCTGGTTGGACGTTAGACGGGAAACAGTTTCAGCACATGGTACCGGTGTTGGGACGCAAACCCACGTCCATCCAAGATTAAGTCTAGCGCTTTACCAGTAGACCACCCAGATAGTAGTTGAATTTAATACCGGCTTTTGTTTTAGTGTTGAAAACTGTAATAAAAAAACCTTGACTGGGAGTTTTTGCAATCTATCAAAAAAGAACAAGAAGAGGTTTTTGAAAAATAACTTTCAGGATGCGTAAGATAATTGTGCTTTCATATTTTGAGCACATGTACCTGCAATTATAGGTCACGTCTCTAATTATTTCTGTTTATATAGAAAGGGGAGACGCACTATAAATTCAACATCCATCCTCACTACAACAGACTATATTTTCGTTTGTATTGAACTGAACAAAAGTGAAAAATACATTTGTCATTCAATCCACTTAATGTAACAAATAAAAATCGGCTCAAAAATTACATCATTTTTGCTTTACATCTATCTCAACAATCATCACTGACAATTAAATTTTGACATACATTTTGCAATACTCAGTTTAATCATTTTGAGGATTGTACACATTATTCAAAATTGTCATTACAATCGTAGCTTCAAAAGTTAAGCAATTTTGAAAAAAAAAACAGTTTAAAAAACAGAATTTTTATTTAAATAAGATTTTTGCAATTAGATAAAAACCAAACATAATGTTTGGGATAAAAAAGAATTAGCACACAATTGTACAAAGTTCATCACAAAACAAACAACACCTTCGGTTATCTGCACGACCACAACAAAAATATATATATATATATATATATATATATATATATATATATATATATATATATATATATATTGATTAAGATAATTTCTATCACATTAGCAAAAATATAACTCGTACAAATAAGAATATGTAGATAATTTTAAAATTATTTATATTATAAACATTTTAAATAAAAAATGCTAATGTTTTGCAAATAATTTAAATATGTAAATAACCATTTCGTGAATAACTGAAACGAAAATGAATTAAAATTTGTTTCAAAAACTCATAAACAAATAAAAATACAAAACAATACAAATGAAATCATAAAAAATAAAACAAAACAGCACTAAAACCAAATTAGTCCCAAATCCATATTAGTATTAATAATAATAATAATAATAACAGTAATACAAAATTAGAATGCTCTGTAAATATTATTTACTTCATTATATTACTAAGTAACCATCAACAGTAGTGTAAAAATTTTGTTAAAATACAACAAATATAATTCTCACTTGATATTTAAAACAAAACGAAGGTAGATATATGTTTTTAGCTGATAATCAAAAAGAAACAAATTGCATTTAACAAAATGGAAACTGACAATTACAAAAGACTCCTAAAATAATTGAGTGCATGTGTGTGCGTGTGTATAAATTCAACTTACAATAGACAAACGTCGTACACCTGAAATTTTTGTATTAAAATTCGGTTATCGGAGCACTGCTACGTCGATGAGCCAAAGCTGTAAATCGTGAAAATGGAAATTCAAACTCATTTTTCATGCCCACTTCGTCTTTGCATTGCCATCCAATATTGGATTTTAAATGATGATGATGATGATGATGATAATAATGATGATGATGGTTATTATTATTATTATTATTATTATTATTATTATTATTATCCTTTGCAGTGTAAACGCTTGATGAGCAACAGCTGTGTTTATCATTGACGACTTCGACTGACAATTGAGTATTTCTTCACACAACGTTTCCAAAATATTCACCGAAACCGTCCGAGCCGAAGACCTCGTTGACGGTGAATAGAAAAACGGACTCGACGTTAGATTGGAGTTGGAACAGATAATTCGTCCATTGGCATAGTGCTTCGCGCAATCGGGTTCACAACGCTGTCCACCATCCACGTCATCGTTGGCATCCAACCGATCCAGACCGCCTTGTTGAACTGGCTGATCGGATTCGTCGTCACCTTGTTCTTCGAACTGGGCCTCGTCGAGCTGGGCCAATTTAGTCGGCGGTCCGGTCGGGTACTGTTGACAACAACAATAGCCCAATTGGGACGTCGAAATACTAGCAACACTGGTTGGATAATCGGCCGCATCAAGTCGAGACGTAATTTGAATGCACGAGTCAGACGGTAGAGGCGATCCAATGATATTCCAAACGGCTGAATTCGGTGACTGGCCGTTTGAATTGTAGTCATTTTTCAAAATAAAAAATACGGTATTGGGTTTTTTGGACAATGAAAAGTTAAATACATTTTTGATGGCAACTTGAGTTTCGGGCAGTGAATGTCGTCGGATAGCTCGATTCGTAGTAATGAAAACTGTTTGAGCTACATCATCCGAATCGTCAACATCATGGCAGTCAGCAGAGGAAGCACGAGCATCAGTGTCAACTGGGTACTTGCTATTTGACTTGTTTGTAAACAATTTTGGCAACTAAAATAAGGACAAAAATACGGAAAAAAGTTGATACCATAAGTTGAAATCGAAACACAACTTTACGTTCGTTTGTTGTTCGGGCACGATTGTGACAGAGCGGCAAAAATGATTAGAGCGCAAGACTTGAAACTGGTTGGGCATCGATTCAAGTTCCAACGCCGGCCCTAAATGTAAACTTTCGATTGACTTCGCCAAATGTACATTTGCTAAAAGATGTTGTCAGTAAAACGTTCAACAAAATAAAATAAACAAATGTTTGCATCGTTTCTTACCGGTTTTTTTTACGTCCAAGTGCTTTTTTCTATATTTATTCTTCAACAGTCATGTTCCTTCTTACAAAAATATAGTTGGTAATTCTGCACTGTTTCTCTCAACAGAAAGTTCACAACTAGAGGTCAGTGAATACAATTTGACTTATAATTGACTAAGCCATAATTACTTATTTGGTTTTTACTACCTGAATATTGTTTCGTCAAAAGATCATATAGCGAGGCCAAACAATGGCGTGCCGGGGTGGTCTAGCGGTACAGCGCTCGAATTCGGACCTCGGTGGACATGGGTTCGAATCCCATCACCGGCACTAAATGCGGGCCCACGTTTGGCTTCGCTAATTGTCCACTGCTGAAAGATGTTTCTAATAAAACATTCAAAGTAGTAAACATAAATAATAAATAATAAATAATAATAATATATATAATGTCAGTGATTGGAATCGAATACATACTCACCCAGTTTCAAGTCTAGTGTTCAACCTATCTCCACCACCCCGAAAAGTAAAGTAATTAAGACAACGTTAATAATAATAACAATAATAATAATAATAATAATAATAATAATAATAATAATAATAATAATAATAATAATAATAATAATAATAATAATAATAATAATAATAATAATAATAATAATAATAATAATAATAATAATAATAATAATAATAATAATAATAATAATAATAATAATAATAATAGTAACAATAATGATAAACACAACACCATTAAATAAAACAGAAGCACATGTGAAACATTGAATAGTATCATAAAAATTTACAATTCAAATACATACGTCACACATTTACACTATTTTGTATAAGAATATTGATGTAAACGTTAATTTATTCGGATAAACAAAATTGTACTACTTGTGTTCCAACAACAACCTGTTTAATTTGGTCTGTAAATATCGACATTTAAATAAATTTTATTAGTAAAAGTACCAATGAAATACAATTTATTTGTGTCAATATGCATTAATGTTAATGCAATCTTAATGCTATCCATAGGTTATATTATAATTCAAACATTACTATTATGATCTAAATAATCTAATTTACAAGGTATAAATATTATCCCAACAACAAAACCTTTATGAAAAAATGCTAACAAAATCACGTTAGTTTGCACTCAATTTATTAAAGCTATTTGTCAATAAAAAGACGTATGTTGCGTTCAACACCATCTATTCATATACATCCTTGTAATTATGCCTATATTGGTATAAACTGTATTATTTGCAAGTTGTTTAGTAACAAAGCTAGCTTCAAAATCTCGTCATTCATCAAGTGAAATATTGCATGCCCATCAAACTATTAGAAAATAATTAAAACTTATGCCTAAAATAAGGCATTCTTGTGAGACAGTATTAACATTTATAAAAATTGCATTGCTTGTTCTAATGGTATGAACTACTTTTATATTTGCTTTAATAAATCAACGGTTGAAGTATGATCTTCAATAAAACGGTCCAGAATTCGAATCTGGGCATCATTCTTCGTTTAAGCTTAGATTGACAAAAAGAAATACACAAATAAAAATACTAAAATTATGCTAAAAGTGACTAGCCAAAACTAACAACCACATTGTTTCTTCATTATTTGTTGTTTAAAGCATAACTTACAAGCGACTTTTTCACATTTGGTTCAGGCCAATGAACACTAGCCTGAACGCAGCCGTTGGGTTCGACCGAATTATTGGGTGATTCAAGATCATTTACTTTCGCCAACCACTGCGAATAATTCCTGTCCAACGTCCGAATTACTTTCTCTGTCAAACTGTTTTGAAAGAAGTCGTTCCAAGTAATCATGAGCGGCCGAACTACTTTGCCAATAAATCCTACCAATTGCAACAAAATTCGAAAATAATCATTTTTTATACAATGGAATTATTTGGATTAATAAATATACCAATTGTTGAATTTTGTTATCAGTTATTATATTTACATAACTGACTATTCTTATGATTATTTTGCTTAAATAGTTTACTAACCAAGCATCTACATATGAAATCCTACTTCTTTAATGTGTCAGTGTGCCAATGTTGAAGACACCAAATCAAATGTTTACAACAAACTACGAATAGGTTTGAATGCCACTTTAAACACAATTTCCGCATTTAAGAATAAAACGTGTTGCCTCATACTCTTATAAAAACTTCACTGTAACCAAATAGGCTTCAAATGTTTCGAAAAGGTTGCCACTACAAACTATTCCATGTTGCACTCTATCCTCTAACTTAAAAATGCACATTTTTTATTAGCAATTATTAATAATGTTATTACAAAACACGTTTGCTTTAAAAATAAGCATAGGGCAACAAAATTATAGTAACAGAGAAAAAACACAGTTCCATAATTTTACAAGAAGATGGAACAAAAAATTTATTATAGGAAAAAAGGTTGGCAAACCACGGGAAGATCTAATTGAAATGAATATTCCATAGATTCAAACAATAAATTTTTTTATTAACCAACAACTATATTCAATTCAAATTAAACAAAACAAATTCATTTATTAATTTATTGAATCCATTGCAACACAGACAATAAAACAACTGTAAGTAATCACAAAATCTCTAAATTCTAGCATTTGTTTTGTAATCTCAACAATAAAAGATTGGTTTTAAGCTAAAATGCTGCATCAAAACAAAAGTCAAATGTGACTTATTATGAACAAAAAGGAACATTTGTTAATAGTATACTTTTGTCATTATACAAGCACTGTTAGTGTACGTATTAACTACATAAACAGTTGTTATGCGGAGTCTAATACAGACAATAAAGATATAAGTTGAAATAGTGACAAAATGGCAGATTATCCAACCAACTGCCAAGTCAAATAAATCTATGCAATCGCAATACAATGACAATTAAACATCAACTTGTACCAACCTTAATCTGATAGTCATTTGTTATTGTTAATTAAAGTATATTTCGAATTAAAAAACACAAGTATAAGCATTGTTGTAATTCAATATACCCACACTTGAAGTAATGCGCAAACGCACAAAATATACACATATTGTTAGTACTTATAAAAAAGCAATAAATGAATCATATTTTGTGTCATAAATTTGAAAGAGTGCCTAGATTGTCTGACGGTACAACGCTTGACTCGAAGTTAGGCGGACATAAGTTCGATCACCACCCCACCGGTACTATATGCGAGTCCACGTTCGTTTTCGCTAAAACGTCCACTTGCTAAAAAATTATTCTTGTAAAATAGTGACAATAAAAATAATACCTTTTCATCAGATTTTTATCCAAATATTGAAAACATATCAAGTTTATCAATAATAATAATAATAATAATAATAATAATAATAATAATAATAATAATAATAACAACAACAACAATAACAATAATAATAATAATAATAATAATAATAATAATAATAATAATAATAATAATAATAATAATAATAATAATAATAATAATAATAATAATAATAATAATAATAATAATAATAATAATAATAATAATAATAATAATAATAATAATAATAATAATAATAATAATAATAATAATAATAATAATAATAATAATAATAATAATAATAATAATAGCAATAATAATAATAATAATAATAATAATAATAATAATAATAATAATAATAATAATAATAATAATAATAATAATAATAATAATAATAATAATAATAATAATAATAATAATAATAATAATAATAATATAATAATAATAATAATAATAATAATAATAATAATAATAATAATAACAATAATAATAATAATAATAATAATAATAATAATAATAATAATAATAATAATAATAATAATAATAATAATAATAATAATAATAATAATAATAATAATAATAATAATAATAATAGCAATAATAATAATAACAATAATAACAATAATAATAATACTAATAATAATAGCAATAATAATAATAATAATAATAATAAGTAATAATAATAATAATAATAATAACAATAATAATAATAATAATAATAATAATAATAATAATAATAGCAATAATAATAATAATAATAATAATAATAATAATAATAATAATAATAATAATAATAATAATAACAATAATAATAACATAATAAGAGCACTGTCATAAATGTTGCTGACATTTTTTTAACTTCAAAAACCACCAATCCGGTAACTTAACCACTAGACTGCATTGTCAAAATCAACCTTTATTAGCACTCCGCATCATACATGCAAATATAACAACAAATTCCAAGTTAGCACAGCATCTCGAATAACGCCCTCCACTGTTCACAATTTTCGGAGGCGTGTAGGGATATGTCAGTCCAACGACTTTGCCATTGTTTCCAAGATAAAGTCCCGGCCAAAATAGCGTAAAGATCGTCCCGAACAAAATCCATCCAAGTACGTTTCTGACCACCTTTCCTTTTCTTCCAACTGGCATTTAGACAAACCAAAATTACAGAAAGTGAGATTGCATCAGGAATTTTACGAAGAACGTGTCCAAACCAGAGCAATCTACGTTGTCGCAATACCATGAAAGGAAGAACGTGAAACTGGAGGTCATTTCAAATTTGGCAATTGCTGATTTTTTTTGTCCAATCCCCTGGTACGAAGGATGCAAAATGGGTGTTGTGCCAAATGTATCTCAGAACGTCTTGCTTCTAATTTGTTAAGTTTCATGATCTCTGACCCTACAAAAGTCCAGGTTTTGACTGCGTACAGAAATACTGTGCAAACCAATGAAAAGAAAATGTTTATCTTTGTGTTTGGATTAGTGTTTTCTTTTGCTCCAAAGTGAATTAAAAAATTTTCCAAACGCTGCAGCAGCTAAACAAGTTCAACAATTTACTTTATTAGATGAACCACCGTCAGAAGTAATTAAAGAGATCAGATATGTAAATTGCTCTAGATTGGGGAGAACAACATCATTTAATAAAATCCTCGTATCAAAAGTTTGTGATGACATGATGACTGATTATTTTGGATTGATCTTCAGACTATATTCACCGGAAACTTTAACATGGAAATCCAATGCAAGCAGCTGAGCTTCATTTCTAGCGTAATCCAAGCCGGTGATGGGCCTTGTACCAACATACACACCTTCCATTTGTCCAGAAACCTTGAAAAATATTGCATCGATTGCATAGTCGAACAAAAGCGAAGCAGCCACGCAGCCTTGACTGACACCACAGCAAATTTCGAACGATAAACAAATAAAAATAGAGACGACGCACTTGAATAAGGCAATTCCCATCCATTATCCAAATTAATTGCTAGAAAAACGCTTTCAGCAAATAGACATTTAGCTCAAATAAACAAAAGCCCACATTCAGTACCAATTTAAAAAATATATATTTCTTACTTACTAAGTTACCACTCTAGTAAACTTAATTATTCAAGTTACCCAGTTTATATATATATATATATATCACCCAGTTTATATATATATATATATATATATATATATACATATATATATATAGGTGCACGGACCGCAATTACTATAACCTAAACTTTTCCATTATTCGTTTGAATTGGATGTTATTAGAAATTTTTAACAAAGTAATTAATTATTCTCTAAATAACTTAAGTTTTTATTAATTATGATTAATTAATTATTTTTTTCTCATTGAAAATATTTACGCTTTTGTGGCTTATAAATATAAATCATTGAGGTATACGGTTAACGATAGCTGTAACTAAAATTTATACAGGAAATTCTAAAAAATGACTACACTATTGCAACTGTAAACAAAATTGTTTTTAAAATTTTAATATGAGTGTTTACATAAACAAGATAATGAAATTATTTATTCCGTAATATAATGAAATAAAAGGGATTGTACTTTAAAATTAAAAAATTGATTTATTAACATATGACCCTTTTGTGTCAATATAATGTTGATCACATATTTAATATACATTTTCAGATTGCTCAACTAAAATGTTTCAACATAAAATAGGTTTTTTATTATGAAAAATTAGAAACAATTTATTATAGATAAATTCCATTCAATTATTTAAAAAAACACTTAAAATGAGTATTCGGTTTAAAAGGATTATAGGAGTTTTAAAACAATTAAAATTTTAAGCAAAATATACACTAATAAAGAAAATAATAGTTTTATTAATAGTAAAATAGAATTTAAATATTTAATATCGTGTTATCAGAAAAATAACAGTCAGATTTAAGTCGAAGGCAAGGCGTATAAGCATTTTACTAACATCATATAATAGAACGTAATCTGTGCGTGCATAAATTATGTCTAAAATCCTTTTAAAATGAGTTTTATTTCTAATTGTGTGCTAATTCCACTATTTGCACAATTTCAGCAAAGGTTATCAGCAATTAGGAAATAAGACTTACAACCAAGTGGTAAATTGATAAAGGGCATATCTACGTTTTTAACAAGGCCATATCAACCAATAGTTATTATATTTTGTAAACATTGCAACACGCATACACTATACACATGGTAAAATGTGTAACATTTAAATATTTAAGATAGTTTAGTTTGATAAAAAGAAGAATTTTAAATATTTTCAAGATTTGGTGCAGAATTGGAAACAATTTGTAAGTTTTTTAAATTCAATTAATTACATCAATTATGCATGTGTACTTCTAACTGTAGAATGCGTTAAATGTACTTTCAATGAAATACATTTTGATTATTATCCCAAGAATTAGTTAAAATCATAATTTTAGAAAAATTGTTGGTATTTTTTAATAAATAAGAAACGATAATCAAAGTTATCCCTGTATTGTCTAATTAGAAAAGTAAAGCTTCAATCACCACGTCGATAAACAAAAACAAAGAAACACAAAGTACCCAGTCGACGGTTATGTGTTGGTGTCAGCTTTCAAATCACACAAGACAGCACTCGACAACCTTTCTCAAATTGTGTCATGAGTAGAGAAATATCAAACGTACACCCCCACATTGTTGTGTTACCTCAGAATCACGAAGATGGGTTTGACATATTGATTACATTTTGGTCGATAATATAGTCACTGCTTTATTATTTTTATAAGTAGACAACATATTAAACGATAGTATAGAAATACACCTTAGAATGCGTTTTAAATACCCCGAGGTGAATGCTTGTACTCAGCCGCCAAAACGGACTCTGCTGTACACATGATTCGTGCTGTGTTAGTCTAGGTGTTTGGGAACACCTAGACCACGATGGACCACATGAATGTGACGGTCAGGAATATCATAATTATTGAAAATTCAGACCTCATAAGCCTTGCTCAAATCGTCAATATATATATATATATGTTTACTACTTTGAATGTTTCATGGAAAAGGCATCTTTCAGCAGTAGACATTTTAGCAAAGCCCAACGTGGGCCCGCATTTAGTGGGCCGGTGGTGGGATTCGAACGCATGTTCACCAGGTCCAAGTCGAGGGTTGCACCGTTAGACCACCCCAGCTAGACCATCCCCAGTCCAACACGCCCCTCTATCAAATCGTCAAACATACCGACTTGGATTTGTGGTATAGATATTTTGCTTCTATCCATGAAAGGCATCGGTTCCATTGACCATTGCAACCGCTCGCGATCACCCTGACAAAACAATTCCGAACAAATTCGTTGTGCCCATTTGTAACACGTCGACCACGATCGGCAAGGATTGCTGATGTCGGCGCATTTAAGGGCCATCTGGGAGAAAAATGAAATAATCAACAATCAAAATGAATTTGTGCACAAGCAAAGATTAACTTGAGGATATTCGTATGTTTGTTGCAAAGCAATTGACAATCAGTAAACGCTTTTCAATAATAAACTTTTATTTCTATACTTTTATTTTGTTTTATTTTGGGGTGGAGGGAATTTTTTTGGCAGCTGAACATTTAGCAAAACTGAATGATAGCCCCTAACTAGTACCCGTGGTAAAACTCAAACATGTACCATTCAATTTCTCTCATTGGTGCATTTTTGAAGTGGACTTTTTAAAAAAAATCTCAATGTGAGTTCGCATTTATTTTTAGTGATAAGGCTCATCTTCAGGCTATAATTGTAGCTTCTCCAGAACTTTTGTTACTCTAGTACACACTGGTCTAGCGGCATAGCGCTTGACTCTACCTAGGTAGGCATGAGTTCAATTCTCATCTAGAATCCGAACAACAACAGCAACAACAACAGACAATGTTTCATTAATTCCAAGTTCGCATAGCGTCTCGAATAATTCCCTTCGTTTGTTCACAGTTTCCGGAGGTATGTAGAGATATGCCAAACAATCGAATTGCCATTGTTTCCAAGATAAAGTCCCGAACAGCATCCGCCTAAGTACGTTTCTAACCACTGTTCTTCTTCTTCAAATCAGTATTTGGACAAATCAAGGTTACAATAAGTGAGATTGCATCATGATTTCTATACATAACGTGTCCAAACCAGCGCAATCTTTCTTGTTACAATATCAGTGATGGAAGATCTTGAAATTGACAGTCATCTCAAATTTGACAAATACTGATCTTTTTCGTCCCATCTCTTGATACGAAGGATGCGAAATGAGTGTTGTGCCAAATCTATCTGAGACATCCGAACGAATACTGCCGGTAATTGTACACAAATTTATCCCAGTCCTGACATGATTTCAGCAAAGTTATCAGCATTTAGAAAATGGTACATGCAACCATTAGAATTTGGCTATCCCATCTAAAAGAAACTTGTCGCCTAACTTTACATTTCGGACAAATCTACTATAGCTTATAATAATGTTTCATTCACAAACGTGTTGATCAATTGATGTAATTTACACAAAAAGGCAACAGTACAATCAGAAAACCACATGATTGCCATCCAAAAGGTGTACTCACTGAATCGATAAATTAATGTGCAATTCCAGTGTTGTTCAACTTTGTTGCAACCAAGTCATTTTATTCTTGATAAGATTGCAATTTGTCTAATGTTGGAATCAATAATAAAGCTTTTATCTGTCAAAAGCCATTCCAGGCATTATTTATTATCAGTGATTTTAATAAGCATTACCATGACAAGCTTGTTTTCTTTCCTAAATCATTACTAAAACATGATAAGGGTAACACTGCCTTTTAATAAATACTTTTACATACTTATCTATTTATCCATCTACAATAAGATATTGTAATGTATAATTATATATTATTATTAACATGTTCAATATTGCTTACAATTTACTCAATCAATGATCTCTGTTGACATATAATTTACATAATTATGGATCGATAACGTAGATGAAAATGCACCAATTCAGAGAGATATTTCAAATGTAAAACAATGGATTAGTCTTATAAATGAGGAACACTATCTACTACATGTAGACACGCCTGACAAATATTAAGTAATACACCAAGCAAACTCAAAGATTGTCAAAATAGGAAACGATTTAAATTAAAATTAAACTTTTTGCGGAAAATAGAATGAGGCAGTCAAGCGTAAATATTTTGGACCAGATTAGACCAACTGCTAAGCTTGTATGTTGTTTTTCAAAAATTACTCAAAATGTTTCAACATGAAACACTCAAGTAATAGGGTTTAAATGACAACAATTTTCAGATCTTGCAAAACTTTTAAAAATAATAAAATACAGTACAATTTTCAATTTATCTTTCTACTTTCATCCATTCAATTATACTCCATTGCATTTGAAAATGTTTTCTAACTAGGCTTTCAAATTACACTTAAGTCACACATAAACGCTAATTATTTTATTTCAAAATTAATTAAGCACACGTTGTGCGTTTTTATGTTTGCTCTAGTTAATTGTGATTAAAAACTATTACAAAACATTAACTTTCTATTTTACAAAAAATGTCATAAAATAATTACCACTACTGTATTGTATTATGTATTCGTTAAAATTGCTACATGTATGTCGAAAACATTCCCCTACAAAACTTATCGATTTAAATTTATAATAGAAAATGTACTTTTTAATCTCTAATACTACTAAAATAATATTTGACGAAAAATTGAATATGCTGTGAACAAACACTTGAATTACTGTTATTTATTTACTTTTAGTAAACAACAGTATGCCTATAAATATATATATATATATATATAAATGATTTACCTGTAAAAATAATATTTTTGTTGGTTCAGAAAATTCGTCCGTATGCATTTGCTTTCTCGATTCAATCAATTCCTACAAAATGTTATATTTAAGACATACAAATAAAATATGTTTTGACAAAAGTTGAAAATTGACAATTGTATTGATCAAAACCTATCGTACATCGTTGTTTACATAATAAACATTAACGTTGAAGTATACATTGTAAAAATCAAATAGATATCCTGTGATTCCATTCGATGCAAACGCCGTCAAGTATTGGTCAAGATTACAATCTCAAACGCCACTTACTTTCCGGGCTTGAGCAATCTGACACTAGTAGAATGTTCGAAAAAAAGATGCTACAAACACAGACTCACTACTCTGTTGATTGGGCAAAACAAAACTTGCATGCACTCTTTAAAGCCATGTCTGAAACGGAAATATGACAGTTCGCTACCCAAATACTAACTTCGATAATCAAATCGTGTCCTACTCCAGTGTTTCACCTTCTTTTCTCTAATTTGTAAATTATGCTTTCTAGCTTCAAGCACGAATGAGGCACTAGCTTTTAAAATGATCATGTGATTGTATAACCAATAGAAATTCTCAATTAACTTTTCCGTTGATTACAAAACAAACATATCCATCTTGGACAAATTTTCAATTTTCAAACAGAATTTGTTTACTCCACCCATTTCTATAAAGTAATTTACAAAAATGCAATCAATAACATTTAAAAGCCTTACTTCATCATAATATTTTTTTAAAACATAACTGCTACAATATCAATATGGACATACTAGTAAATGTCCTTAATTTTTGTTTTTCTTACTAATGTTATTTGTCAAACGATAATACATTTATTGAATTTTGGCATAACTGAATTGGTTCAGTAAAAAATTGTATAATTTAGCCTAATCGATTTAGTTCAGTACACATTTCTTTGTCCTTAAAAACATCATAAAACAGGTACAAACAGAGAATCTAGCAATAAATTTTAAAATATGCTATTATCATTTTAATTTCGCTTTTAATATTTTACATGCTTCACATAAACTAATTTTCATAAGCGGACATTTAACAAAGCCAAACGAGGCGCCATATTTAATGGCGGGCGTGGTACTATGCTACAAGTCCGAGACTAGCGCTCTATAAACTGTGGATTGTGTAAAATGTAAAATGTTTGGATTAGAAATGATTCAATCTAGCCAGTCCCAAGCCTGGATAAAGGAGGAGGGTTTGAGCGCAAGGTTGGCAACCTGGCCTCTGTAAAAATTTATAGTGCTGCGGAAACAATGAAAGATGACGTCATTCCGGCAAAAACAACGTTTCTGGATGGCAAAGTTACCAAATGACAAGGTTGAGTGAAAGCCGAAAGAAAGCGCAATCTTTGATTTCAGGAATATTTAATGCCAACGAGACTTTGTTATTGTTGTTTTGCTGTAATTGTTGTCTTATTGCCCCATGCTTATTCTTAAAGCAAAAGGGTTTTGTAATAATAAAATAATAAATATATATATATATATATATATACGTAAAACGTGAAAAACGATACGTCCTCTATTGTAATGCACCTCATACTGACGTAATTTTTGAAATTTGCCCTACTATGAAAGACGTTGGGTAAACATCAGAATTGCAACTGTTATCTAATAGTTCACATCACTTAATCGTACTGCATCAACGGTTACTACAAGTGTAAGTTCTATTTTTTGTAGCGTTCAACGTTCCAGTGGTACATATCATCCAAATAATAATAATAATAATTTGCCCAATACTAAAAATTCATCACAAACAAGTTATCTATCCAACGCATCTTACTATAAATTGCTTCCTGTACATGGTCTGATAGGTGATATCTGTGGCCGGAATCACTTTCAACAAACAGTTGCAGACGGTTTGCCTAGAATCAAAATATGGGGCAACATACAAGTAAGTACATTGAACAATTATTAAAATAATTTTCCACAATCAATAAATAACACAATAACAAATATTAACTTAAACAATTCATGTAAATTATTAATTTTTTAAAATTAAGTTCTATTTCATTTTATTTTTTTGAAATCAAATAAATGTAGTATTAATTTCTCTTTATCATATAAGCACAAATTTTCCCTAAAATTTTATTAGTTCATTTGTGCAAGATTGTTTGGAAATTCGCACGTGTTTATTTTTTAAAACATTTTGACTACTAAATGTATGTCATCGTTTTAATTTAAAAACAACATTTGCACTGAAAGTAGGTTGACTGGTTTCCTATTTTGTGACATATATTCTTTCGACACCAGTATGTACTAGAGTACACATGCTAGCATGTGTTGTCTGTAAATTGTTGAATGAATATTCATCTTACGATATGACATTAATCTATAAATAAATGAATCTGACAGAATCTGTATTCATCTACCGTCTATTCACGGTACTTTCAAAAACTGAAAAACAAACAAACGTAATGCATTTAAAGATACCTATCTACTATTATTATTATTATTATTATTATTATTAGCTACACACAGCTTTCTAATTTGTTATTGATCTTAAACACACAGACACACACACACCCCAACTCACTTACCAATCTTTTGGACTCAAAAACTTGGCCATTTGATTTTCGTGCAATATAGAAATTCCAACACGAGCGTGATGTTTTTCCAATACCGAATCGTTCTATAACAATGAAATTTCAAAATATTTGGTTAAAATTACATGGTAATATAAAAATGTCTAGGTTTAATCATAAGGCATTCTTACAAATTGAAAACAAAATTAACGGTCACACAATTGTACAATTTGGTACAATTTATCAAAACGTGACACACGGAAAGTTAAAAGCGAGACATTGGTTTCTTTTGTACACTTTGAATGGACACGAATTAAAATTGTTGTCAACTGAACGATTGTCTCTTTTTTAATAAAAACATGGGCTTTTATCTAATTTCATTCGATTTATAGTGAACTTGTTGCTTCGTTTCTTAGCCTCTGTGTCTACACACAGAATTAAAACTGAGCCCTTAATAAGTATGTTTTTCTAAAGCTACACCATAATTATAATTCGGTTTTATACTTTTGCATGTAAAAACAGTCCTTTGTACGGAAACAAGATGAAGTTAGTATAACGCAAAGACGTTTTGCAATATACAAATTTTCAAAATGGAACAAACTTGACATAAGTTTAACAAAATGCCTCCAAATCAAAATGCAAAAATATTGATGCACTTTGTAAATAAAATGTGTTATATATATATATATATATATAATTTAATATCTCAAAACCATTTCGCCCTAAAGAGGATGGCACAACTTGACTGCTTTTTATAATTGTACATTAAATTTTCGTCTTTAAAAGTAGTGCATATTGAAGATTAAAATTTTATTATGATTTCGCCAAACCCTGTCACCGGAATCATGCTGCTTTCCCTTTTTTGCAGTAGTTTAATAAAATTGTGTCCTGATGTTGTTTTTAGAAATATTTATTTACAGAGGTCATCAGGTCGTTAATTTTGCACTCACACCCTCCTCCATTCTAAACTGGACTTAAGACCTGCTACGGTAGAGTTTATATATATATATATATATATATATATATATATATATATCAGACCAATCTAACTTTAATTTTAAACGAAAACAAGCAACCGTTTACATTTAATCAAAAAAAAATCATTTGTATCATTATACTTTAAGAAAATTATTGATGCAGTTTACGTCTTGTCTTAAATGTTTTATAATAATAAATTAATTTCCGAGCTTCGATGCATACAAAACGACAATGAAAAAGAAATAAATACCATTGGGAATGTTCAACCATTAATGCATATATATATATATATATATATATATATATATATATATATATATATATATATATATACTCATAAACAAGAACAAATATTCGATTTGAATATAGAAACCAATTTTTAAATAAATTTTACATCGCTTATAAATATTACATTGAATAATACAGCATATATATTACTTTATTATTTTTAATAAAAGAGAAAAAATATTATGTAACTAAATAGAAATAATTTATAACCTTACATTATTATTATTATTAATAATAATAATAATAGCATAATTTGTTTTCTTTAATCAATTAAGATTTTTATTGTACGTATTAAAACAATCAAATCATAAATCTTCACTCTGCACATATTATTACCGTTCCAACCTACACGTACTTTGATTTAAAAGTGGCCACCAAAGAAAAGTAATATAAACGAATTGGTGGAACCGAAATATTATCTCATTTCAACGTTCAGTCGGGCACAACCTCCAGTTTAGGCCTGAATAAGTTCAGGTTATGGGGGGAGTAGATTCTACTGCCATTACTAAATACGGGATGTTGTTTGCTTCTTTAAACATCTATTGATTTAAACATGTCAATCTAATACAATTTAACCAATAAACTCGGGAAAGCCTTTACAAGCCAATATCAATAATAATAATAATAATAATAATAATAATAATAATCAATACAAATCTAAACCCACATTGTACAAATTGACCAAAAAGTTTCCAGTTCGTTCCAAATGTACTTGATTTACGCCAGGGTGATCAGCGTCGTGTGACAAGGCAGCTAACAAACCGCCAAGAATTTCAGCAGGTTCCAAAATGGTTTTTAACTGTGGCACAATAAATACAATAAAAGCAACAATAAACTTATTGGCTCCCTTTATTTATTTATCAAATCATAACTTTTGCCTTTTATTAGAATTTACTACATTTAAATATGATAAGCAAAAAAATGTAACAGATTTTTCTATAAACGAATGACAAAATTTTGTTCTTGATTATACTTAAAATATCATTGCGTAGTAACTTGTAATAAAAATGGCTTTAAAAAATATTTGCGTTATTTGGAAAATAATGAAATCATCTTACTGTAATGCATTTATATAATACATTTAAAAATATAAATTGAATTAATTAAATGTTATTTTGGCCATCCATATAATTATAAGTAAATAATTCGAAAGAAAAAAATACCAGTAAACCGGATTATAAAACCAATGCCTTTGCATTCCATTGTCAAAACGCACTTACGAACAATTAGTCATGGAAAAATATGCAATCGTTAAATATTTGCCACGGTGTATGAATTACAATTTTTGTAAATCAGTAAGGGTTTTTATTTAAAATATTAATTTTCTAAAAATTCTAATTTTTAATGTTGTAAATAAGCCATTTAGTATTATCATTTTCACATAAAAATAAATGTAAAAATTTTATGTTTCACTAATTAATCATTTAATTTCAAATAAATTTTACTGTAGACAGCGTTTGGCTATATAAAAGTAACTTTGATCAATTCTGTTTATACAGGAAGGGGTAAAATAGAAAATAGCACAAGATTGAACTGAACGTTGGGTAAACATTGTTCAAAAGTTAGGGTTTCTGCTTTAAAATTAAATTGTCTAAATTATTTAAAGAGAGTTAAATCAATAGTATTAAAATATGTAACTCCACCGGTGCCGGTCCTAAGTCCGGTTGAAAAAGAAAGCGTCCGAACGCAAGATTAGCAAACTGGCCTCTTTAGAAAATATTGCCAAAGAACACCATTCCATGAAACTAAGGGCAAATGTTTAACGAATTCGGAATGAAAACGTAATTTTTGACATGCAGAATGCCTAAAATGCAACTTGGAACAATCCTATTGCTCCATACTTTTCAAAGCGAAAGGATTTTGAATAAAACAAATCATAATCTGTATAATAAATAGTAAAAGTATAAAAATCAACAAATAAAATCTGTGCCAAGGGTATAGTTTAGTAACCGAGACCCCGATATTAAACCTAAAATAGCATGGATTCCGTGCAGTGTAAGTACAACTTGAAAAGTATGCACTGTTGACAGCTCCTAATACGAATGAAACTGCTTTACAGTGCTCCTAATTAGTTGAACCAAGCATGCTTATTATTCGGTGAAAGTGACATTTCGAATATAATAACAATAAAAAGATATACCCTCAGAAATCCCACTTATAAATATTAGAATAGTTAATAGATCCTATTGGGAGTTATGTTAAAACAACCATATGTTAGGAGTGTAGGACTGTTAAATTATCCCAATCTAAACAAACAATTCTGCAAGAGTCCAAATCACATCCTTCTTATTCCAAAGATCCTGAAATCACTCCCTCTGTACATTTAGAGAATTATTAAAAAATTCATTTGCATTTGTTTAATTGACAAAAGGCTAATGTGCTAAGAATTTTGGGCCAATAGTAATAACAACATCTACAAAATTTCCATAAAAAGTGTCATTTCTTAACCAAATATATTTTCAACTCTTAATAAGAATAATTTGTAAATTTTAATCCTCAAAACATGCTTTAATTTTGGATAAAAAATAATTGAAAATATGTTTTCCAAAATACAATTCTTTATCATCACTTGATCGTTTATCGTGCTTTATCTTGTTTTTGATCTAATTTATTATTTTCCATATTTTGTTTGAAATATATTTCAAAAAACATTATTTCAAATTTTGTCATGTATATTGATTTTTAATATGGAAAAACAAGAATATAAATATGTCAAGTGGTTATATTAAAAAATAATTCATTTCTCTCTCAATATATATATATCGTTGCTCAAACGTTTGACAGGAAACATTTTTCGGTAAATGGATATTTATTATGAGGTTTTAAGGTTGAAATATTGCAATTATCAGATTCACTTGAATAATAAGTCTACATGATTTGAGTGAACCAGGAACATTGAAAAATTGTTTCACCCTTGTTTGAAAATATCAGTCGTGCATTCCTTTCAAATCTCACAAATCTCATGTTAGGTCAATGCTTTATTCGCTAATCTACGGGTGGTTAAAACTGACCCAGTTAATTTATTATTTATAGTAAATCTAATCAATGCTTCCAAGCAAAGATCCACATTTAGTGCCAGTATTAAAACTCAAACTAATTCTCACCCAGCCATATATTTATTTATTATTACTATTATTAGTATTATTATTAGTATTATTATTATTATTAGTAGTATTAGTATTATTATTAGTATTATTATTATTATTATTATTATTATTATTAGTAGTAGTAGTAGTAGTAGTAGTAGTAGTAGTAGTAGTAGTAGTAGTAGTAGTAGTAGTAGTAGTAGTAGTAGTAGTAGTAGTAGTAGTAGTATTACATTAAAAGTCAGTACCTCACTAGAAACACATTCTACACAAACCACATTTTAATTATTATTCATTAAAGTAGAACACAAGAAATCGTGCAAACAATAAAAACAAAACAAACTATAGATAAAATCTTCTGATGGTGCGTAAGTGAATACACTAAATATATATATATATATATATATATATATAGCGTAAGTGAATACACTATATATATATATATATATATATATATATATATATACGAATACTGTGTGCATAAGCGTAGTTTACAGACATTTGAATATCATGATTTATTGATTGAGTCATTATAAAATGTTCGTATTATAGAATGCGATAGCACGATTTTTCCACGACTGTAATTTTACCAAATTATTCATTTGATTCTACGTGACATTCAGTTCAACTAAAAGAAACTAACACAGACTAGAACATCATGTTAAATGTTACAGATACACAATTAAATAATTTGTTTTCTTATCAATATATCAGCAGCTAGAAACAGAACTTTCAATCTACTTGAGAAAAGTTGAGTATTTTCTGTGTTTTATTAGCACAAACTTTGAATACAAATTGCCAAAAAGCATTAAGCGTCAAACTGTATCATCTTAGTGTGACAAACGTATGTCTAGAATGTTCATAGTAAAATATATATAAAAATCCAATCCTAAAATAGTACATTAATTACAAATGTTGCAATACTACGAATGTATTTGTATGAGCAGCTTGTTCAAAATGAAAAATTGAACAAATACTTTTTCTTAATAAAAACAATCTAACAAATGTATTATTATTATTATTCAAAAAGCATGTAACATGCTATTCAAAGACTTTTTCAAAACGAACATTTTCGGTTCACGCAAACAACAATGAATAACAAACCCAATTTTTTGTTAAAATAAACAGCCTTTTGTTTCAAAATAGAATTTTAAAATGTTTTTACTTGGACGAAAATTATTAGTCTAGGTGTTAATAGACTTACACATGTAAGCATACACAATAAGTATATGATTGTGTAGTAGTGAACATTGTTTTGTCGATATTGAGTTTACTGAAAAATATAACTACCAAGCAAGATGTTGAAATAACATTGACAAATCAGTGTGACACCCACTTTGACTGATTGTTTAATATCATGTCGAACCGAAAACACGCTATGTTCACATACGTCACAAAATCGTTTCTGCAATAATAAAACCAAACTAATCGAAACAATTTAAGCGACAACAATAGTCCCGTTAACTATAAATTCGTTTTTTTTCCAAGTCACTTACAAGTAGAACCCATGAGTTCTTTTGCCAATAACACCTTTTCCATTTTAATTTTATTGATTTTGGTTTTGCAACGTAGACAATTTATTGCATTCCAATATTGTAGTCTAACAGTTATAAATCAAGACAAAAATTGTTCATTTGTTGTTGGCGTTACAAGGTCGTTGCATCTTTTTCTATCACTCGAAAGCAAAATTGTTTAAGATGCTTGTAAATATTCAATGTCTCTTATATGCTTTTTATTGTTTACATGTCTGATGAAAAAAATATTTTTCACCAAATCCAGTAAAATTCTTGATTTATTTGATTAAAATTATCATTATTCATTTACACACTTTACTAAAAGTAACATTTAGAGCAATTCGAACGAGACCCACCAAAAGAACACCCATCCCTCACTTTTTAACAACTACAACACTGCAATCTAGTAGAAAAACAAGCGTCAAATTTAAACTCCAGAACCGTTCACACAGGAAATCGAAATTTTCGCCAACTTTAACAGTGTAATTTTTTGCACTACTGTCTAAACTACTAACGTATTTTTTAAATGTGTGGAACTAACACAACAAACACCAATTGTAACAAAATTAAACAAGAGTTAATTAAAAATCAAAACCGTCATACAATAAGTCCAAACAACGCCAATATAAGCATAAGTATGATAATTTATACAAATGTACATTTTTTTAAATTACTAAACAACTATATAAAGTCGGAATTTTAAATAAATGCAAAATTCGCCTCTTTGTTTGACTATAAAATACCTACACATTTCTGGCCTAGACGCCATAAAATTAAACAGAACAAAAGGTATGTAAAATTAATAATTTATAATAATTCGAACTTTGAACAATGATTTGCATTTGTCATCCGTATCATAATTATTACAAACAATTGTAATACTAATTAATTTATCATTAATAATAATAATAATAGTAATAATAATAATAATAATAATAATAATACTAACAATACTACTACTACTAATAATAATAATAATAAAAAAATAGATTAAAGTGAAACTTGAATATACTAAAAGATTGAAGAGCTAATATCAGTAACATTAAATTAACAATTAAAACGATCGAATTGCCAAATTAACACAATTGTATAAATATATATATATATATACTACGCTTCGTAACAAACACAAAAATTTCAAGTATGTTTCTTTTATTTTTACTACTTTAAATGTTTTACAAAAAACATCTTTCAGTAGTGAACATCTTAGCAAAGCCTAACCTGGGCCCGCATTCAGTACCGGAAATGAAGATAGAATCCATGTATATATACATACATATATATATATAAACCTTTCATCCACAACAAAGCACCAACTTACTTGTGTGTGAAATATAAAACAATGAATGGCTTGTAACACATCTGCCGCATGCAGGGCAGTGTGATATGGATTGTAATTGCGGTAAGCCGATTCAAAGGAAGCTATCAAATTGAAAAAATACACAAACGTTAGGCCAAATGTTAAGATAATAAAAGATACAATATCCATCTGTTGGACAGTAGATAAATAAATAAAAACTTATTGCATACATGTGCCTTTGAACCAAACCGACTATACCAAGTATTGTAAAATAATATTTTTTAATGAATAGTTATATTTTCTAAAATAAATTGATTTAATTAATGTGGGTGGTGATAAGTTTTATAAATAACACACAATCTGTAGTATAATTGAATTAAAAAAGTGTATTCAATCAAGAGGGGAACTTTGAGAATCAATATTAACTAACGTATGTCATTATTAACATATTTCGTTTGAATGGACATATATTCCATTTTGTACATGGTAAATTGCATTCAATTATTGATTTACTTGTGATAACGTAAATCAATGCACCAAGATTTTACTTTATCTGTTTTGCATTATGCTCTAAGTAGATATATGTAAATTTAAGACTAGAAATTTGAAAAACTAATTTTCACCACTCAACAACTGGCAGATCTCACCATTATTCAAATTGAATGTACTCGTTAAAAATGTGTAACTTGTTGTGTAGGCACTGTTTTGTTTGTTTCTGAGTTTAATTGTGTTTGACTGTAACAATTGACCTTTCGTTAGATTAGGAAAAGATTAATTCTTTTCCTGTAATACTGAAGACAAGGCACTAACCTATATCACTTCACGGATGATGGCCAGTGCAATTTATCACACGCAAGTACCTAATCGATTTAAAAACATCTCCTACAATTGTAATCTTCACTTTGATCCAAATTTGTATTCCTCACAAGTCGAACAACTTAGTCAAAGGCGCTCTCCATAAGTCTATCAAAATATTTTATACATTTTTCAAAAAATTAAACAAATAAAGAAGTATTATTTTAACAAAACTAAACACACAATCATGTTTTGTATCGCACATCCCAAAATAAAACGTACTGAAAATCCGCGCCATCGTCAAATAATCCAACTTCAATTTGCAAAATAAATCGTATTCTTCCAAAATTTTCATTCCAACAGCGCAAACTGTCAGGTCTACAATTATACGATTTTTAAATAACAAAAATATATTTATCAATAATAATTCAAACATTAATAACTTTAAAGAAACAAAATTGCTTTTAGATCACCCACACACAAGCTAAACAAATCGTGGCTCAAATTGTAACGAATCAAGGCGTAGTCGTCATCCAACAATGATAACTGTCAAAACAAATGAGAAAAAAGCAATCATATCAATGCAAACTTTGAATCGATTTTTTTTTGAACAAACAAACGAACAAAATAAAACATACGGTACAACAAACGAATATTTACAAGTAGCTATTTTGTATAGAACGATAATTTGTTAGAAGACATGCCCCAGAAACACAAACATTGTATTTTAGTAACTTACTCGAACTCAATTCTTTTAACGAAAATATATCGAAATCCCAGTTGTTTATGTTCTTGTATATCTAAAAGAAAATACAACTAACATTATCATATTAAAAACAAAGCAAATCCTAAAACTAGTTTATAATAAATAGAAATATTATTTTATTTCTAATGCGTTAGTTTTCCGCTTAGATGAAAGAAACATAATCGAACCGTTTTTTGTAACATGCCTTTTGATTGTAGCAACCGTTATCGAAAAATGGGATTGGATAACTATCGGACAGAGGAAATAATACTAATTAGTTGAAAAACAAAGACCAACCTCACGGCTACATATATATATATATATATATATATATATATATATATATATATATATATTATATATATATATATATATATATATATATATAGAGAGAGAGAGAGAGAGAGAGACGCATCATCCCCACCATGATCTCCGTTAAACAGTGTTATTGAAAAATTACAATACCAGATAACAGAAAAAAGTTGCTCAATAAGGATTGAATATTTCATATGATTGTTTCTTAATAAAATATACATTTTTATTTAGTTGAGCTTTGCCTGTAACGGTGGGAAAGATAAGTAAGGTTCCACATCAATCCTAAACTGAGAAAGCTAATCCATCAACGGATGTTTAAAATGTTGCACCTCTATAAATACAAGAATTTATTTGAATTTCACTGTACATTTGATTTTATACATACTCCTTCAATAAATCCAAGAACACACTAACAAAATAAGTATATGCAATTATATATATATATATATATATATATATATATATATATAAATTAATATTTATTATTTACTGTTATCATTTTTCAACTCAATATAATGTTCCAAATAAGACAAGCTAAATTTATCCTTAACATTATCTAATTTTTCTTCAAACAAATAAATAATAATTGAAATTCTAATAGATGGGTTATGGTAATGATACTCACTGGTTTTACCCAATACTTTTAATATCAATTAGAATCAAACAATTACTTATATAAATGAATCCAATCTTAAAATGTATAATTAAATAAAAAGACCATTTAAATAAAACAAATAATTGACATAAATAAAAGCATAAGAAATGTTTTGATTTAAAAATAAGTATAATTCCAGGTTTATAAAACGAATATCTTAAATTATAGACATATTACAGATGTCAACCACATACTCACGTAGTGATGTAACTCAAACTCTATACACACACTTAAGTACGAGTATATTACCCTGGCCTTTAATATACCCCCTCAATAAGTATATAAATACAACTTAAACGTATTTCGATAAGCATCAAGTTAAAAACTATAAAGAATTAAAATAAAGTAAAGTTTAAAAAATTAAAAATATTAATCGTTTTGCTCTAAATAACTGTCAAATATGCAGCAAACAAATTGAATTTCAATATTTAAATTATTCATAAATTCATTTTTTGTAAAATTTGATTGATCTCAAGATGACTTTGACTTGCCAAAAAGAACACGTTCTATATGACTGCTTGACATATCACTCTCAAAAGCAAATAAACCACTTCAAAAACATACACAAACTTGCTAAGCGAACTACATAACAGTAATTTTTTATAATTTGAAAATGATTACGAAGGTTAGTCACTTATTCACTTAAAAATTGAACACTTTTTAAAACTGACAACAATAATTTCAACAATCAATTATGATGAAGAAAAGGAGTTGGAAATATATCATGTAAAACGTTTGAGAAAAAGCAAAAAAGTTTTGATTATTCATGGGTTTTCAAAAGTGAATAATTAAAAATTATCAAATTCACTTGAATAATAAATACACCTAGTTTGTAAACCAGAAGCACTGTACATCTGCTTCATCCTCGTTTGAACTCATCAGCAATGCATACCTTTCAAGTCTTACACACATAAAATTGAACCCATATTCTATTTGGTGTCAGGCCACTGACCTACGGGGGTTTGAACTTGACCCTGTAAATTTATTATTTATAGTCCATCTGATCAATTCTAATTGCCCAATATCCTTAAATGCTGTACGTTACTACCGCTAACTAGAAAGTGAGTGATTCCTTCCACTAGGACTTTACGATATAAGTCCTGGCATACTTCACACGTTTAATGGCTTATACAATAAGTACATTGGCAGTAGAACTCTTAATAATTTTTGAAATTCGTTTTGTGGTTTAACGTGCATATCATCATCATCATCATCATCATTAAAGCTTACATATTTTGGTATTTAAAAACAAGGACCATCGCCTTAGTGCAATATTTGTTTGATCACAATCCTTACAACAAATAAACTATAAATAATCAGACATTTATCAACATATCTATAAATCACCACCACATCACCAGCGGGAAATACCGTGAAAGATTGACGTCGCTATATGAGGGCATAATACTGCCGGGTTGCCCGAGCCAATAGTAGACAACGATTAGTATTTCAGTTCATAGGCTAATCAGGAAGAAGCACATTTTTTACTATTATTTTACCTTCCACTCCTATCATTTGTTCGAAATGAATGATCCAAGCTTAACTGTCATCATTAGTAAAGCACACAATCATCTGTCCAAAAAAGTAACAAAGTTTTTGAAATAAACACTGTCGTCCAACATAAAATCATCATCAACATTATTGACCTTCTTAGCGCAACAGTGGTCTCGACAATGCAATACCATGGTTTCTTATATTTAATTACTATAGAAGCTACAATTAACCCAAATCCAGTTCATGTCTTAAGATCATCAAAACATCTTAAATGTAGAACCCTCTGTATATAATGTCGACAATAAACCCTACTTTGTACGCTACATACATTGAATACTTCATTTTGCTTATTACTATTCGTTTTCAATCATTATCTTGTTACAATTTTGTGTTAATATCCTTTATTATTTCGCAACATTCTCAGTACTGTTTAATAAGCCCACAGATTTGTCCAATGTACCTTTTGATATGATTCACAATTCACAGCAGTATGTAGAAACAGCAAACATAATAATAGAACACAATAGTTGAACCTTCGCTCCAATATAAATTCTACTACTAAGTTCCCCTAATGTGTTACGTGAGCAATTACTGAACATCTCCCAATCTATACACCACTCCATAAAAAGCGTAGAATCACTTGCAATTAGTTTCAATAACATTGGCCTCGCCCAACTTACCCTAGGCAACAACGAAGGCGGATCCAAAAACGACGGATACGTCCTGAACGTCAGCGTCGATCCAAAATCGTCAATCATCACCAACTGTCGACATACCATTTGTTCGAACTTTTCCAAATTGGTTCTGTTCGCTTGGTTGGGCAAATCGCCCAATAACGGCTGTTGTTGATGTTGTTGGTAGAGGAAAAACAATTGAATGCTGGCAGCCATTTGGTTGGCCTGCATCAAACTGCTCACGTCGAAAGAGTTCGAACGTCCGATACAAATTGACATTTGTTTGGACGGCGAACGAGGATGACGGAATGAACCTGCAATTATTATTGGTATTAATAGAACAATATAGATTTATTATCACACTTAAAATACATTAGGCATGTATGTAAACTAACGCCATTAACAAATTATAAATATAGTCTGTTTAACGTATTATAGCAACAATTAGTAGACAGATCGAATGTCAAGTTGAGGAATAAGGAGGATCAAAGTTTATAATGAACAATCACCCTTCTGTAACGAATAATGCTAAAGCAGCAAGTAAAGCGAATGATAAATGAACTGCAATGTAAAACGTATCACTAGAAACTGTAAAAATTGCAAACATTTAAGTATTACACGCCGTTACCTTACCGGACTAAAAACTTCACTAAATACTTTTGAAATATAGTCTGCCAAAGTAGATATTCCATACATAGGACAGCTTTAAGTTATATTTGAAATTAGACGTCTTTCAACCTTCAACTCTATTAAATGCTAAAGTATTGAGGAAAAGCAAGAAAACTATTACAAAGAAGTTATACTTCCCAATACGACCTGTTGTTACAAAACACATTATTGCAGAACAGTAAAAACGGTTCTTGACCGACCTTCTAAACGATCTTTAGTTATTTTCGCATCAAAAAGGAAAAGTTGTCTTATTAACGTTACAGTTAACATTTCCCCACAAAAATATGTTAAGAATCTTAAGGATTTTATTAATACCTATAAAGTCACAATTTTCATCCTGGGTTAGGTATATCCAAGCACCTAGGCTAATATTTTAAAAAGCATGTGCACAACGGTATAACTGGGCTCCGGCTTTGGTGTTTGGGTATAAGTATACGTTCAGGGTAATTAAAAGATATAATATGGTATATGTATACCATATGTAGCCGTTGAGCTAAAAGAGATAACCCTTACCAAAAGTCATGTGGCCTCATCAATCGTTCCAAGCAGTACTGCCATCACAAAAATACCATCTATCAACCACAAAACTTGGTTATACTTTTGATATGCCCATGAAGACACCGGAGTCGATCGATTAGCCGGCTATAAGTTGAAATTATTGATCGAAGGATAAACGATTGTGAAGCAAATAATGCAAACAACTACAGTAATTGAATCCCTTTCCACAACGACAGTGCTAAGTCAACCTGCAAATTAACGACTCAGGTATCATCATCATCATCATCATCATCATACGTCGTAACCAATTCTAGGATAGCTTAAATGTGTGTATACCAGTACACAAATACGTTCGTTTCATACATACACACATTGGAACAAAAATAAGCACTAACAATTCAAAGACAAATTAGTGACACATTTTATTCTACAACTCTGTCAAAATATTCAAATAGAATAGAACGTTATGTTTAAGGTACAAATTATTTTATTTTTTGAATTTAAAGAAAAGTAGTAAAACAGAGATACATCTATTTGAGTCAATAACATGCCTTGAAATTATTACTATTAGTAGTATTATTATTATCATTATTTTCAATTTGTTCAATAAAACCAAACAAACAACTCAAATCTAATAAAAAATAATCATTTTTGTATAAAAATGAAGGCAAACATACGCATGCACACACGCATATTGTTCAAAATTTGAATATGCAATTGTTTTTTTTTTCAAAAAAGGAAACATGTACAAAATAATCTTATTTACAAACATATTCTAACAATTATATATCGTTATCATTATATATATATATATATATATATGCTCACAACAAAATTAATTTAATTACGTACATAGTTTTAGCATAATATTGAAAAAAAACACGAACATTAGTTATATTTGAGTAAAACAAATTGTATATTACATGCTGTATGCACCGAGCAGTAAAAAAGCATGTAGACGTATTAGATATTTATTTTATGCAAATAATAAATATCCAAAATCCAAATTGAATGTGTATGCATTATTCTATACTAACACGTGAGTAATAATAATAAATTTTATTTTTAAGGCAAACACGTAAGCACACGAATGAAAGAATTAATGTAAATCCTCCATCCAGTACAATAAAATTCAGATAGGTTTACACAACACATTTATATCATCTTATTCACTTAAAAATAGTCATTATTTAGGAAAAATAGGTGTTTGGATACCTAACAGATACTTCCAAGCTCCCGCTTTACAAGACTATGATTGTATTAAAAATTGCTTCCACGAAATATATAATAATAATAATAATAATTATAATAATAATTATTATTATTATTATTATTATTATTATTATTATTATTATTATTATTATTATTATTATTATTATACTTTTTTTAATTTTAAACCTTTTATAAAAATATTAATAGATATATTCTCGTTTAACCTATTTGCTTCATCTAAAAAACAGGCTTGCGTTTCACATAGAATTAAATTTTTTTATATCAAAATGGCCTATCCTGTTTCAATACATCAAAATCAATATAATAATCGTATTAAAGTAGGATATATATATATATATATATATATATATATATACATCTTTTGAAGTATACTTATAACAAACAAGTAGCCAGCATTTTTTAAACAGAAATATTCATAATTATTCAAATGATTGAATAATTGCTCAAAATAAAAAACACATTCAACGTGTGACTGATTTAAAACAATGGTGCATTATTATAGAAAACGAACATTATATATCCAAAAAAAAATCGTTTTGCAAACAAACGTCTCTCTTTCAATTTGACACAATTTGCATTAATATCTACAAATGAACTTATTTATTAATTTGTTTTAAAAACAATAAATTCAATGTATTATATGTTGTACATTTTTAAAAACAAAAACCCTCTTGCATATACGCGCACACACACACACACACCATTCAAAATTCTATTTCTTTTACAATTCCCAATTTCATGTTAAAGCCAGCCGAGTATATAAAAATGTCAGTTAAAAACAGCTGCCTTAAAAATAAAACATTATGTAAGATAACTAATCATAATAAAATAGATCCAATACGTTCTGACTAATATTGGTAAGTAAAAATGTAAAACAACAATTGGATTGAATTAAACGGAAATTGCATAATATTTCCCCCAAAAATAACTTTATTTATTCATTAAATTTAATAAATGTAACATCATGTATACTAATTAGACCATGCATGATCACATTACTTAGAATTGCCATTTCCGTTCACTGAATATTATGAATATATAAAATAGTATGTATGTGATTTTACAAAATAAATTATGTAGAACAATGAATTTTTAAAATGGTGAAGTATTCGTACTGAACGCCACAATTTGCATACAATGTTATTACTTTAAATTTTAAGATTTTAAAAAATTAGATTGAACGAAATTCAATGATTACATTTTAAATCTGTAAAGTTAAAAACCCATGAATAAAACTATGAAATCACTCACATTGTTGCGGTCTACAAACTATAATAATACTAAAGTGCTTATATATATGCACCCTAATACTATTATAACGGGTTGACACGGGTTCGATTCCCTCCACCAGTACTAAATGCGGAACCACGTTCAGCTTTGCTAAAATGTCTACTGCTAAAAAATGTTTCCGGTCAAACATTTAAAGTAGTATATATATATATATATATATATGGTTATTGACCTAGATACTTCAATAGAAGTAGCTTTCAGTACATACTTATATATAATGCTAACAATGATATATTTAAATATTTAAACAAAGCAATGTTACATTGATTTAAATAATTAGCAATAATAAATAAAAAAGTATGGATAAATTACAAAGCATTTAAAAAAAGTATTAATTAATCTGCTTTCCAACGGTTATTTCATTAAACTGATTAATTCAACATGAGATTTTTGTTTATAATGGAATTAACATATGACCAAGTTACCATTTCCCAAACTAACATTATAAAAATGTGTTTTATTGTTTATTGGAATGTCATGCCAATGCAAAAATGAGAGAAATAACAGAAGTGATTGAGGGTACTGGATTCAGCATTAAGTGGACATGCGTTCGAGTCCCATCACTGGCACTTCTCTAAGTGTCCATTTGTTAAAAAATGACCCCCGTAAAACATAAAAGCAGTTGAAAAATGTATGTACGCCATGAATACAACCAGTTCCCAATGTTACTTCTTAAATAGATAATTCGAGGTGCCTAAAAAACGATTGAATGTATGCTACTCGAATTTAAATAACACCCAATTATTAATTTCATTACGCATTTACCAAAAGGACATATGGTAAAATTTTAAAACTCCAGAAAAAGCATATTTGTAATCAACTAGCAAAATTAATTATAATTATTAAATAGTGAATAAATAAGCACTAGCCATAAAATTAATTTAAAAACGCATGTATCAATAAGCGACGGTTTACATAACCAAATAGACATGCACGCAATACATTGAATTATATATATATTAGTTTGAAACTAATAATGTAGCTGTTTTTTATATTTAAGAAAGATCAGTATATTTTTAGGTTTAACCTACAATTTAATAATAATATTGATAAAAAAATACTCATTTTGTAAAAAATACTTAGCAATAATAATTTAATATCTAAAGAAGATTTTAGTAAAATTTAGACATGTTCAATGCAATTAAGCAATGTTAAAATAACAAATCACTACATTGATTATGGCCTTTCCTCGGTCAGCCGCCATGTCGATGCACCCATCAACTTCGCCAATCTACTTCCAATTCAAATCAACAATTATTCTCCTTTCTCAAAAATGCACATCAGTGTACCTAGAAATCGATAAATGTTTGTTTTTCTATTTGCAATAAAAAAATTGTATCCATGCCTAGACAAGGTTACAAGCAATTCAAACTCTTCAAAAGATATTTTTGTTACAAATATCAATAAACATTGCAAAATAACAATTCATTTAAATTCGTATCTGGAATAAAAACACACAAAACCCAACAGCTGATACGTTGTAACAGCGAAAAAAAAGAATGTAAATGTGAAATAGTTACATGAATAAATATTTGAATTGCTGTAACTTTGAAATAAAATTTAATAACCTTTTGTTTATGCATGTAGTACAATTTTTCGCGTACAATACTTCTTAGTAATATGCGAAAAAAATCGCACTTTCACATATGATTGAAATATAGGAATTAGATACTTCATACAATCGCGCTTACAATAGATTTTCGAAAGAATGCGTACAAGATGCATCAGTCAGATGTCGATAAAGTCGCGATGGATTTAGCAATATAGTAGTGTAAAGCATCAGTTAAATAATAGTCTAACTAGTTGCATAGTTTACAATACCGAGTACCAATGTAATTCAAGTCAAGTTGGAAATAAAACATATAACCCTATTATAAAAACGTTTGCTATAATAAGGGATCAATTAACCTATTTATTACAAACTTTAAGAAAGCACTTTTACTCAAGCTTGTTGCACTAAATACTGCACTCGAAAATAAACTGCCCAAGATTTTTTACAAAAGAAACAAATATAACAGTGGGTCAATTGAATCCCAATAGTATACATAACACAACCAATTGTAGGTTAAATGTACCCCTGACTCTTTCTCCTAGTACCTAAAAACACACTGTCTTTCTATGCAAACACGCACATACGTGCATCAAATAATAAAAAGGACAAAAAGAAGAAGAAGGGAAAGGAAGAATAGAAATGACAAGTTAATTTAAAACGATCTATTTTCCGAACAAATAAATACAAATAACAATTGTTTTTTAGATCATACCTATTAAAATACAAAGTCAAAATTCGCTATTTGACCTACAATCATTGTATTGTGTTGTATTTAGGTCTACAAATATTTACATATACTTTTTAAAATGCTGATTTCGAAATAGCACAAATATGGAAAAGATTACATTTTACGCATGAGTGTCTTTTTCACCAATTTAGATAAATAGTCAATCCAATTACAGTAATCAATGAATTAGTTATTCCTTAATGTTAGAAATAAGAATAACCAAACCCTTTGAAAGTCTCTAAATTAGCTCTAATAGGAATAAGAATATACAAAATACAAAATTAATCAATCCATAGTACAATGCAATTACATGACCTTGAAAAGATTACAATGTACAAAGACGTAGAACATCAAATTCAAAATGATTCACAAATTTCAATTACTACCTATTTTTTCACTAAATATTTCTTTTTTTGCCAAATTATTGTTCCGAACTAAAAGAGAGAGTAACTTATAACACTGGAATTAACATCACCACTGGCACCGACTGCAAACCTTCGTCTGGAACTTCGCTAAATGTTCACTTCCTGAAAAAGGTCTCTCATCAAACAATCAACCAATAAAAACCAAACAACAATACAAATTTTTTATCACTATTATTTGTTGCAAAAATTTAATTTTTATTAATAGTGACATAAAGTCGCTACATAGATCTACAAAAGTGTTTCATATATATAATAATAAAAATTAAATAATTTATTAATGGGTTTTCAAGAATTTTTATTGGATTTGTCATATTTACTTGTATAATAAATCCACTTGGTTTCAGTCAACCAGGAGCACTGTACAGCTGTTTTATCATGAGCAGTGCATACCTTTCAAGTTTTAAACACACGTGAATTTGAACCCACGCCTTATCCGGTATCAGGGCAATGCCTTAACCACTGAACTATGGGTGGTTGAACTTGAACCTGGAAATTTATTGTTTATAGTAAATCTAAACAATTCCAATTGCCAAGCGTCCTCAAAAGCTGGTTAAGTAAATAATTATTTTAATAAATCTTGATATCACATTCAAGCAGTGTCAATGTATACCTAATTAAAAATAGGGTAATTACCAACATTGGAAACATTACTCAAATCCTCAGGAACAACTTTACAAACATAAAATACTGTAATACTAACAATGCCAACATGGTATGTATGTTAATTGTACTCTTCCAAACGGTTCAAATAAGCACATTTCTCCAAAGTGCATATATCAATAAATCTCTATAAATAATTTCCACAAAATTCCATTTACATTGAAAACCCACAAAAACACTATCAAACCAAACGTTTTCATTAATCAATCCTCTCTGTTAAAATCAGATGTAAATAAACAAAACCGCCATGCCCCTCGCAAAAAAAAACACTCGCCTCTTTTGCGACGCCCCCGACAAAACAGGCGCTTAGCCAATACGCCACCTGACCTCCAATCCAATTTATTGCGATGAGTCATGATGCGCTGGCCTTTCGACGACGCCACCTTCAATCCGCTGCAATTGGTACACAAATTCCTCCAAAATCGACGCACGTTTCGACGGCTTGGTGACGACAATGTGACAATATTTTTTGACACAATTTTTACAAGGTGACAAATTCAAAACACCGCCACAAAATTTTCAGAAAAAAAATTTTGCGCCGACCCAAACGTTGTTTGGAAATTCAATTTCCAAAAATTATGGAAAATTTATGATGCAAATGTAGTTGCTAAAATGAAATAAAAACATAATTAATACAAATTAATAACAATAAGTAGGGAGACTAATAATAGTGATATTCCTGACTGTTCCTCCTCCACGTGGTGTAGCCTGTACTAGGTACCTATAAGCATCCAGACTAATAATAACGGGAAACGAGTGCACAACAGTATATCTGGGCTTCCGCCTCAATGGATATATAAAAACATTTTACTAGAATACTTAAAAGGTATCTTAAGGTATATGTATACCATATATAACCGTTGAGCTAAGGGGATAACCGAACAAAAATTCAGGCGACGTCATCAATCTTTTTAAACAGTGACGCTATCATCAGAATGCTGTCTACTAGGCAAGAAACCTCGTTATTCTTCTACGTGTTTACGCTTATCAAGCCCTCGAAGTTGATCGTTTAATATGGCGTATAAATATGGAAAATAATGAAGAGGTGACCACATCACCCACCAAAGTGAATGAATGAACAACAATGACTCAAACAGTTTGTACACTTTTGGATTCAATCAATATAGAATTAAGAATAACACAAGAACATTTTAGTAAGAAGAAATAAAACATTTACAAAACTACGATTTACATCTAAATATTATTGGTTGTACTGTACACAAAATCTTGTATTATCTTAGTAAAAAATATACATGTTATTACAACATCCGAATAAGTACATCTTAACATTCAATTGTACAAATATTCAAAAAAGGGCAACAATGTCCTTCTTTTCCTTGACAATGCATTTTTGAACAAAAAAAGAACAGACTATCATTATTGTACAAATCAGTCAATCAGTCCATTCAACTAAAACCTCTCGGGGTTGAGTTAACTGCCATTAGAATACGTAAGTAAGACTTTTAATAATTTAAAAAGACCCACTAAATACAGATATTTAACTGTGAAGTCAAATAATCAAATACCAGTTACAACTTAAACCTGACTAACTAAGTAATATTATAGTCTTAAAGAAAACAAAGAAGATGCATTCTTAATTGAAACTGTGCTATGATTACGTCTTCTCGTCAAACTTTCTAAAGTTATACAATAAAGTTAGCAGCCTTGTTTCTGCACATTGCTACAATACCAAACTATTTCAATAACAGAATTGAGTAAAAACAAAAAGCTACATCAACCTTGAACATACAAATGGAACATACATATTGCCAACTTGTATGGATATATATAAAATGTAAGAATATTAAGCGTTAGATCAATTTTTCAAATAAAAAGTTAATTGACTGTCAGAAAACCAAAGTGTTGTGAATCTCTCATATAAAACAACCTTGTTGTTCCATTCCTTTTAAAACAAGAACGTTTGCAGTAAAACATTCTTAAATATTCTAGTTTGTAAAAAAAACGACAAAACGAGTTTTAAATGTACCAAATTTCACAACAAATTAGCCAAAACAAAAATAGGCAAAGTAGCATTTAAATTAAACAAAATTGGAATGTGTCTAATTGGTATTTGTCTTTATTTTTTAAATTGTTTCAACAAAAAATTGATATAGTACATTACAATTATTTTATTTTCCCATTTGTACTAGTACAAAATCTTGTACAAAATTACTCAACCAAAGTAAATTGGAATGGGCGTAAGTTCGATCCGTACCTGAGGCGCTAAATGTGAGCCTTTGTATGGCTTTGCTAAAATGGTCCACTCGCCAAAAAATACTTGTCATCAACCATATATATGGGATGCTAATGATCCTGAGGATTTGAGTAATGCTTATATAGTCTCAATTTCCAATGATGGTGATATTCCTGACTGTTAGTCCTCCACGTGGTGCATCCTGGACTAGGTGCCAACAGGCATCTAGACTAATAACAGCAGGGTCCGAGTGCACAGCGGTATAACTGGGCTTCCGCTACGGCGGGTGGGTGCGAACATACACCCAGGATACTTAAAAGGTATCTAAAGGTATACGTATACCACATGTAGCCTTGGGCTAAGAGAGATAACCCTGACAAAAAATCAGGCGGCCTCGTCAATCTTTGCGAACAGTGGCGACGTCACAAGGATGCCGTCTACCAGCCAAGAAACTTTGTTATTCTTCCACGTTTGTCTACCCTTGTTAAGCCATCGAAATCGATCGTTCTACATGTCGTATAAATATGAGAAATAATGAAGAGGTGACCACGTCACCAACCAAAATGAATGAATGAAATATATATATATATATATATATATATCACTTGGTTGCAAACTGTAATTTAAATTTAAATTAACAAAAATATTTTCCAAATTCAACACAAATCTCATTATCAAACTGAACCAAATAAATTTAATCTTTACTTAAATCTAAACTCAAGTTGTACTAAATTTTCAATTGCTAAAAACAGCCCGAAAACAAAACTGAAAACTGTTTATTAAACCAAAAAATTAAAATTATGCCCTATCAATTATATAGAAATTTGCACAACCGTGACTTTTGTAGCCAGCGATTGTAAAAATCATTGCCATAGTCACTAACTTTAGTTTATTCAAAACAGATTATCAAAACATTTTAATTAACTCTAGAGTTTCATAAAATCAGACACAATTTTAATTGCAACGTCTTCAAGCAATTTTTTTAATATCGATATTTATTTTTCTATAACACAGTTTATATTGGTAAATAGGATATATTAGATAAAGTAGATCTTCCGCTTCCCAAATATTTACAAATAATTTCTTTTAATTTAATTTAATTAATTTCTAATTTGTCATTTCGCCATTATCCACCACCCTTTACGTCAAACTTAAAGTACAACATACACACGCACTTGATTCAATTTGGGATATTTAAAGCTTGAAGTTGATTGCTCAAAATACTTTTAATGTTATAACAATGTTGTTTTATAGAATCACATTCGACTAATTCAGAAGTACATTTGATAAAATTAAGAAGTGAAATCACTTTTTATTCTACTTTATTGTTTCAATGTTGTAGGGGAAACATTTTTTAGAAAGTGAGAATCTACAGTAGAGCTGAAAAAAAGCCTCGTTTACTGTCGGTAATTGGATTCATTATTGATTAGATTGTAGCAATCTACCCTTTATGTATTGACCAGATTAATATTATCTACAAGTCAGCCTATTCAACTATTTATTAACTAAATCGATATTGATAGGTGTACAAGACAGTTAAAACAGAATGATTAACATTCGAGTTGTACTACTTACGGGAATATTTTGCTAACCTTGTGCATCTCATTATACCTTTAGTAAAACAATCCACTTTAGTCAAGTGTAAAATAAACACCAACTACATCCAAATATTTTAAATAGTGATAATGTAGTTTTTTCTTGTTAAAAATAATGAAAGAATGTTTGAGTGCAATGTTAAAAATCTGGGCTCTTTAAAAAATGCTAAAGAATCAAATCTATGGCAAGTAAGTGAAAGTATTATTCCAACGACAAGGTTGATCAAATTTCGAATAAATACAATTGTAGGCGATTGTAAAATACGTTTATTACTATCACAATTTTATAAACTAAACTTGTTTAGTATTACAAAAGTAATACTTATTATACAGTCTCAATACTTATGAATAGATTGAATAAAGTTGAATTTATTTATAATTTTAATAAAACAACTTCTAATGTATTCTCAACTGAGAAAAAACATATCAAAACATTATATATACAATTATGTGCAAAATTTATTCAATTAGACAGTATCACGCATAAATTATAACCATTTAACTATATAAATCGCATGTAATATAAAACACATCATTTTCATAAAACTAGCTTATTTTTACCAAATATATAAATTTGTCTACATTGCATGTTTGAACGTATTCATCCGTATAAAAAAAGAATCAAATTGTAGATGACATTGATTATCGCACTGACATATGTAAAAAAATGTATAAAACAAACCATGATATTCTCATTCAACTTTAAAATTAAACTAACATGAATGAAAACCAAGCACATGTTACGCCATAACAAAGTTCCTAAATTCAAATATGATTCATTTGAGTTCAACATACAATTTAATAATACTAAAATTATCATACACCAATACACTGAAGTCTTTTAAATATTCTTGAAAACCAAGCGCCTCGAATAGAATAGCAGTAAAGAACAAACGTACGATGGTGTGTACACAAGTTTAAATTTTACTCTCGAGATAACATTTAACAATGATTTCAAAACCACATTAGCTATACAAGACTTTTCGTTTTCCAACAAAACCTTAATTTTTCAATAATACCGATTATAATGTTAATGATGTATCTAGATTATTATACCTAACTAAATGATAAAATAATCAACATAAATAACTTATTTAAAAACTATTTATGATATTCAAGTACTTTTCCATCTATAGTGCACTTCACAGTTCAATTAATTTATTATTCTTTTTAAAATGCATATCAATTAACATAAGCATTTATTTTGCCAAAAATAATTTAGAAGCAAATTTAGTTTGACTATAACAAATTATTACCGGGACGAGTTAAGCGCACAATCAACAACTCCATCTTTGCACACACACACACATATATATATATATATATACATATACATACATAGACACAAAATATCACCGTTAAAAAAGCCATATTAAACAAACAACTAAGATACAACTAAACGAGTATTTGCCATTTGAAGAAAAAAGGCAAACGTTGTGTGGCACACAAATAGCTTTTTCGATGTATGACACGACGAATCAACAAAGAAAAATTCCAATCACAATTCATTTACATACACGAAGACCCAGTTTTGGACACGATAAAAAATTTTGAAGTTATGTGCCATTTTTGAAAAAAAAGTATGTTGTTGTAAAGACCACAAATATTGTCATTGTTGTACATTACATTGTCTTATTTAGATAAAATACAAATAGGTATTGTCCATATATATGTCACAGTTAGCTAATAACAACTAAAGAATCGCTCACATATGGCCAAATAAAATGTTTGTCATATGATGAAAGAAAAAATGTAACCCTGCCCTTAATGAATACACATCAAATTATCATTACAATTCGAATTAATTACAAAAACAAACTAATTAGGTCAAAACATGAATTTAAATTTATTTATTTAAGAGGGCTATTCCTCAAAATCGAATATATAATCCTAACTACAAAAACTACGGTCAGAATAACAGATCAATGTTATTATGTCTAAGCTTAGTAGTTATAGCAGCAGTAGTCGTTTTAATTTAATTATGGGTTAATATATACGATACAAAACCCTGTTGTTTAACGTATGTCACCAATGTATAATGTAAACAGTCAAATGATGGTTAAATTAAATTAATGATTGTTTTGGCAACTATTTACAATTCGAGTTTTATTTCCAATTATGACTAATTTAATTTTACACACGGGTAATGCAACACTTAAGGCATTAAAGAATATTTACGTGCTTCATTAATTTTCCCAAATTTATATATATATATATATATATATATATATATATATATATATATATATATATATATATATATATATATATATTGGAATTGTATTTCAACTAATTATCCCACACACTGCTGTTTATGTGTTTCCGAAAATTGTAACAGTTTTTATGTGCTTCTGTCAATACTTGTCTTTTTTACAAAGTGTACATCAATCATTATCACACCGTTGATACAACAGAAAAGGTAAAACCAAAATGGCTTTGTACTGCTGTTAGCTGTTGTTTAAATAACTTCAATCTAGTCGTAAAAAATCCAACATTCCATTATTCATGGTGAGAATACATTTTTATATTTTCATTATTTAGTTGAAACAAATTCTCTTTATCATTACCAATCATTGTTTTTCTACCGGTTTACAATTTAAATGCTGCCTATGGCTAAATCTGTCTCTAAGTTTATTAAAAAATAACCCAAATTTTATTTTCTTTGTCAGTATAAATTTAATAAACAATAGCTACATTCCAGTACACAAACATCATATCTAACATTTAAATATCTATTTAATTAACCACACATTTTGTTGTAATAGCATCTTTTGTTTTACTTTTTTTTAAATAACCAATACTGTTCATTGAAACACCTGCATTTGAAAATTGCAATTAATGTTTTCAAAAAACTCAATGAATTAGTTTAATTATTAAAAAAATTAAAAATTTTACAACTATATATGTTATAACAACATAATTTTCTTGGAAAAAACAATAATAAATTTGAAGAATAGTCATTAATTAAGTTTGAGTAATTCTATATATATATATATATATAAACACTTACTCTAATTATGTCCATACATCTGTATGCAATGTATGTATGGAAATAGTTTAAGCTAATACAAAAAATCAATATATTTATAGCTGAAAATAATAATAAAAAACTGACAATAAATGTAAAAATGCGTTTTATTCATTGATGCGTGATTTATTGCAATGAGCAAGAGTTTGTTGTCTTTTTAAAAAATACAAATCTTTTTCGTTTGTAAACAAGAATGAAATATAAATGTATTCGTATTTAGTAAATAATTCATTTTAATTAAATAATTAGGTAATTTTACTTAATGCAAAATTTCAAACAATAAAACAGTTAATTAATATTTGTTAGTATTTTTCTTATTGAAAATTAAATTTGTTTGTTTTGGTTACACAATCTTTTTCAACTACAGTAAACCAATTGTTGCAAAACTTTGCTAGAACAAATCTGGTTACGAAAAGAGGAGGAAGATACGCTAGAATACATTCTTCGGTTTTAATAACGGTTAAACTCGTGGCTCTGTACTTTCACTAAATACATTCCAGACTCAGAACAAAGCGTATATATATATATAGAACTGTATCTAAAGTTTAACTTTTGTAGCTAACTGTAAACACATATCAAATGTAGCAAAAAGGTATATCAAGAAAAAGCCAATACGATATTGCTAAAGACGTACACCTGGATAATTTAACGGTGTTATCAATCCCCTTAAAAACTAGTGCAGTTCACCAGAATTTTGGTTTTAGTCAAAAAACTTCATTTTCCCGTACATATAACATTTCCTTCACACAAAACAGTGTTAGAAAATTGTTTAAATGTTTTTCAAATGTGGAAATAATTGTAATTAGTTATGGATTTGGATAGGCATGGTTTAGTAAACCTGAGACAGACAATAATCCAAAACTCAAACCAAGGCATTGTCTCCTGCTTAGTATTGAACCTAACCCCATTAAAGCTTCAAACATAAAACAGATTATATCAACTAGTGTCACAGTTGTCCTTCAGTAGATATATAATAAACCAAAATATACATTTTGGAATGCTTGTTTAAGAATTAATTAATAAAGAATAAATGACCAAGTTACAGCAGACAAAACACAGAAATGACGGACTTTAAAGGATAATTCAAGTAAAAATTGTAAAGTTTGTAGACATCATAAAACTATTAAAGATATTTCACCTATAAACCATTACACCCTAAGGGAAAAATTACCCATCCAGTCAATTAAATGATGATTTTATTCCATATGCTTGTTCAATTTTGCTTCTATTGACAATGACTCATACACCCAATTCAGCCCCCATATTATCTTTTCTATTTGTGTAATTATCCCATTATTCAATACAATAAACGCTATGACAACGTTTACCAACAACGCTATACGTTGTTTATATAAGAAATCTCATTTCCTCTCTCTCTTTCAATCACTTACCCAATATTGTGTACTTTTGTAATTGTGATGTGGATAATAATTAGATTCATTTGTATTTGGAACGGATAGATGAGTGCCTGACCGTAATTAGTGCCAACAATAAGATTTTAATATCTCTATTCAACTAGATACGTGCTCAATGGGCAATCCAAATTTTCTTAAATAAAGTGAATTTTCTAAACTACTAAGCATCGGCAATAGCTATTGTTATTATTTTTTGTTATTAGGTAGTTGGTTACGTGGTCATCCCATCATATTCGTGGGACATATTAAATGATCATCTTTTCATAGTTTCATATACCTTAAAATACCGATATCTGTATCCTGGGTACATGCTTGAACCCATTCAACTAAGTGTAAGCCCAGTTATACAGCTATGTACTCGCTCCCTGATCTCTGTTAGTCTGGGTCAAGGATGTACCAAATATAGGTACAGAATTAAAATTATCATCATTGGAAAGTGAGGAATGACAGGTATTATTTTAATATTTACGATCAATCAATCGCATTCATCTAAATTATTATTTTAAAAATTTCAGTAACCAACTACAAGCAGCACCCATGAGATATGTACAATGCTCTAAACTTTGACTACAAATAATTTCGATTGCATCGTTAAAATATAGTTACCAAGGCTAACAACATTTCATTTATTAAATGACATAATTCCACAAATAGTACTCGACAGTAAGTCCCACAATCAAACAGGAGACTGAGTCGCATACATTTTCTACTATTTACCCAAAAAAACACATAAAACTGAAATACTTTTGTTTGAACCACAACCATTTGGAAGACATGACGATAATGATGATAAATATAATTGGGAAAAGGGTAAATTCAAAATTGTTATCCAACAACTGGTTTTTTATTTGGGTAAAAATAAGCATTAGAGTGACTTTTTTGTATAAACAATTAATTAATCAGCATACAATGGTGTCCAATTTAAAATTTTTAATATATTTCAAAAACATCGATTGTAAATAAAACAAACAAACAAACTTGATGTTTATTTGCGTTACAATTATAATTTAGTATATTTTGTGATCAATATATAGTACACATTATCTATACGTCATAACCATATTAATATTATGACATAAAATAGCATCACCGGTACTAAATGCGAACCTTCGTTTAGTTTTACTAAATGCTGAATGGTGTTTCCTGTAAAACAAACTTTAACAAATGAAAAAATAAAATTGGAGCTAAGTTTAACTAGAAAAATGATTAATTCTGTTAACAATGTTCATCATTCTCTAAGCCATATACTTTATAATGTAACCGTTCGCTTTTAGGGACAATTGACACCGGTCAATTGTAACCATCATTATATTGTTCGAAGCACTTTTTAGCAAGTGGACATTTTTATGAGAAGTCGCTGTTTCTAGTTAGTTTTTTTTTTTTTTTAATGTTTGCTACTTTGAATGTTTGTACGAGGAACATCTTTCAGTAGTGGACATCTTAGAGAAGCCAAATGTGGGCCCGTATTTTGTGCCGGCGATGGGATTCGAACCCTCATGTCCACCGAGGTCCGAATTCGAGCGCTGTACCGCTAGACTACCTCGGCACAGATTATAGATTTGACTGGTTGTTGACGGTTAAAATTAACACGTAACATAAATTACTGTTTGAGAGAATGAGAGAGAGAGAGAGAGAGAATCACATTGATTTCGATTATTGCAATTGACAATTTTTTATAAATTGATTACATCATTAAAATTCACGAGGATAAGTGAACATAAAGTTTGATGCAATAGAATCAAATTATGGTCAAAATATTAAATTTTTCTTTTATTATGGCTGACGATTAGGGTCATGTGTATTTTAATTGGTTAAAATGGGGGAGGGGAGTTAATGTTTATAACTATAGTATGTTTTAGTAGCTGTATTTAGTAACAAAAAACTAAATTGAATTTTATACAAAAAAGAATAAAAGGTTGAAAATGATCTGGTAGTTTGATAGAATTGGATGACTCAGTGACAATGGAAACAAGTGTTCACAAACGAACTTTAACTAATTTTGTTATTGATTATTATTTGAAATTGTATAAGCGTGCATAAATATAACTAATGTCAAAGTTATTTTGTAATTGTATATACACTATATATATATATATATATATATATATATATATTAAATTTAAATTTGAGATTAAGCAAGTAGTAGCTTTTTGCGAACTATTTATTTTGTCAATAAATGGAGTGTACCGCTAGACCACCCCGGTATTGAACTAATGTAAAGAAATTATGACTATCAAATAATTTTGGCGATGTGTTTTACTGTCAGATGCCCTTTCCTTCGGACTGAATAAATCAGTTTCTTTCCAATCGTGTCCAGACAGAACCAACACATGGATCCATATTTACTAATGTTGACAATATGCAGCCCCCTTCTAAAATTGCAACTAATCAACTTTCCGTCGTGTCGAAATCAAAAAGGCATTGTAACGTCTTGTAACAACAATTCAATCTTGATCCAAAATGTAAATATGTACTGCCAACAATGGCTTTTACAAATGTGATGTAAAATCTAAATCATCTGGATAAAATTACTATTCACAAAAAATATCAAAACTTTCGCAGTTACTTTCATGCTGTCTGCATTTTAGTTGCTGACTGAGCGTTATTCATATGCCGTACCAGATGCACCAGATGCAGATCGTCGTTCGACTACTAAATATCCGCTTGGCGAAACATTAATTTTCATTTTGGTTGGTGACGTGGTCACCTCTTCATTATTTCCCATATTTATACAACATATAAACGATCGATTTCGATGGCTTGATAAGCGTAACAAACGTGGAAGAATAACAAAGTTTCTTGGCTGGTAAACGGCTTCCTTGTGACGTCGCCACTGTTCGCAAAGATTGACGAGGCCGCCTGATTTTTTATAAAGGTTATCACCCTTAGCCCAAGGCTACATATGGTATACGTATACCTTTAAATACCTTTTAAGTATCCTGGGTGTATGTTTGCACCCACATGCTGTAGCGGAAGCCCAGTTATACCGCTGTGCACTCGGACCCTGCTGTTATTAGTCTAGATGCCTGTTGGCACCTAGTCCAGGATGCACCACGTGGAGGACTAACAGTCAGCAATATCACCATCATTGGAAATTAAGACTTTAAAAGCATTAATCAAATCCTCAGGATCATTAGCATCCTTGGCGAAAACGTTTTCTAGCGGATTAATAATCACCATTAAAACAACAATAAAACAGTAATAAAACACTTACAAATACATTTAAATCGATGATCCTTCATTCAAAATTATCCATCCCCCCCCCGCCACGTTTAACAAATTGGCCCTTAATATTGTGCCAACATCCCCGATTTTGCAAAACCTCAAATAGATGGGGAAATGTTTGAAACACATTTTCTCATGGGATGCTAATGATCCTGAGGATTTGAGTAATGCTTATAAAGTCTCAATTTCCAATGATGGTGATATTCCTGACTGTTAGTCCTCCACGTGGTGCATCCTGGACTAGGTGCCAACAGGCATCTAGACTAATAACAGCAGGGTCCGAGTGCACAGCGGTATAACTGGGCTTCCGCTACGGCGGGTGGGTGCGAACATACACCCAGGATACTTAAAAGGTATCTAAAGGTATACGCATACCATATGTAGCTCTTGGGCTAAGGGAGATAACCCTGATAAAAAATCAGGCGGCCTCGTCAATCTTTGCGAACAGTGGCGACGTCACAAGGATGCCGTCTACCAGCCAAGAAACTTTGTTATTCTTCCACGTTTTTCTACGCTTGTCAAGCCATCGAAATCGATCGTTCTACATGTCGTATAAATATGGGAAATAATGAAGAGGTGACCACGTCACCAACCAAAATGAAATGAATGAAAGAACATTTTCTCATCTTTAAATAATGTATGTTAATCGAATTAATGTTGGTTAGAAAAAAATCATTATTAATACAAAACATATAAAAACCTATTTGCCTATATTGTGTGTTCACCCGTTCATGACCCACATGAAAAAACGCCTTTGGAAATGTATTACTCATTTTAGTAAATTTGAGGTCAACACAATGTTTTATTAATGTTTTCAGTTTGTTCTCCCTATCATAATTATTTCCAATCCTTATTATCTGGGAAGAAAAACAAGAAATATTTGTAGCTTGCAACAAACGTAAAACAAATTTTCATTTTACTTAGTAAGCATTAATTATAATAAATAATTGTATTCATTCATTAATGATAAGTTGTAATTAACATTAACATGTAAAAGATAGAATATTTGTTATTTTATTAAAAGTAGCAATATACTGCAAAATTTTTGTCCAATCAAACACAACAAATAAATTTTATTTTAAATGTTGGTTATCCTCTAAATCAACAAAGTTGATTTTTAAAGTTAATTATGACAAAATTGAGTTGGGACAATAAAAATGTTTAAAAATAATCTCATTAAATTTATTTTTAAAAACACTAAAAGTAAATAGATAAATATCTTGTTCTCCATATATTGAAAAAATTAAACACATTCTATTGCTCTCGTCTTGTATAATAGTAACAGTGTAAGCAAAACCCTCAGTCATTTTATATTACCTAGGCTGCACAAGGGTTCGTATACACACAAAACAACGGTACAAAATTAATAGGAATATGGTGTAAATAGCGAAGCGATCAACCTACATTCTACTGGCAAATGTATTTCAAATAATAAACGAATCGAACAGAGTTGTAATTGCTTGTAATAAAAGAATCTATACAACAATAAAAGTTTTTTTTTTAATATTAATCTGTATTTAAGGACACATATACTTTAGTGAATTAAAGCCATATAAGGTCATCTTGTAATTAAAATTAGAAATTAATATCACTGTTAATAAAAATTATAAGCAATAAAAACGCTAAATCATTTATAAATATTGCTTCTAACAAAAGTAATAAATTAAATTGATCTAATCTTCAAAATAGTCAAATGCACTAATTAATAGCAATTTTTTAATTGAATTTAGTCCTTATTTAGAAAGTATAATTAGTTAACTACTCCTCGGGTGCTAATTATCTTGAGGTTTTAAATAATACTTATAAAGTCTGAATTTCAAATGATGATGATATTCCTGACTGTTCTTCCTCCATGTAGTGCATCTTGGACTAGGTGTTAACAGACATCCAGACTAATAACAGCAGGGACCGAGTGCACAGTAATATAACTGGACTTTCGCTAGATTCCCGTTCAGTGAATGGGTGCTAACATACACCCAAGATACTTAAAAGACATCTATTTGATATGTGTAGCCGGTTAGACCTGTAAATCCGTCAACGGATGTCGACCCTAAAAAAGATCGCCTAGCCAATTCCTGTGATCACTGACGTCGTCGCAAGGAAGCGGTCTTCTAGCCAAGAAACTTCATCTATCCCTCCAACTTCAATTCGCATCCGACAACCTTTTCGTATAAGAATTTGGAAAGTTATTCAAACTTGTAATTAACGAAGAAGTGGCTCTTCTACCAACTGATGTTACGTTACTCCCTTTTAAGTAAAAAAAGGTATTCTTTTAGATTCAACAAAAACCAAGCAATCACCAAAATAATTGTATAAATTCAGTTTAGTAGTAGGCTGGCCTAGCGGTACAGCGCTCAAATTCGGACCTCGGTGGGCATGAGTTCGAATCCCACCACTGGCACTAAAATGCGGGCCCACGTTCGGCTTCGCTAAAATGTCCACTGCTGAAAGATGTCTCTTGTAAAACATTCAAAGTAGTAAACATAAAATAAAATTTTTTTTTAATATATCTGGAAAACATAAACTACTCAGCTGTGACCCCATAAATTTCAAAATGCTATAATTTGACAAGTTGGACGATTTGATATTGGTATGTATGTAAATACAATTCTCTCAAAACTGGTGTATCCGTGTAAGTTGTATTGATAATACGCACTAATAAGTTTGTACACATCAATTTTACGTTAAACAAATTTCAATTTTTTAAAATGTTATTCATGCATTTTAACCATATTTTAATTAAAATAAATCTTATTAGTATTTTTTATCAGTTTGTGACTTGGATACTTGAGTAGAAGTAATACAAAAATAAGTACGACTATAAAATATGAATACTCTATTAAAATTAATTGACAAAGGTAATGTAAAAATCGACACAAAAACAAAGTTTACAAATTAAATTACATGCACGCACAAACGCAAATATACAAATACAGTATGAGCGATTTTTTAAAACATAATTTATTGGAATAAACAACAGACACTAAAATTTAATAAAAATCAACCTTTGTGAAAAAGTACAATATATATTGATTATAAAATAACTTATATATATAAGCACATCAGAAGTCCAAAAACAGGAGTAACACAGTAAAGATAAAATTAATTTAATATTGATAGTTTCGTGTCAAAATTACTTCTATCTTTAATTGAACTGACTAACAATCACATTAAATATGGAGTTCATAAACTCTAGCAGTTATATTTTTGTATTTAACGTGTTTTTATTTAGTGTGTGTTTCTTAACTATTGATTTAATAAAAATAACAATAAAAAATGTTTTGTTAACTGCAAATTCAATTAATTAATTTAAAACACTATTTAAAGTAGCGCTAAATTATTTCATTAATTATATCTTTTTACTGGACATCTTAAGATTAGTTATTAACTTTTTTTAATTTCAAAATCCTTTTTAAACTAATAAACAATAAACACTATTTAAACAACTGGATCAGCTAAGTTTATTGCATTAAAAAACTTGCAAATATTTTAAATTACCTTAAGTTCAAATCAATTTAAATATTATTTTTTCTTAACAAAATAATAATAATAAATACGCGTCCCTTAAAGCGTGTAGGAAGTGTTAAACATTCTTAATTCATAACTCACTTACCACCTAACTAGTAATGTAGCAAACGTCAATTAAAGAACATAATAATAAATAACAGTATAAAATGCTTTCAGCACAAAATTATATATAATATTAAATAATAGCTAATTATGCTACATATTACAATAAAGTAATAATTACAAGCATTAACAATTATAATCATAAAGTATGCGGGCTTCCCAATATATACACTTAATTTCCTAAATAATCCAAAAATTAATTCACACATAAATCAAAACCATTTATAAACTTAAAAGAAATGTAGGTTAAAATGAAATACTTGTTTAATTATATATATATATATATATATATATATATATATATATATATATATATATATATATATATATATATATATATATATATATATATATATATATATATATATATATATATAAACCAAAATGTGAAATTCAATATGTATCAATAAACAAATTTAGCAAACACCATCTAATATCTGATTTTCAGAAATATAGTCAACAAAAAACCATGTAATCGGATTACTTTTCTTGTAAAATTGTTTATAATTGCATAACGCCATTAATCTAAACAAAAAATGCAACTTGTATCACTTACCCACATAAGTAAAATACACATCATCTGTTAAATAATTTTCTATTAACTATAAGAAGCATATAAATATCCCAAAAATTCAAATAAAATCATTATTCAATCACTCTCCTGCAATAAATTGTAAATGTAACATAAAAAAATAAAACATTTAAAATGTTAATATGACTAATAACAGGTAAAACCAAGGAAAAAGTCAAACATGTAAACATTAATCATAAATTCTAACAAAAATGTTAAATATATAACTTTAAATTGTTGAAACAAGTCAATTCCTACCTATGTCATTCAAATGTACCTAAACTGTAAAACAAATTATTAAATATAAAACATTTAAAACGTTTTCTTAGTAAAGCATACTGTTTTAATATATATATGGTATGCAGATATCAAATTTATTGTCGCTAACTGCAAAAAACACCAATTAATATGGATACTTTGTAATTACTTATAAACTAAACTAAAAATTTAATTTAGACTATTTAAATGCCAAAATGTAATAATAACTTCTTCAAAAATTATTATTATTTAAATGTAATCCAAACGTTTAAATTAAAATTTCAGACTATTTTGTTGCTCTTTGATAAGTGTATCAAAAACATTTTTATAAACAGGAAAAAAAACTTTTATGCACAGAAATATTCATGTGAAGTACAGAAAAATAAACCAAAATCAATAATGGTACATTAAAAAAACAAGACACGTAAATAGAACAGCAGCATATATACCAATAAATAAGTACTTACGTCTATAGAAAATATTTAGTTAACAGTGTAATTGATTAATACAATGTTTAAAAATTATGGAAATTTGTATTGTATAATGTATATGTATATAACATAAACTTGTATATTACAAAAATTAAAGCACAGCATATACGCATGATATTTTTTCATTCGAATAATAAAATAAAATAGTAAAAAACCGTGTAAAAATAATTATTGTAAATTATAAAGTAAATGTTAAAAAACGAGTTCTAAACTCAGTGTGTATATCATCAAACAAAATGTATTGTGCTGATATAATGCGTTCAACACTGAGTAATTAATGTTTTAATCACAAATTACTTGTGGGTCATTCTAAATTTTCGAAACGTTGTTTATAAAATATAATATTTTATCATAAACCATTTTAAAATCCTACAGATAACACACTAACTTAAAAAAAACATTAAAACCAAACAAATAATAATAATCAATTGTCTACAACCTAAATGTACTAAATGCAGCCCTTCATTTGGTTTCGCTGTGTGCACTTGTGACAAATGCTTCCCGTATAACATGCAAGCAGTAACAACCAAACAGAATACTTATAAAATCACAAAATCATTTGCTTTATTAATAAAAATTAAAACAATAAAAAAAAAAAACATAATGATTATCGTATTAAAATCATTGGCTTAAAGACAAAAAACAATTAACGTAATATTATATCAACTACATAAATATCTCCAATTTTCACAAACATATATTATATAATTATATATATGTTAAATATAAATTATTATTAATTAAAAATAAACAAAAAAATAATAATTAGTATTAAAAATATAAAACCCATATTCTGCACACACAATGACACATACCACATTCAATTGTTGCAATTCTAGGTCATTAATTAAGTGTTAACTAGAAATAACAAGTAAAAAATATTCTTTAACACACCAAGAAAAAAAATTTTTAATTAAATTTTATTAAACATTTATTTTAAAACAATTAATTATAATGATATAATCTGTAATAACAATAATTTAAATTAAAATTTATTATAAAAAATTACCTTCATAAATTCAGGTATTCAGGTATATTCACGAGTTAAGTAGGAGGAAACTCCTTTTGGTACTCGGTTCAAAATATATTAGGTATCAACAAAAAATAAATCTCAAAAAAATTTTGTTTATAAATATGGAATTATGTATATATATATATATATATATATATATATATATATATATATATATATATATATATATATATATATATATATATATATATATATATATATATATGTGTGTGTGTGTAAATAAGAATATAAAATTTAAGTGTAATTGTGAAGAAAATAATTGTCATACGCCGATTTAAAGTGAGTCAACAAACGGTGTTGTAACAACGTGGTACGGTAGAAGATTCCACGCGAATATGACCCTATATGAGAAATGGTTTAATCGAGACCGGGATTTAACTCTTGGTTTGGATAACTTAAAAGGGTACCTTCTTCGAGAATCGTTAGCAGGGATAAGAAGATGTCCGATATTATTCGACCTTAATAATTAAAAACTAGTATGAGGTCGCCCCGGAGCCTTCTATTTTGCAGTGGAAAGATCTTAAGAGATTTTAAACGGTTTGGGTAACTTACATTCTTGAGCTGTCTTGAACTGCGCTGTATTTTGTCTAAAATCTTAATGTCTGCCTTTAGGGAAGGGGATGTTACTTGGATACAATATTTTAAATGTGGTCTGATATATAGCTGGTAGAGTAGCCGTGAACAACTCATAGGGATATTACCAAGATTACGTTTAAAAAAATTGGTGAGTTAGAACCCCTTAGATGCAGCTATCCTGTGGTGTGAAGAAAAGTTTAGGGAATGGTCGAAAGTAACCCCTAAATCCTTAACTGAATTATCTTGAGTGATGGGAGATGAGTCTGGCGCTCTGAATATATTGTCTGAAGGTTTACCAGCGGAGAAGTGTTTACACTTGGAAAAATTCAAAAGGAACGCATTTGCTATGGACCAGTTGTAAATACTCAAAATATCTAGTTGAAGTTATTCAGTATTAGTACTCCAAATCTTGACATCATCAGCGTATAACAAGATGTCAGAACGAACAACAGCGGATAAGTCATTAATATAAATAATAAATAACAAAGGACCAAGGACGGACCCTTGGAGGACACCTGAGGTAATGTTAACTGCTGCGGAAGTGATATCACCTAATCTTACACTTAGTTGCCGATTGGAGAAAAAATCCATTATCCAATTGAGGAGAGGCGGGCTAATCCCAAAGGCTCTCAGTTTATTCAATAGTGCCGAATGAGGTACTTTGTCAAATGCTTTGCAAAAATCAAAGTAGATGACGTCGATCGAATGAGAGTACTCCAGCATTCTAGTAAGACTATTAGTGAATGTCAGTAAATTGGTGAGACAGGATTTAAAGGGCATAAATCCATGCTGGACAGGGTTAATAAGATTGTTGTCGACTATAAAATTTATTAAGTGAGACTTAATTATTTTTTCCATAATTTTACTGGGAGCAGACAAGATGCTAATAGGTCTGTAGCTCTCAGTAGCCTTAAATCTACAACCAGATTTGTAGATCGGCTAATATAAGCTAATTTCCAGACGGAAGGAACCTTGCCTTGTTTTAAGGAAAGGTTAAACAAGTAGGCAAGTGCAGCAGCTAACTCGGCGGCGCATTCTCTGAGTATTCTCGGATATATTTCATCCGAGCCCCTAGAGGAAGATTTTAATTTGAAAAGGAGATTACGGGCAATCTCCGGGGTGATTCTGATAAAAGTGAGGGACTAGTGGAAGGGTCACCTACAAAATCTGTATTGAAGACGGATTGAAAGTAATTGCTGAAAGTGTTACATACTTTAGGCAAGGGAAGAGGAGACCCAAGAGTGTCCTTAAGTTGCGGAAGCGAATTTGTGGTCCCTCGTTTGTTTTTAATAAATTTGAAAAGCAGGCTTTTGTCAATCTTAGCTTTATTTAGGATACTATTAATTCTACGAAGCTTGAGACTGGTAAAGCTAAGTGCACATTTGTTTCGTAAAACTAGGTACTCGTAATAAAAACAAGGGAGGCTAGTTGATTTCCACTTATAAAACTCACGATTACGGAGTTTAATGAGTCTAATAATACGTCGTGGGATCTTATTTGACGGTCGGGAGGGCGTTCGGAGGGGACAAAAAATTTAACTCCCGACTTAATAGTGTTAGAGAAATATTCGCAGAAATTATCAACCTCGTCCGTAGAGGAATAAGTCCATTTAAAACATTTTAAATAGTTCCTTAAACCCTCAAAATTAGCATTACTGAAATCTGGGATAAGCGCTGAACAAGAATTGGCGATGTGAGCTGAATTCGAAAGATAGACTTTAAAGGCCAAGACAGAATGATCACTCTTACCCAACGGCGGCAAAGTAGAGATAGAGTCTATTACATGAGGGAGATTAGTGAGAACTAAGTCTAAGCAAGAAGAAGAACAACCCAATCTATGCCCAGTGGCGGAGGAAACCTGTTGAAAGAGAGCATTCTCAATACAGAATTGGAGAAAGTTAGAATTAAAGAAGTTGCCCTGACAGGATAGAGTGTCCCAACTAATAGTAGGGGGCATTAGAAATCACCCATAAGCACTTGATACTTATGGGGGGAGGCACAAACTGAGTAAAGTTCTTGTATTAATGCAGAATTGGAGGCTTCAGAGAGGGAAGGGGGTCTAAAAGGATAGTAAATCTAGCGTAGTCACCAGATGAGAGAGAAATGGAGATAGAGAGAAGATCAAAGCCTTGACTAATAGAGGCTGTGGGAGGTAGATGAGTATATATTAGGCTATCATGAATGTAAAAAAGACAGCCGCCACATTTAGATCGCTTTGAGTCAGACCGGATGATGCTATAGCCTTGGATTAGCAGTTCATTATCAAGAACAACTTCCGACAGCCAAGTTTCAGTAATGCCAATTAAATGAGGCTTAGTATTAAAAGCTAATAGACTTAACTCACTGAGTTTATTATGGAGACTACAAGCATTGGTGTAGCATATTTTTAGAGGAAAAGTACAGGTTGAAAAAGGAGTCCTGTTCTTTTTAACCGGTGGAGAAATTGGACTTGGCTCCGGGCCGTTGATGGAAAATCCTGGGAAGGGCTGTTGTTTAATCTCAAGGGAGTTAGTTTGACTAATGGGATAGCCGATAATTTCGGACAGACGGAGCTAGCCAATGCTAGAGGTTTACCAATCCTGTCCCTACTGGCATGATCCTTGTGCACCCGGATCTCCGGGAAACAGGACTTAACACCTATTCAACTACTGAGAATTCGGATGCTGTGTCGGAGGAATTGAAGGTGACAATTACTGGGGGGAAGGAAGGTTTCTTTTACAGGACATGCGCGTAGCCTTAAAGTTAATAAGCTGGGGATGGCATGTCTTAACTATCTCGAAAACTATCTTTTTGAAGTTGGTGGCGGTGTCGGGAATTCCCCTAAATATTAAATTGTTTTCCCTTTTTTTATCTGCCGCAAATTGTTTGGCTGCGAATAAAATTTCCTCCTGTGAAAATCTAAGAGCAGCCTTGGTGACTGGAGAAGGAGAGACTTTCTTAAGAGTAGATGAGAGGGCCCCAATTAAGGCTTTGAGTTGAATGATCTCATCGGAGTGTTTGTTGGATTGAACCTGTAGGGTAAATTGAGACTCAGCTAAATCATTGACAGATTTACAAATGTTGGTGTTACTGAGTTTGACATCGTTAAGTAGATCTAATATGAGGTCTAACTTAGTATCAATTTTGGGGTCAGGCTTGGGGATAACACGGGGATGGGCGACAAGGGAAGAGCCTGATGACCAAATACAATTTATGCAGTTGAAATCAACCTCGCTAGTAGCCAGTTCGTTGTAGATTACCTCCGAGAGACCGGTACAGTTTTCATGGAACCAAGTGTTGCACCTGGAGCAAAGCATACCAGTCTTTACGGACTTACTACACCCCCGACGACCACAAACCGCTGTCTGAGAAACTTTCATTGATAGATCAAAAGTTTCTAAAAATGTAATAAAAATAAAATATCACACGCAAAGCAATGTGATAATCGGGTTAAAGAAAATAAACAATGGATGATCAAGCACGACACATACAGTTTGAACTTGAAACACAAATAGGCAATTAAAAATTGCACAATTATACACAAAAAGATACTCAAAGACTAAGCAAATAACACAAAAAAACACGTAAACACGAAACACTATTGCAAGCGCGAAAACAATAAGTAACTTTTGAGCGCACGTCACGCAAGCGTATCGTACGGATTCAAAAGTATATATATATATATATATATATATATATATATATATATATATATATATATATATATATATATATATAATATAGTTTATAAAAATTATTTTATATGCAGTTAGAAATTTTATTATATATTAAAAATGTTATTTTTGTAGATTTTAACAAATTAATATTTTTAGTGTTTATGGGAAACATTTTTTAGCGGTGGACATTTGAGCGAAGCAGAATGTAGCCCCGTAAATAGTACAGGTAATACGAGTACGCGGAAATGTAATGATAACATTAAATACCCATTAATTAACTATTTTTAGTTATTTGCCTACATAAATTATGATAACAGAAAATAAACAAAATAAAACCGACGTTTATTTAGTTATATTAATACATTGTGAATTCGATATAATTATAAAAATTATAAATATACAAAAGTAATAATAAAACAAGTTACCTATTACGATACAAAAACACTGCAATAATTTTTAAAAAGAGAATAGAGAAAAGATTAATAATGATTTAATGAACATGTAGGATAACGTGTGCCTCACCGTGAAGTTATTTAGGCTGTCAAAATTCGATGACTGTTTATTTAACAAAAAATTATTATTATTATTATTATTACGATCCATAATGTTTAATTGAATAGTTATAACGGGATAGATAATTAAATTTTTTATAACAGATTTTTTGTAAATTGAACTTGCATTTTACTACAATTATTTATATACCAATAAATAATAATATTCCTGTGTGATATCTGAAAATTTTCCTGTTTTTAAGATATCTATAAATTTACAAACGTGTTGAAAATTATTAAAATTTGCATCTAATAGAAAAAATGGAATTAAATAAAATATTCAAATTAAGTCAGAAAAATATATGTGCCTTTACCGAAATTAAATATCCTGAAGTAAACATCAAAGGCAAACTTACCTGGTATGATCATGTAAAGCACATGTTTATTAAAACCAAATCTTTATGCTACTACATAAGAAGATTAAGGAAACTAAATGTTGATCATTATATTACTACTTTGTCAGTTACATCTTGTTTTTATCCTTTAATATTATTTTGCTCACTTGTAATTTTTTCTGCTTTACTAAAACAAAATTGATCTCCTAACAAACTGATTAAAGTAGGAATCATTCCACCTACGCATTTATTTAAATTCATTTGAACACTTTACAGCGTAATTTAGACGTACCTTATTCATGCTATAGTTATTTTGAATCTTTTTCAATCGCATGACCATAATTAAATCATTGTCATATGAAATTTTATTTCATTTTGGTCCCATTATTTGTACTACTACTTTTTTTAGTATGTTCTTTATTTTTACTAATGGTGAAAGTGTATTTTACGCTGAATGTAACTGTAGTAAAATATTAAAGCTTAATGAAAGATGTTTCTCGTAAAAAATTCAAAGTAGCAAACATAAAATAAATAGTAATGGAGAATTTGAATGCAGAGATTGCGCAAAGAATAAAAGCAAGACGGCATAACTGGAGGAAACTAACAGGGGTTCTGTGCGACAAAAAAATAACAGCTAGGGCAAAAGGTAAAATTTTTAAGACTGCAGTGAGACCGGCCCTAATGTACGGATCGGAAACGTGGAACATTAAGAAAGCCCAAAAGAGAAAACTAACTTCAGCAGAAATGAAAATGCTTCAATGGTCGTTGGGAGTATCCAAATTAGACAGAATAGAAAATGAAGTAGTTAGAGGAAAACTGAAAGTCATCGAAGGTCATAAGAAAATTCAAGAAAAAAGGTTAAGGTGGTTCAGCCATATTCTACGTAGAAAAGAAAACTACGTTACAAGGAGAATAATGGCATTGAAAGGTAAAAGAAATCGACCAAAGAGAAGATGGTTGGATTGTGTGGAAGCCAATATGAAGGAAAAGGGACTGACAAAAAGCAATGCTACAGATAGAGCCAAGTGGCGAATGCTGACCATAAACAACGATCGCTCATAAAAGAGGGAAAAGCTGTAAAGAAATAAGAAGACAGCAAGATAAACCTTTAAATCGTTTTTCATTCCACGCATGTTAACTACCCAAGTACATAAAACATTTATAGCATTTTCTTAATAACAAAGTCCTAACTAATTTAATTATTTTTTTATATTGTCAGTAATAATCAAACTTTAATTTGTCAAATGCTTGTGTCACATAACCTTAATGCTTTATACAAAGCTATTTTTGTATACCCGGTGCTTGCAGAACAAGTCCACAGTTAAAAGCCCAACTATTCTATAAGAATAAACAGATATTGCTTACGTGGAATACATGCGTTTTTTTAAATTTTACTGCTTTTAGCTTTCATAGTTCAATTTTTTCAAACACGAAATTGTTACTTATTAAAAAATTATAAACTTCCAAACTTCTATAAATTGCAGTTATTCTTGGAATAGTGAGAAATGATACCAAACATTTTAAACAAAAATTATGCTTGTTCAATACTAAATAAAAACCTTTGTTTTGCTAAAAACCCATAATTATTAGCTCAAATGTTTTATGTATATATTGTAACTCTGACTCAGACAACTGAGTAACAATCTTCACAATATTCGACATCACTGCTTGAGCTGTTCTTACACACACACACACACATATATATATATATATATATATATATATTGCAAAACATGTAAACAAATACATATATTGATTGTACACAAATTCAAAACAGTCGAAACATTAAAAATTTTGCACACGGCGGGAATGCGAATAATTGTTCATATAAAAACGTGTGTTCAAAATCAAAAATAAACCCATTGACCTATTGAATCAAATATCAAAAATAGTTGAATCTGTGAAATGCTGTAAAAATAAATAAACAATCGATTAAATGTTTTTTAAATTTCAAAAAAGAATCAAAATCGAAATTTATATAAAAATCCACTTATCACCCAAGAGAAAACTGTATTTCTACTGAAGTACTTAAGCTAACTGTAATAATATTAATAATGATTCAAAAAATAAACCTCCTTAGGCATACACGAAATAAATTATTAGTAAAAGAATTAATTTACCGTCAAAAAATTATATTCTTCAATTAAAAAAAATTGTCAAGGCTTGAAGCAATAACCTACGAAAAAATGAACAGCTATTGATTACAGATATTTTACATTATCTTAAATGAAATAATTTAATAATGTTAAAACGTTTTAACACGCTAAATGTACTATTACAAGTTGTTCAAACAATTAATAATAACAAACATTAACATAATCACAAATCTATTTTGATTAAGCAATTTGTATACGTGTGGCATTTTCAATAACCATATAAAACACTTTTATGCATAAATCTAAATCGACATTGTAAAAAGTGAACGAAATGTCAATAAAACGAGTTGGGTTAACTTTTGGTGCACCTAAATGCAACACACAATCCAAACAGCTAAAACAATCAAAATTAATTTAGGGCAATTTACTACTGCGTAGAACAAGTTCGTGAAATATAATAATGCCTACATTTCTCAATAAACACCAAACAACAAGTAAATCACATCAACTGACATCTCTTCTGTAGTTGCATTTTTATTATATTATATACTGTTGTCCTTCGTTTCTCAATTAACCAAATATGCAACCAAAGTGGTTTATCTACAATCTATATGATCCAGTCTATCTAAATGTGCTGATTCTCGAAATATGTAGGCAATAGTACCGTATTTCTAATACAACTTCTACTCAGTTGCCTATGTCATAATATTTTGGGACATTCAAGAATTCTATTTTTATCTTGCTTCCTTTCTAGCAGCATTCCCGCGGTTTTGGTTACTATCAGCATGTTTTGATCTGTAATTCAGGTGCCATACACGTAGTGTTCGGTTTGATTATTTCGGGGGGCAATGCTGTCCAACACCAAAACAACCAAAAAATAGACAATCCCTATTGATCAGTAAACATAGGTAAAGTGACCTTGGAAAGTAATTTATTTATGAGGTCACCGCTTTTTCTCAAAACTGAACTCTCGATCACCTAGAAGGTTACAGAAACAAACGATAACCAATTGCCCAATTTGCAATCAACCGCCATAATCATTTGAATTGATATAATAATCATCTTTTACATTAATTTTGTAGCATGCATAAAACTTTGAATACACATACAAACATACATCAGGCTTAAAAGCAGAAAATACTTTTAGAAGAAATTAAAACCAGTCGACATTGCTTGATCAACACGTACGCGCAGTCTCTAATCAAAAACTAAACCAATATCTACCTAAAATTGCGCTCAAAAAATCAATATATGCAAACCATATGTTAAGAAACATTTGCCTTTCACCCCAACAAATTACTGAATATTTTACTGCACCTTAGTAAATTTCAAAACAAATGACTAAAGATTCAATTTGCGTACAGCTTAAATAAAATATTGTCTTAAAAATTAGATTTGTGTATCAATATATATCATTTAAATAATTACCGTCATAACTAAGAAAATTCTATTCAAAAAAGCATTAACTACAATTTATTAAAATCTTCTTGATCATTGCATCAAAACATTGTTGTCATATGTTCATCCAATCACACGACAAGAAATAAATTTTAATTTGTTAATAAAAATAATAATAGAAAATAAAGCCGACTGGATTCAAAACAATCAAGTAATTGCAAAAAATGGACGAAATGGTAGAAAATCAAATCGACGAATTAATTCCACTGAGATTTATTTAAAAACGTATATATAATAAACTTAATTCGGGTTTAATAAAGTATATATATCATACTGATAGGTTTATACAAGAGGTAATAAATTAAACTAAAATCTAAAACCCTCCAGTCGGAAAACCAAAGGTCTTACTATAAAATCACAGTCTGTCACAATGTCAACCCCTTCTTTCTTGTTGATTTTTTAGAAAAAATAAACATGGAAACGTGAAAAAAGTATTATATAAAAGAATTTTTTTTTAATTTTTAGAAAGCCTATATATATGACCTCATAAGGTTAAATTTGATCCCTAAACGTTTCTTGAAAACACTTAAACCTAATAAAAAATTAAACATAAATGTTAAAAGTTGTGATAGGCATAAACAAAAGCATAGGTAAATCAAATAAACAAAAACTATTTTTGTAACAATAATTAATTTCATTCAATGCGGTTAGTGACAAAATCACCTCTTCATTATTTCTAAATTTGAGCGGTGTAAAAAAACGATCGATACCGATGATTTGATAAGCATAACAAACTTAATAGTTTCTTGATGTCATTACTGTTTGCAAAAATGGAAGAAACTGCCTTATTTTTGTCAAGGCTCTTTCTTAAATACGTACTTAAATAAATACTATCAAAAAAAGTAAATGCTTTAAAATTAAGTTACATTTGGCATCTAGATTCCCATTAATATTCAAACTGTAATTAAAAGCCTAAATGCAACAATATTATGGTGTACATAATAAACAGATGTAATTTTCGTAAACAAGTAAAAGCAATCAGATATATATATATATATATATATATATGGTTTGACATAACTAAATAATACTTTAAAAATCAAAAATGTTTTCTATACAAAATTTAGTTTGTCAATATTGGATTAAAACACATCATCTAAAGAGGGTAGACCGATATCTACTTAGCGCGTCGACATACGGCGGATAATGGAAAAGCCTTTAGCTCTAAATAAAGTTGTGTCCAATAAGCAGTCGCGGACCTACCATAAGCGTCAAGAACGTCAATGTGTTGCCAAGATGAAAATAACAGTTTCGACTGACCGCGGCTAACTGGTTCACATACTCACGGTTGAAACTGTTACAAAATCAACTAAATGCTGTGGTCAATAGGTCAAATATAAAAAACACCATTCTCAGAGCTCAAAAAAGGAGAAATTTTACCAGCGTTATTGCCTGTTCTGTGAATATTATTCGCGATAGCGGACCAAATATTAAGCGCCTGATTTGCCCTTTAAAACCAAAAACTGTTGGTTCAAGGAGCTCATTGTCTACACGTATTGCACAAGATGGTGTTGCCGTGATTCAGGAGTTTATGCTATCAGTTTACCCTCAGGATCAACTTTTCGACTTTAAAATGATATTTCTAAGCCCGATAAATATGGTGTTGCGATTATTACATCCTCAAGTGCGATGAAAGCTCTCGTTGAATGCTGCCCTATTAATTCTAGAATTATGACCACCCACTTTCGGATTGAGAATTTAATTCTAGGTGTAATAAATGTGTACGCTTTCATATTAAACTACACTGAGTCTAAAATAAAAGAATTTTATGAACTATTGGCGGCCACAATAACTAATTTAGAAAAAAAATCGAATTTTATAATGATAATGGGGGATTTTAACGCAAGGATAAATCCTGCTTGCTGCTCAGCAGTTACTAAACAGACTATTAGCAATAGTAACTGCTCAAACGGTGACTATCTTAGCACCTACATCTTACAACACATTTTTGCCATTACCATAATGTTCCAACATTATCCGCATCACATAATTAAGTACAAGAGACAATATTGCCGCTCTTAAATCGACTATGCTCTTGCCTCTTGTAACTGATTTTCATCAATTGGAGACGTACGAGCATTCCACGGCTGCAAGACTGGAACTCAAAATAGAAATGATCACGGATTATTAAAGAGCATACCCTCACTCAAATTTCAATCCAAACGAATGTACTTCAATTGCTCATATTACAAATCTATTAAAAATACTTCTCAAACTCAAAACTATAAAAAGCTAATCCTTGCATAATAACGCAAAACATAAACTAGGATATTACCCAAACAACTTAATCAGTGACCCACATTTCAGCTTTCCTTTTCCACACCAATATTTTTGAACAAATATCAATACAATAAATCGGACAAGGACAATAAGAAAATAAAGGAATACACCACTAACTTCGAAAGAACTATTGGTTGCATGTGGCTGAAGATGTAGAAGATACTGTAGTGCATAACAATACTCAGACCTTATTTTAAAAAGTCAATGAACTTTGCAAAAGCCATTCCATCCATAACCAACATTTCATTCATTCATTTTGGTTGGTGACGTGGCGTCACCTCTTCATTATTTCTCATATTTATACGACAGCAAACGATCGATTTCGATGACTTGATAAGCGTAATACAAACATAGAAGAATAACAAAGTTTCTTGGCTGGTAGACGGCATCCTTGTGACGTCGCCACTGTTCGCAAAGATTGACGAGACCGCCTGATTTTTTGTCAGGGTTATCTCCCTTAGCCCAAGGGCTACATATAATATACGTATACATTTAGATACCTTTTAAGTATCCTGGGTGTATGTTCGCACCCACCCGCCGTAGCGGAAGCCCAGTTATACCACTGTGCACTCGGACCCTGCTGTTATTAGTCTAGATGCCTGTTGGCACCTAGTCCAGGATGCACCACGTGGAGGACTAATAGTCAGGAATATCACCATCATTGGAAATTGAGACTTTATAAGCATTACTCAAATCCTCAGGATCATTAGCATCCATAACCAACGCCCATAGTCAATTACCGCAAGTCAATAGACATCCCATTTTTCAAAAATGATCTGCCCCACCAAACACAAAGCGACAGAGGTTCCCATTCCACCCCATATACAATCTCACAATCCTCCATACTTATTTTAACTTGGTTTAATGTTCCATATAATATTAATAATTTTCATCACGTCCTATTAATCAAAGTGATGAACGAAACACGACGTTTCTTACGACCTGCGTCCAAAGACGGACCGGCAACAGCAGCACCGGTTTCATTATCTGACGGAGCTAATTCTGAAGCGTACACAGGGTCCTCAGGTTGTTAGTAATAACCAGTTGGCAAGACAAATGATTCTATACAACTATCTAATGGCCATAGGATAACAATCTTGCTTAATTTTGACCAAAAATAAAGCTTTTAAAATGTAAATCATCATTACCAATAAAACAATTCCAAACGTATAAGCTGTTATATCCAAATACTTTTCACAAAACACAATAAAGTCTATGAACGCTATTAAATTAACCCATTAGAAAAAAAAACGAATGCACACTTCAAACGATAAAATAATTGACAATGTTTCTGCTTGTGTTAAAATAAAACATACCATTGTAGTATCTTAATTGATTCCTCAGTCGGTTTTGCCCACCTGATCGTTCAAAGTGATGAACGAAACACGACGTTTCTTACGACCTGCGTCCGAAGACGGACCGGCAACAGCAGCACCGGTTTCATTATCTGACGGAGCTAATTCTGAAGCGTTGGAATCGTTCAAAGTGCGTTTGCATTGACTTGGATTGCTTTCGTTCGCGTCCTGTAAAACTGTTAAATCAATAAAAAGTGGAACATCATTGGTCTTTGGCAATGGACCGTCGTTTTTGGGTGTAGATAGAGTTGTGAGGGAAACACGACGTTTGCTTTGAACCGACGGTGTGGACGAAGAATTCTGACTAAATAAGTGGAACAGAATAGAAAAAAATAACAAAATCTAAATAATATGTCGAGTGTTTGTCAAAGGGAAAATTGCTTAACTATTTGCACTTGCTTTTCATTTTAAAAAAGCAATATGTTCATCATGAGATTGTTGTAATTTATGTCAAGATAAGAGTTACTTTTTTGTATCGATTGTAGTCGTTGAAAATATTCAACTATCCTAACACAACCAGATTTCAAAAGTTATTTCATTCAGTGAGAATACTAATGATCCCTAGAATTATTTTCAATAATTGTAATATTCATAATCCCGTACATCCACATGGCGGATCCCGGACTTGAACTAACATGGATCAGGGATCAAGTATACATTCATTCATTCATTCATTTTGATTGGTGACGTGATCACCTCTTCATTATTTCCCATATTAATACGACATGTAGAACGATCGATTTCGATGGCTTGACAAGCGTAGACAAATGTGGAAGAATAACAAAGTTTCTTAGCTGGTAGACGGCATCCTTGTGACGTCACCACTGTTCGCAAAGATTGACGAGACCGCCTGATTTTTTGTCAGGGTTATCTCCCTTAGCCCAAGGGCTACAGCAGTATACAGCAGTATAACTCTACTTCCGCCTTAAAGGACAGGTACAAACACAAAACTTAGAAGGTATCTTAAGGTATGTTATATGTAGTCATAGCAAACGTCGGCAATGAGTTTCAATGTAAACATTTCACTTCATTTTAGTTGGTGAGATGGTAACCTGTTCATTATTTTCCATATTTATACAGCATATAAACCATCGACTTTGATGACTTGATAAGCGTAACAAACGTAGAGTAACAAAGTTTCTTGGCTGGTAGACCGCCACTGTTCGCAAAGATTGACGAGGCAGCCTGGATTTTCGTCAGTGTTATCTCCCTTATTCCAACGGCCACATATGGTATACGTGTACCTTAAGACACCTTTTAAGTATTCTGGGTGTACGTTTGCACCCATCCACTAAAGCGGGAAACCAGTTATACCGCTGTTCACTCGGTCCCTACCGTCATTGGTCTACATATCAATCAGCATCTAGTCCAAGATACATCACGTGGAGGAGGAACGGTCAATGTAAACAGCTACCGGCCCTCTGCTTAAAAACACGAACAAACGAAGTTAATTTTAGTTACCAAATCGATTTTCTGCAAAAGTCTATTGTCCAACATTTGACAAAAAACATCAACGTAACATTTATATTTGTAATGTCTAATTTATCCTAATCAAATCATCTAATTAACAAATAAAATAAATTGACAGCTGTTGTCTCATAGTGCTACATCTTGTTTTTGGATTTCTATTTTTCCAACTAAGAATGCTGTTTGGTGCAAAATAAAAACCGTCATTTTTAAATAAAAAAACGATGATTTAATTGACAAAATGTTATATATTTAATCAATAGCAATCATTAAAAACTTTGTGCAATAAATGGACAAAAATTGCATATAAATTAATGCAACCAAATTCAACCTTTAGATAGTGTACTATTTAAAAAACCACTCATCAACTAATTCATCGATTAAACGATAAATAGACGTTGAAATAATAATAAGTGGTCGTAATTTATAATGAATTTTTTTTCACATAAACAATGCAAAAAAGCATTTTGTATAAAATTGCATTCCACTTCAAATTAATTTACATTCGACTTTGATAGCATACAGTAGTTAAAAAGTACAAAATTTATTCACTCCAATATTTGTTTAAAAATAAAAACCCTTTTCCCTTGAGAATGCCAAATTAACAAATTGATCAATTTTTATAATCGAACCAGAAGAGATATTTTTCCAATTAATCAAAATAACCGAAAATAAAAAGGGTATTTGTAATGAATAAAATGGATAGTTGAGTAGAGGTGCATTCAGAAAAATGTACATATAGTTATCAAAATTTGTTTTAATTTTAAAAGCTACCCACTTCCTCCATGTCAACCAACAAACGCCAAGTAACTCATCCACAACATTTACTAATCTAAAGAAATAAAGTTGGATACGTGAAAAAGTCAAAGTTGTACAGTAATAACGTAACACCTAGTTGTTGAAATAAGCACAATTAAAGGACACGATTATGCCAACCCTATCCCTAACTGGTTCAATCCAGTCATTTTCGTTCCTTCACAAACATTGGATAACAAGTAAACGTCTCTATACATTGTGTACTGGTTCCTTTTCTATTGATGTGACATCTTGTTAAATGATTATATATATATATATATATATATATATATATATATATATATCTCGATCAGAAATGATTTAATCTAGCCAGTCCCAAGCCTGGATAAAGGAGGAGGTTTGAGCGCAAGGTTAGCAATCTGGCCTCTGTAAAAAATTCATACTGCTACGGAAACAATAAGAGGACGCCATTCCGGAAAACAACAGCAAAGAAGTAATCGCACGTATCTCGATGACAGAGTTACACAAATGACAGGGTTGAGTGAAAGCCGAAAAGAAGCTCAATCTTCGATTTCTCATGTTCTCTTTGAATTACAAGACTTGATGTTAATTTTTGCTGTAATTGTTATCTTATTGCCCCATGCTTTTTTCTAAAGCAAAAGGGTTTTGTAATAATAATAATAATAATAATATATATAAATATATAGAGAGAGGGTACAATGCCAACAAACTTAAACTTGGAACTGATTAAGGACAAGATTGATGATTAATTAGAAGTTTATGCATAACATCACATGCGTTGATTTCAAGTACAAAATTTCATGTAATAATTAGTGCAGAAAAAAAATGCTTTTCTAAGAAATCAAATCAAATTTCGTGGTTGAATAGTAAGAGATGTACGTCACAAAATAAGTCCATGTCGAATAAATCCCTTTGACAAAACAAAAATAGTTTTTGAATACAAATAATGTCAAAACGCAATTTTTAGTTTATATATATAACTGAGAAAATGCAAAAAAAACGATTTATAAAATGCACTTTAATGTAAAAAGACTCACCAGAAACGATGTAAATTGTTAACATTTATCCGCTCGATCGAATGAAACGAAACGGAACACTCAAATGTCAACAACTCGCATCCACATCACAAAGAATGCATAAAAATGAATAACCAATATATAAATCGTTCTTACATTTTCGACAAACTTTCGATTTCCCGATCTTTATTGGGCAAATCAGTTGCTACTGGTTTGATGACGGCGGTCGATAAAACCGAACCGTCCTTGTCCGAACTAGGCACGCCAACCGAGTTACCTTGGTCGACTTTCTTCCTCTCATGAAGAGGTTCGCTTTCCGATTGATTTGCACTAGCCGAATTTGGACCGCAAACTCCGGTCTGACCACGATATAGATGGCCCAGTTCGCCATGTGCAAATCGAATAATGGAACAATAGCCGTCAGTTGAACAAACCACCACCAAATGACCGTCCTTCGACCATGTAGCGTCGTTGATGGCTTGGTAGTGCAGCTGACTGACCTAAAAAGGGGGGTATAATAGTATATTGCTACTATTATTAGTGCCTTCAATATTTTTAAAAATTAACTTTTGGTATAATTAAAAAGTAACCAATTTTTCGTTAGTTTTCTAATACAAACTGCATCAAACAATGTTCTTTAAAGAATCTACAAACTAGTAAATGTCTAATTTTCAATGCAAAATAACTCATCAATTGGTCACATTCCGATCTTAATGCTGTTCACATACCTTCAACAGCGTTGTAAAAACAATACGAAAATAAAATTACAACAGACGAATTAGGTCACCTGTTGAAGTATTTTATGATTTGCATTTTTCTACTCTATATATCCAGTTAACTCGCAGCAGTTTATTTGAACAAACATTATTCATAATTAATATTTATAGTTGCCTTAACAAAACAAAAGGCAGAATGTCCAACTGACAGACACCGATCAAAGACCGCTGAAAATGTGTCTAGGGAGGATAGAAAATAGACCGATGTTGCCGGTTCCAAACCTAGATATAGAAGGCTTTGCGGCAGAAAGTTTGTAAAACCTTGTGTCCCAAACATTTTGTGATTAGAATGCTTCAAATTAGTTTGCCCATGACACACGCCAGTATAATGGACGATTTTGGCAGGTTAAAGAAAAAAGTAAGTCATTCATTCATTCATTCATTTTGGTTGGTGACGTGGTCACCTCTTCATTATTTCCCATATTTATACATGTAGAACGATCGATTTCGATGGCTTGACAAGCGTAGACAAACGTGGAAGAATAACAAAGTTTCTTGACTGGTAGACGGCATCCTTGTGACGTCGCCACTGTTCGCAAAGATTGACGAGGCCGCCTGATTTTTTGTCAGAGTTATCTCCCTTAGCCCAAGGGCTACAAATAGTATACGTATACCTTTAGATACCTTTTAAGTATCCTGGGTGTATGTTCGCACCCACCCGCCGTAGCGGAAGCCCAGTTATACCGCTGTGCACTTGGACCCTGCTGTTATTAGTCTAGATGCCTAGGAGCACCTACTCCAGGATGCACCACGTGGAAGATTAACAGTCAGGAATATCCCATCATTGAAAATTGAGACTTTATAAGCATTACTCAAATCCTCAGGATCATTAGTATCCCAAAGTAAGTCCGCTGGAAGCGTTCAACGATCATGCGTAAAAGGAGAAATTTTGAAAACAAGAAAGTTATTGAACTTTATAACTGAATTCTCTTCAACCATCCTCTGTCAATAAATGCATTAATTTATTTTTTATTGGCATTTTATTGTATCGATGTAGTGGGCATATTAAAGCTTGTAATGATTATAAAAATAATAAGCCAAAATGCGTCATTCTTCAATCACAAACCACTTTGTACCGTACATACCTGAGCAAACGGCTGACTTTGCTGCGTGTCATAAAAAAGAATGCAATCTTCCAACACCAGACAGAACAACCATCTGTAGGGCAAGTCGAATAACGTCGAAGGTCGATTGGACAAATCGACCGAATTGTTGGAACGCAACTGGAAGGGAGTCGGACAAAAACGGACGGCTACAACCGGTTGAGTTCCCGTGGGCAAACTGACAATGGGACGTACGAAATTGGACCGCAGAAATACATGAGCTGCGTGTTGCGGACCGACGGAAGGCGAAGCATCGTTTGGTAACGAGTCTAGCTGTTGAATCGTTGAAGACGAAGTATAACTGGAAGACTGACCGGCAAACGCAGCCTCTTCCAAGTTGCCAGAAGGACAGACAAGGAACAGGCCGTCTGGACTGAAGGTAAGACGACGAAAAAATGACTTCCATGAGTCGTCCTTGATGGATTAGAACAAATATATACAAGATTTTGCATTTGTAGTAGAATAGTTTATATTATTACCAAAACAAATAGGCCATTAGAATTATTATTTATTCATACTATAGCTTAGTTGTTCCAATCGAAACACATAATGTTCTCTATTGGTTCATAATTGATTTAGAGTTTATTTAATGTTACATCAGACGTACTTTTGGAGTACTCTTGAATCGATAATTATAACTCTAGAAACGTGAGCAACACTTACAAATCTCAACTTCTAACAATAATGACATTCTAGAATCCGAACCTCCATATGATGGATTCTAGACTCAAATTTACACAGATTAGAAAACGATTGTATAACGATACAACCGTTTTAGGGATGCTAATGATCTTGAGGATTTGAGTAATGCTTATAAAGTCTCAATTTCCAATGATGGTGATATTCCTGACTGTTAGTCCTCCACGTAGTGCATCCTGGACTAGATGCCCTAGGCATCTAGACTAATAACAGCAGGGTCCGAGTGCACAGCGGTATAACTGGGCTTCCGCTACGGCGGGTGGGTGCGAACATACACCCAGGATACTTAAAAGGTATCTAAAGATATACGTATACCACATGTAGCTATTGGGCTAAGGGAGATAACCCTGACAAAAAATCAGGCGGCCTCGTCAATCTTTGCGAACAGTGGCGACGTCACAAGGATGGCGTTTACCAGCCAAGAAACTTTGTTATTCTTCTATGTTTGTGTTACGCTTATCAAGTCATCGAAATCGATCGTTTGCTATGTCGTATAAATATGAGAAATAATAAAGAGGTGACGCCACGTCACCCACCAAAATGAATGAATGAATGATACAACCGTTTTGGCAGATAAATACAATCACACATCCAAAGTACTCAAAATGTATCTCTCTCTCTCTATATATATATATATCAAGACCACAAGCAGCTTTCGGACTAAAACTCTGACACAAAATCAGCCGGTTTCGTTAATCTTTGTGAACAATCTTACCATCGCAAAGCTGCCGCCTATCAACTGAAAACCTTCGTTACTTTCCTACGTTTGTTATGCTTATGAAACGATAAAAAGTAGTCGTTAGATATGCTCCACAAATAGAGAAATAATAAACAGGTAACCGTGTCACCAATCATAAAATAATAATAATAATAATTGCAAAAACAATTTCACAATGACGTTGCCAATTGCATTTCAGGATGCAGTGACAATGTACAGGCAAATTATAAATAAAGTTCTATATAATACTAAATCAATTAAAACAATTCGTTACTAGTTGTACTAGAACTGTACATTTTAAATCAGTCAAAAAAATAATAAAATGCATACACATTGATGCACAAACAAATCAAAAAAAAATTAATATCCATTCATCAAAAGGTGAATTTTCATTGGGCAGTAGAAGAATAAAAAAGAATTGTCGAATACTTCTTAAATTGAGTGAAATAAATTGATCCAAACTAGTTTAGTAAATAATAAACGAACAATGTACATAGGCGTTATGCCAAAATATGTTTGTCCTCTATCAAAATAACAAGTCTAACAAAAGTTACTTATAAATAGATATCAGCATTATCAACAAAACACTGTCCAAATAAGATAACAATATTGTATCACAACATCTTGGTATTATTCGTGAACATGATGCAACTAATTTTTTTAGTATGCATAAAACCAAACAATGCTCAGAGGTAGCTAAATTTGTAGATTTGTTGAGACGGGGTCGACAACCACTACCGGTGTTAAAGTGAAACACTCCAGGCCAGGTCCTGACCTGATATTTTTCATATTGTGCAATCAATTCAACATTCTAAGAACACCATATTTTAAAATAACAAAAATACACCATCGATCATGTTTTTTAAATATTTTAACGTCGAATTAATATCCAAAAATCCTCAGCTAACATTTTGGTTGAAAAAAAGGACATTTCTTTCGTACATAAATGACATTTGGGACACTAATGATCCTGAGGATTTGAGTAATGCTTATAAAGTTTCAATTTCTAACGATGGTGATATTGCTGACTATTCCTCCATGTGGCGCATCCAGGACTGGTGCATCCAAGTACATAAACTAATATAGCAATAACCAAGTGCATATCCTTCAACATCTTTATTCAAACCATATCAAACCATATTTTTCTTTGTCGACTACAGCTTCACTTCTACAAACTCGACAATTCCCCCAGTGTTGCCAATTGTGTGTTGAGTGAAGACATACATATCCAAAACGGCCTGGGTGATCTAGCGGAACAGCGCTTGAATTCGGACCTCGGTGGGTATGGGTTCGAATCCCATCGCCGACACTAAAATGCGGGCCCACGTTCGGCTTCGCTAAAATGTCCACTGCTGAAAGATGTTTCTCGTGCAAACATTCGAAGTAGCAAACATAAGATAAAAAATAAATTTAAAATGTCCAAAAGTAATTTTTTTTAAAAAGTTGATGCATTTTCTAATGCAAGTGCTAGTATTTCAAAATTGCTTCAACTCAGTGTTACAGCAAGCCATAGCAAGTATAAACCATTCGTGCATATCACACACCAAAATTGAAAAATAAACAAACCTGGAACAACCGCTGCTTGCCGGCCTTGGATACATGAGCCAAACAATTCCTAGTGCCAGCCCGATAAATTCGACAAGCACGATCACTGCTCAAACTGGCCACATAGAATCCCAACGGATCCCAAGCAACGCCTTGCACATAGTGCTTATGATCACGCAAGATCAAAGTTTTGGTAGGATTGACGGCCGAGGGTGTCTGAAGATCCGATTTGGTGTCAGATGTAACAGTATCTTCCAGTGCTGTATTCACAGCCGGTGTTAAGTCCAATTGCCAAACAATTATGGAATGATCCACTGAACCGGAAATCAACGCTCGCTCGTCCGGTGACCAACACAAGTCGTATATATCTTCCAAGTGACGCCTATATATAGAATGAGGCAACAAGTTGATAAGTTCTTCATTATAATCAATAAATTTACAGTAGTACAAGGTCTAAAATGGTACTTGTCAATGAACTCTTAGTTTTCAATTTTTGCTGTTTTAACTTGAGAGATATATTTTTTTAAACAAAGTAATGACACTAAAATAATATGGATTATCAATACTTGAAGTTAATTGTTTTTTAACTTTTTATAATAAATATTTAAGTGTCTTGGAATTTTTGAATAAATTGCATTCAAGTGGGTAAATGGTAATAGTTACACTTAAAAATTATATACATATTAAGTTAATAACATAAAACGATTACGCAACAATAATTTCAAAGAAAATTATTTTTCTCTACATAATTTTACAAGTGCTTACATAACCCAGCACACGTCACTGCATACATTTTATTTAAGAAAATTGATTAGTTTTCAAATTTTGTATGTATATAAAATTTAACATTAATTATGGTGTAAAAAGATCACAGAAATTTTTTTAATATTTGACCTGTCATTTTTGTCTAATCGACCTATCCAATATTTTAATTTGAACTCTTAACCTTGGCACAATTCTGAACACTTATTGCACGTGATTACAATGAGCTTAAATAATGGAAACTATTTTTTAACTGCTAAAAATTACGAATAAATAAGAAAGAGTTATAATTTTGGTTTGACTATTGAGCAAATTTCGGATGTATTTGAGGTAAGTACAAGGACTGTGTGGAATTTGTAAAAACATATGAAAACCGTCCAGTGTGTTTCTGGAGATCGGTTTTTTTTACTGACGAGTGTGCCTTGAAGTACAAACCATAGGCAGTGCAGTCCAAAACCATCTGTGGTCCCGATTTTCCTCAAGACTACAATTGCATTGTTAAAAAGATTGCACATCCATCATGTCTTCATAGATATTTTGGAATTAAGTACGGGCAACTACCAAGATGGATCCAAACAAGTAGTCACCTAAACAGCTCAAAATTTGTAGCTATTTTCAATAAATTTTTCAAGTCTGAACTACGACAAAATGCTTCAGGGCATTTGGTGGTTGTTCAAGATAATGCTCCGGTGCATATGTCAAAAAAGGTAACGTGGATTTTATCATAATTTAAAAATTAACGCATTTTTTTATTGTTTAGACTAAAGATTCTTTAAATAGCAAGAAACTGAGCTTTGTTCAATTGCCACCATACAGCCCGGATCTAAATGTAATTGAACATTTTTTCAGTTATCTTAAACGAGAAGTGAATCGGACGGAAAATCGAAGCGCACTAAAAGAAAAAATTAATTGTGTTGAACAATCAAATTCCACAAAATTTTATCAATAATTTGGTCGATTCTTATCCGAAGCGTCTAAAAGATGTTATAAAAAACCATGGTTATCCCTTGAAATACTAAATTTGGTGATGTCTATTTTGTATACATGTGCATATTTTATAATATAATTTATTTTTAAGTAAATAATGTAGTAGTATTTTTATCTTGTCGAAATGTGTAAATTCTAGGTTTTTAGTCTAAGCGAGAATTTGTAAAAAAAGAAATATTTTTGTTTTAATTATTGATATTGCTAAAGTGATGTTTAAGGGTTATTTCAGTAAAATGTTGATGTGTCTAATGTGCTTAAGTGAGGTGAGAAAAGTCAATCAAGTTCAAGGTGTCAATTTTGACAGGTCCCATTTTAGCCCCTGTGAATATTACCACACAAAAAACCAGTAAAAACATTTCGCACTAAATGTTTTGTGCTATCAGGCCCAAAATGTTATCTTAAATGCAGCATATTTCTAATGCCATACTTACCTCGAATAAAATATTTTAAAATTCTTCAAATTCAAACCCAATAAACCTAAAATGTCGTACATTGATTAAACCAACATAAACCCATCTGGCCCATACAAAATGTGCAATCTACATTTCAAACCAAAATTGAAAACAACCAATCAGGACATTTCTATTGAAAAATATAAATTAGTTAATCGTGATTGTTGTAGCTCCATTATTAAAAAAATAAGAAAGGTGCTAGACTTCAGAACTGGATGCGTATAAGTTTGAATTCTGCCACGAGAACTCAATGTAGACGCTCGTCTAGGATATTCCTTGTTAAAACCATTTTCTGATGCAAACCATTGAAATGATTAAAAAAAAAAGCAATGGAACACAAAACGCAAGAAAATTGTGGCATTATCATCCAACAAACAACAATCATTTTTAATTAAGACGTGTTTATAGCCTTGCTAAAGGGTCCTGCTCAATGTCCAATAAGACACAAACAAAATCTGACAAACCTCAAGTTATAGCCTTGCTAAAAGTGTCCTGCTAATGTCCAATAAGGCACAAACAAAATCTGACAAACCTCAAGTTATAGCCTTGCTAAAAGGGTCCTGCTCAATGTCCAATAAGACACAAACAAAATCTGACAAACCTCAAATTGCGACACGGGATCCAAACTTCCAAATTGGATCCATTTTCTTCGTCATCATCTTCCTTCAAATTACCGTTTGCCGTCGTATCTACAATTAACTGGACATTGAATTCGACCGATTGTTTAGACCAAAGTATGATAAACAAGTCGTCACCCGCCGAAGCCAGATAATCACCTGTTTAGGATGGTTTAAAAAACATCAAGTGAAGTTTGCGATTGTTCGTTTTACCAGTGGATGAAAAGTGTGTATTCAGTATGCAATGCAATACTTGTAACAATGTACAACATTGTTACAATTGGAAGAAATGTGACTTTAGATGAAAGAATTTATGATTGAGTTGCTAACGATCCTGATGATTTGAGTAATGCTTATTAAGTCTCAATTTCCAATGATGGGGATATTCCTGACTGTGACGCATCCTGGACTAGGTGCCCACAGACATTTAAACTAATAACAGCAGGGGCCGAGTGTAAGATAACACTACTGAAACCTTAAATACTTTTTACTAAGAATATTTTTTGTCTAAAAATAAGTAAATATTTAGGTGAGCAGTTGACAAAAACAATTCACAATACACCATTAGACAATTTAATAATTTGAAGAGTGAAGAAAAAAATAATATGAATTTAAATTTGAAAAAAATAGTTCTTATTTATACTAGAAAATCAATACGAAATTTAAAAATTGAATTAGACCAATTCGTAAAACCATAAAATATTATTTACAAAAGTTCACTTATTGACCAGCGAGGAGCAGAACAAAGAATTAACTTTGGTATTTTAATTATTAAAATTTAAAACGTTTACCAACGCAATGAATGAAACGACAAGTGTGTTTTTGGCCTACCGTAATTTTGCACATCGAACAACGATACGGTTATAAAAATAAAGTACCATGTTGTGTCCATTTCCAAAAACTACTTTCAACTAGTTGAAAGAAGCCTAGTCTTGACAATTAATCTTTTCGTTTAATATAAAGTACAAAGAACTCATCAAATGGCAGCAAATACGATACACTTACTTGTGAATAACATATTAGTTGCCCATAATAATGCTTCAAAAGTGACATCAAATTTATGTAGGTTTACTTAAAGTTTAAATTTTGACATCACATGGACTTCGATTAATAAAGCTACCGACCTTGAAGTTGCAACTTCACAGTACTAACATAAATGTTATTAAAACTATTTTCAATACACTGAAACACAACATCAATAAGCATACTAAAAATTGAGATGTTGCATGCTAGTAAATGTTGTTGTTAAAAAAAATCACATCGACAGCCCAACCGCTTGAGTGACGAAAAATGGCGGTCATATCGATTATAAAATACAGTAAACTATTTCGTAACTGCATACTTTGTGCATTCCTTGTATTTTCTTTAACATTGAACCTTATATTTTATAATAATTTCACCAAACTTTTGATTACGAACCAGTTCATACTTAATCTATAATTATTATTAGTAATAATATTTATTGAGCAAATTGTATCTGTGTTTTATTCGCAATATACTGTATTTTGTATTTAATAAAAATTGAGCTTTTGTTTCGAACGTGGTTACAAAATATGTTTAAATTTAACACCATATCTGTACCAGGAATTACCTCAATGTCGTGTATATTGTATTATCATTCAAATAATAAAAACAATAAATTGATTTACTCGTTTTCAAGTATTGCCATTTTAAGAGATTTTATCCAATGTTAATTGTTACATACGAGATTACTATCAAAATTCTTAAATTCCCCATGTCAATGTAAAGTTATACCTTGCTTCTCAAAAAACATTCAAACTTGATCCATCTAATTATAACAATCAATGTTTAAAAAGTGATAACAGAATGATTGTTCGTTATCCACTTATCCATGCAATGACGCTTGTTTGATTTAAAACCTGTTCGTTTATCTATTATTGTGTGTGTGTGTGTGTGTGATTATATTTAATTTTTGCAAAAACCGAAATGAGTTTCCAAGTTTATTTGACCTGGAAAGGGACAACTAATTTAAAACATTTTTCTGTTTTTCATTTAACATATTCAATGCATTTCTAAATTTGTAAACATTTTTTAATTTCATAATACGTTGAAGCTTTACTATAAATTCATAAGAAAATCATGTCTTGGGCAAATGAAGAGATAATATCAAAAATGACCGCTTATTAATAAAACCGTGCAAAATAGAAGTAGAAACTGTCTTATACTACTGGATAGGTATGGGTTTGAGTCCCACCGCCGGCACTAAATGCTTATAGTCTCAAAATGATATTCCAGACTGTTCTTCCTCCATGTAGTGCAGCCTGGACTAGGTCCACAGAAGAATCTAAACAGTAGAAACCGAGTGCACAGCGGCATAACTGGACTATCACTAAATTCCCTCAATGAATAAGTGCTTGCATACACCCAAGATGCTTAAAAGCTATCTCAAGGTGTCTATTTACGATATATAACTGATTAGGCTTATAGATCCGTCAATCGGCGTCAACCTCCATTTCCTCCCAAAAAAACATCACCTCATCAATTCCTGCGAACATTGGCATTGTCGGTAGAAAGCGAGCTTCTAATTAAGAAACTTCATTTACCCCCCCTTGCATTCATTCGCATCCAACAAGCTCTTCGTATAGGAATTCGGAATTCTATACGAATTTGGAATTAATGAATAGGTGAAAACGGCCTATCAAAGTTTTAAACTTTTTGTCAAAAAAAAAACACAATTATTTACAAACCTGATGGTGACCAGCGCACTACATTCACCGGTTTCTCGTGGCGTTTCAACGAAGCCAAATAATTCAACTGCTCCGTTATGTTACCATGCTTTTTGGCCACATCACCGCTTTCGGTCGACGACATGACTCCTGCTGACTGAATCCACGAAAGTTGGATTCGCCACAGTCGGACTACATTGTCTCCACCCGCAGTCGCCAAACGCGTCCAGTTCAAATCGGCGTCGCTTTCAGATTGGACTTCGGGCGGTTTCAATTCGCCTAGCGGAGTTCGGGCATCCTTCGGGACGCATTGAACTCCGTTTTGGACACGGTTTTGAAAGTCACACGAATAGATGGGCAGTGTTTCATGCCACGATATTTCGGGAGTACAAAGACGCATTGTCAATTTGATAATGGCTGGAAATTGACATATAGTGACAATATACTATTAGAAATTATTCATAAATAAAACAAATGCGCAGACATTCACTAATGCAGCCATTAAAATAATATCAAATGGTTCAATCGAAGTTTTAAGCAATATCTTTCTCAGTTTGAATGTCTAACAAAATGTTCTACGTATCATATAACCACCAACTTTCTCAATAATAACATTCATAAAAATATAATACAAATTGTTGGGTAAACAACAAACTATTTACTTTTATCCACTTGAATATTGAAATGTCTGCAATTACAACACTAGTTCCTAATATAACATTAAAAATTAAATCACCAAACATCCTACAACCTTATTAAAACCTTGTGTGAAAATTGCAAACTATTTATAATATCTTGAACTAATCATCGATATTCTTCATAGGACTGTTCTTCAACCCAACCATCCTTATTCATCAATCACAAAAAATACAACACCGCCACAAACATTCAAATAAAAAGATTGAAAAATATTCACACACACACACCCAATTAAATGATACGTTTTATTGGACCTTAGCAACAAAAAAATAAACAACACGCACAAATCGTAAAAACCGAAAAAAATGTTGTATCAAAACGTCCATCACCATCGAAATAAGACCAAAAATTGCTCCAACGCCATATACAAGCAAAATGAAGGATCAAATTAGAAATTAAAAAGTTGGAAAAGTGGAAATGCACAAAAATGTGCAAAGTCAACTCGATCCCATTCGACAACAGCATCTAGAACACAGTTGGAAATTCGATTATTCTTAAAATTTTGTGCAATTATCAAACAAAAATTATGAAATCACATAATGCCTGTTTCAACTTTGGGAATTCAGACAAATGACATATACAACAGTCGATTAGAAATGTGACTAATTGTCAACTATAAATGCTTTAAACCGAATCTGCTTTAGAAAGAATAAAATCTCGAAGCTTATGTGTGTGCACGTATGTACGAGTACAATACCAATCTTTCAAGGTGATCACATATGCACGTGATTTTGAACAAAGTTGCTCAGGTTGAGCAATTGTTTTTGTTCGACTGGCAACTAGGAGGCGTGGCCGATCGAGGATCATTTTCATCCTCTTCTTCGTCAGTGTCTCGTGAATAAGCAACGTCCAAAGTCATCGAGTTCGAATTGAAAGCGGACGGATGCGACGGTTTGGCAAATTGTTCCGATTGGCCAAATTTTGTGACAGGTGAACACGATCGGCCCATGGTCGACCGAGGATAGTTGGACGACACGAATGTATCTGTGTGGCGACGGCCCGACGAAGGAGCAGAATCGGACGTGTTGGACGACAACGAATGACCGCATTCTCGGATAACACGAGCTTGAGAAGTGTGTGGCGAGGCGACCCCGACTGCCGTGGCAAACGCATGACCCGGGCCGTAGAGCATCGACGACGGGCTAGCTTTTTGCGACCAAACGGGCTGAAACTGCTGCGTTACGTCCGATGTAGTTCTAAATCGAGTCGAACGACTGGCTTCGTTGAACTGACTACAATATGATGGCAATGATCAAAATCAGCAACTTAATGAGAAATGACATTTAAATATAATAATCCACTCAGTGCAAACTGCAATGGGTTTATGCACGACTCAAACAAATGACAGGTTGTTTCTAAGAATGGATTGGGTAAGTTCATCTCTTCATTATTTCCTATATTTATACGACATGTAGAACGATCGATTTCGATGTCTTGGCAAGCGTAGACAAACGTGGAAGAATAACAAAGTTTCTTGGCTGGTAGACGGCATCCTTGTGACGTCGCCACTGTTCGCAAAGATTGACGAGGCCGCCTGATTTTTTGTCAGGGTTATCTTCCTTAGCCCAAGGGCTACATATGGTATACGTATACCTTTAGATAGCTTTTAAGTATCTTGGGTGTATGTTCGCACCCACCCGCCGTAGCGGAAGCCCAGTTATACCGCTGTGCACTCGGACCCTGCTGTTATTAGTCTAGATGCCTAGAGGCATCTAGTCCAGGATGAACCACGTGGAGGACTAACAGTCAGGAATATCACCATCATTGGAAATTGAGACTTTATAAGCATTACTCAAATCCTCAGGATCATTAGCATCTAAGAATGCCCGTAAGTCAGTAGCAAGAACCTTGTCTCGTGTCTTGATTCAAACAACTCAACAGTAGAATTATGGTCCTTGAAAAACGTGACTATTGTAGGCCTTCAATTGGTTGTTTTACAAGTGTATTGAAAATTGCTTTTACAAAAAAATCGGATGTACCTATCTGTCAAAACAACAGTTATACCACCCTGCACTGCTTCACCTTAGTTCTTGTTAAGAATATATCACGTAAAAGTATAGATCATCACAAGAACATTATATGGGTCGTTAACAAGTCCGCAAAATCGTTAACATCCGTAAATATTTAATACGCCCAAGTCGTAAATGTGGTTAAAGCAAACATGAGTTTGAATCCACCCGATGCTACTAAGTGCATGTCCTTTAGCTAAATATCAACATGTACTGAAAAGTGTTGAAAGACATTCGAGCATTGAACTGAAAAATAACAACAATCCAAAACCACTACCACGCACCGTTCGTCTTCCATTTCCAAACTCGATTCACTTTCGCTTAGCTGTTTGCACAAAGCTTCACGTCGTTCCTTTTCCAGTCGCAGTAAATTGCGTAGTCGGCGATTTTCCTCGGCAATCGTTCGTTCTTCGTTCTCGATTTGGGGCAACTTGGTTGCCGATTCGACCTCGTAGTGACTGAGTTGTTGGCGCAGACGACCCACTTCTTCGCGCAACTGGTCAACATATGATGCAGATTCTGAAGCTTGGGATGATCGCGCGAAGTCAGAACAATGATTCAATGCGAAGCGGACGGGATGCGGACTAGGAGTGGACGAATTGATGCTCGTAGTGTGCGTATTGTGGATGTTCAAATCTGTGGAATAAGCACAATAACAATTGTATTGAAATTGTTGGAACATTGTTGGAAATCCTATTAATATTTCAACAAGAAGTTCAATCAGGTTTTCCGGTTGTGTTACGATACAATATGCTTTAATATTCTTGACTTGTTTAATGTCCTACAATAAATATTTTCTGTAAAGTAGCAATTTACCGCTGCAATAAGAGAGGATGCTAATCATCTTGAGGATTTGAGCAATGCATATAAAGTCTCAATTTTCAGTAATTATGATATTTTTGATTCTGTACCACCATGTAAGTGGTATATTGAATAGAACCTCAGAAAACTTTGGATTATTATCTTTTCTTTGTTGTAATATCACGAAGGTCCTCCATTCTGTTCTATTTTGAGCACATGTAGCTGAAAATGTAAGCTACTTTTCCGATAATTCCCGTTTAGAAAGACCACATTAAGGTTCATATATGTTTCCAATTAGCAACGAGAGTACTAGAAAATTAAATAAAACTATTCAGATGCATATTGAGTTTTATTTCAGAAAAAAGCTCAAAATAGATTACAATGGAGGACCTGTCATTAATGGTTATCACAATAATAATAATAATAATAATAATAATAATACTTTTCAAATAAAATTTTACCAGATGTGTCAATATCCATGGGACTTTGAGACAACAGAATGCATTTTGTAGTAGACGTCGCTGGCATCGATTCGTTTTCAGTCGACTTGTTATCCGACACAGCAAAATCCGATTTGGATTCATCCGTTACCGAACGGCTCATTTTTCCCAAAACATTGGTCGCTACCACCGATGGTATAGGTGTTTTGGGAGTGCACGCAGGATTTGATTGAGTCTGTTTAAACGACCCACGTAGACAACCTGACGTGATGTTTGCGGACCGCTGCAGATTCGGACCACTTGCAACCTGTAAACCGGCGTTTTGTGTCAATTGGGAGTCAGACAGAACTGGCAATGGAGCCCCAACAGATTCCAACTTTTCCTGTATAGCCAAAATAATATATTATTTTTTTGTAAATTAATGGTTCGATAAATAAAAACTTCCAATTGAGTATCTTTAGTAGGTTGTGATTATGTAAAACCAACTGCGTTACGAGTTTTCCCCATGTATGCATACACATTAATACATTAAAGATTGGTTTGTCCAAACCTATTTAGAAAGCGATGACCGAGATTTGAACCTTAAGTGTCGAGTTCTGAAAATTGGAGTTATTACCACTCAACTACTCAAACCGAGATGGGAAGCAGAAATAATGCGTGGCTATTATTATTTTATAAAAAAAGATCGGCACTAAATCTCACCTATGGATTTCTCATAAAGCACTACTGCTACATACTGGTGGTAGAATTTAAAGCCCCTATTCAAAATGTTGAAAACGTTTCTGAAATTGTTCTAAAACTGAGCTTTGCACCCGTGCCCAGTAACCTGTGTCCTAACTACTCAACCACGCCAGCACGACAAAGTACATTTTGCATACACACATACCATGCCATTAACAAATCCACAAATAAATGAATAAAGTACTAATTTAAATTGTATAACCATAAATAATACTTATGAATCAATCAATAAGTTGGTCGTACATAATCACGTTTTTACTCAAACGATTATCTTCCATTTTTATGTATAACAAATTTAAGAAAGTAATGCAGTTTATTGGTTAATAGAAGATTGACAAGATCATCTTATTTTTGTCAGGGTTGTCACCTTTAGTCTACTGGCTATATATGGTATAGACATACTTTACCTTTTCCAGTACATTGGGTGTATGCTAGTATCCATTCCATAATGAAGAAGCTGTACACTCAATCCCCAATACATGTTAGTTTAAATTCAGGATGCATCCTATGGAGATACAAAATGGGAAATATCATCATTGAAAATTGAACCTTCATAAGCATTGTCCAATTCCACAAAATAGTTAGTATTCCTTTTAAAATCAAATATTTATAAAAGATAACTAGGTCACCAACCACAAATGATAATAAATAAAATAACCGAATGAACAAAAAACTGTTTTCCAGTCTACAAAAACATCCAGCCACACATACACACACACTTACTTGTAGCATTTTCTTTTCTGCTTCCAATTTCTCCATTTTTTTCCACAATTTGTTGACAAGCGCTTCCTGTTCCTGTTCCAAAGCATTTTCCAACTCAATCTTTTCTCGGTGCAATTTGTCCAAACAATTTTGTTTGTGAATCATGTCGGCTTCCAATTTGCCAATGCGAGTCATCAATTTGCTAACCTACAACGAATCGAGTGTGACAATTTAGAACGCCATTTGGCATAAGAGCTATTTATTTTGTATCGACAATATTGTCGTCGCCTCTGGACAACTCTCCGACTGGGATGCTAATGATCCTGAGGATTTGAGTAATGCTTATAAAGTCTCAATTTCCAATGATGGTGATATTCCTGACTGTTAGTCCTCCACGTGGTGCATCCTGGACTAGGTGCCCCTAGGCATCTAGACTAATAACAGCAGGGTCCGAGTGTACAGCGGTATAACTGGGCTTCCGCTACGGCGGGTGGGTGCGAACATACACCCAGGATACTTGAAAGGTATCTAAAGGTATACGTATACCATATGTAGCCCTTGGGCTAAGGGAGATAACCCTGACAAAAAATCAGGCGGCCTCGTCAATCTTTGCGAACAGTGGCGACGTCACAAGGATGCCGTCTACCAGCCAAGAAACTTTGTTATTCTTCCACGTTTGTCTACGCTTGCCAAGCCATCGAAATCGATCGTTCTACATGTCGTATAAATATGGGAAATAATGAAGAGGTGACCACGTCATCAACCAAAATGAAATGAACTCTCCGACTCACGCTAGAACAAAAGGTTGATCTCAATCAAAACCAAATTGGGTATGTATTAAGTGTCGGTACGTTGCAGAAATGTGTGATGCACGACAAAAGCCGATAAATTGTGTTTGAGAAAATAATGACTGAAGAAAATGTAGTACCGCCATTACGATTGACGATCAACATGGAAATGGAATTATACTAATACGTACTAGGCAACAATAGTAAAATTAGAAAACGTATCAACGTTTACTAGACACCATTAGAAGTTATTTTGAACAGGTAACTACGCTGGTTTGGACAGATATGCGGCTGCTCAATGGACAATATGGAAAAATTAACGGCACTCGTGGAACTGCTTTATCACGAGTCTGTAGAAACAAGGCTTCGGTAAATAAAGAAAAATATGGTCTGATATAGCGAAGAGAAATGTTGAATCTACAATACTATATTATTATGCTAATGATCCTGAAGATTTTAATATTGCTTATAAAGTCTCAATTTTCAATGATGGTGATATTCCTGACTGTTCGTCCTCCACGTGGTGCATCATGGACAAGGTACCCACAGGTATCTAGACTAATCACAGCAGGGAGCGAATGCACAACGGTATATAATAGGTAACTAACCATTTTAAAAAATTATTTTTATCTCTAAAATACATTATTTAACATTTTTAAATTAGTAAAATAATTTAACATTTTATAAGACTTGTTTTGTAGAAAAGTTTTTTTTTTAATTTACCATAATAAAAACAATAACTGCCTTCAATATTCATGCGTAAATTACTTTGAACTAAAAAAATTAATCTTTTTTAATTATTTTTAAAATACGCGTCTTCATGTAGATAAAGAATTTTGCACCAGGCATTTAATTGTCAATAATTATTCCATTTTATAAATAATTTAATAGTAATTTAGTATAATTTTCAAATTCCTGTTTTATAAAAATTGGTACAATAAAAGGTACCTAATTTAATGAACAAGGTCAATGTGGCTAGTTAGAAATTTGGATACATTTTGGGGTAATTTTGTTTACACTATCATATAATCTTGTTTAGTTTTATACTATCATACTGTATAGGATTATGCTAAATTTTGATCAACCAATAAAATTAAACTGGGTCAAATTTTATTTTTAAACAACATCTCGAAAAATCGTTAAATAAACATGTTTAGTGTGTAGAAATACCATAAATGGACAAGAAAAAATTATATTAATTTTATTAATACAAAATTAAGAAGAAATTGAATCATAAAATTTAAGTAAACAAAGAAAATTTTTAATATTGGATTTTTTAAAAATGGATAAAATTGCCAACATTTTTTTTAATATGTAATAGTTCATGATCTATCTAGCTGTACACAAGGATTTACATTAATGAAGTTTACTAAAAAGTATAAATTTGGTCTTGTATTATTTTAGAAAGCGGAATTGAAAATTTATGTGCTGTTATTTACGAATTTTAGATTCAACATTTCAAAGTCAACTGTACTATTGATTTTGCTAAGGATTACAATTTTTGCAAAATAAGTTGCTTACGCGTTTTATCTACATAGTTAATTTTCTAAGAAATGTTTGGCGTTACAAAAATGGATCCGTACTAACATCTTAACCGGTAAGAAATTAATAAAATTGTTTTTTTTAATTATTGTTGTTATAATTTTAGCAAAATGTCTCGAAGGATTTAAAATATGTTCAAAATAATGCTCCAGTGTACATTTATAAATTGGTAATGTGTCTTTCAGTATAACTTACACTTGACTATATGTTTGACCTAGTTAGACTGTAAAAACCGACCTTCGTACATTTGATCCTCTACATCCGGGATTTAACTGTTGTTAATTTCGTGTTTGGGTTTTTTAAAGGATAAGTTAAAAAGTTTGAAAATCATTTTTTCATAACACAGACAATATTCTATATACATTTTACAAGGATTTTATTGGTACCTTGATAGACTGAAATTCAAAGCGGCTGGCAGAAGTTATAAAAGCAACAACAACAACAACAAAAGTTAGTGGCAATGCCACATCTTCATTAGTTCCAAATTCGCATAGCATCTCTAACAATCCCCTTCCATTGTTCACGATTTTCGGAGGCGTGTAGGGATATGTCGGTCCATCGACTTAGCCATTGGTTCCAAGATAAAGTGCCGGCAAGCCATTGTTTCCAAGATAAAGTGCCGGCATAGCCATTGTTTCCAAGATTAAGTGCAAAAGATAGTGAACGTTACTGAAATTGTTGACATTATAAAGTTTTTAACTTTTTCCCTATATATTCATGTATTTTAGTGAATAATAATTTTTTAATGAATTGTGTTTTTGATTTAAGTTGTAGTAAATGGTGTATTATGCTTTATTGCAAGAATAGATGTTATTATATATTATAATTAGAAATTATTTTTGCGAATAATGTATTAGCTATTATCTAAGGTATGTATTAGTAAGAGATAGACATGTCTAAGATAAGTAACTAGAGTAATGCGTCAACAGTAACTATTTATAACAGTGCTTTCACTGGACTCCCGCTCAGTGGAAGGGTGCTAGCGCACACCAAAAATGCTTAAAAGCTATCTCAATGTATCTATTTACCATATGTAGCAGGTTATGCTAGTGAATCCATCAGTCAATGTCAACCTCCATCTACACCAAAGAAGATCGCCTCGTCAATTCCTGTGAACACTGGCGTCTTTGAAAAAAGCAATCTTCTGGCCAAAAAAAAACGTCATTTATCTCTCCCCAAGTTCGGTTCGCATCCGAGAACCTCTTTGTGTAGGAATTCGGGATGCTATGCAAACGTAGACCTAATGAAAAGGTGACTCTGCCGCCAAATTTTGTCGTTGTTGTTATTCTTTTTAATAAAAAAAAATGGATAAAGTGGCCACGTGCTCAAAACAGAACTATTGAAACAAAGAAAGGATAATGTCCAGCAAATAGAGGTTCTATCCAAAAATCATGTTATTGTAGTTGTTTAAATATTCCCCATTCAATAATCTAATTATAAAGTATTAGTTCAAAATCTGCCAGTTACATTGCATCATCAAGGATTATCAGTAAACGCACTCTTAAACCACATGGTTACATATACTTTAATAAAAGCTACGTAGTTCATTTTAACTTAGTAAAGTAACCTTAAACACAATTGTAATGTAGCATCAAAAATAGCTACAAAAGCCAAACCACTATCTGAATAGAAAAGGAGGCCAGATGATCAATGAGTAATCTGGACTGATATTGTAGCGCGCGAATTTAGTCGTTTCCAAATAGCCCCCCTCCCGACTAAATGAATTACTTAACTAGGCGTTCGATTGCTTACCTTTGGTAGTGAATAGAGCTCACTGGAAAGGTTTAATTCGAGATGCAATTAGCATTTAAAGTTAACAAACGTCGAATGTCTTTTATTAAGTGCACATTGTAAAAGTTGTTTTGCGATATTTTTGTAATTTGAATGTTTATCCCCAATAATAATAATGATAATGATAATTAATTGTAGTGTAGCTAATCGAAATTCCCCAGTATATATAACTTTAAATTGTTTTACAGTACGAAAATCCCAGTTAGCATCATCGCATATCAATAATCTAATATTCTAGAATATTTCATTACACCAACACATCACTCTTTATATAAAAACAAAATTCATTTCAAAAATTTGCTCATAACATGTTGACCAAATTAATATTACTCAACTCACCTGATTTTCTTGTTCTCGTGCAAGTGTCTTTTCCAAAGCAACTTTTTCTTGTTTTAACTGTGTATACTTTCTATTCAATTCATTTGTTAGAAATTCTTCTTCTTGTTCGTAATTCAAAGCCAACGATTCTTTTTCTTTCTTCAATTCGGTAATCTTTTTCAAAAGTATATTGCTAATATATTCTTCTTCCTGTTCCGCCTTTGCCTGCTGGATAAACATTTAAATTAATGAACTAGTTGAACTTACAATATTCACACTGTTACGTCGCAATTCTTGATTCAATTCGTTCAAACCCTTAATCTTTAACTTGAGTGTTTCCACTTCGGTTTTCAAAACCCGATTTTCTTGTTGCAATGATTCGATACGTCTCAACATTTGAAGATTTGTGGTCAAAGCTTCCTTGACACCATCGATAGAACTGGTGTCAGATTCCAAATCTAATTCAGATGCACTATCTGCCATATTCTACTAATTAATAAAAGTTGTAAAACAAATATAGATTAGGTTAAAGATGCTTAGTTACAAATATCGAGATGAAAAAAGTGGATCGAGCTCTAAACTCAAAACTGAGCGAGTATAAGTTCAAATCCCAATACTGAATGCAAACTCTAGTTTGGTTCTCCTAAATGTCCGTTTGCTAAGTGTTTCTTGTAAAATATTAAAGAAATAAAAACCAAACATATATAAAGCAAATAATTATATAGAATTTTATCTTTAAAACCTAACAAACTTCTAATATTTATATTTTTTATTATTATCACTATCCTATTATTTAAAAAAGTAATCACGTTAAATATTACAAAACAGTTAAAATTAGAATATCTTAATTATTCATATCTAAACAATAAATGTTCGTAATTTTACATTTATTAGAACTGACATTCAAATCTACAACTAAAACCAACGTCACTAATTTAAATAACTTTAAAAAACAAAATGCCTGCAATAATTAATCGATAATGTAATTATAAAAGCATGTAAAACCAATCACATTTCATTGTTAACAGAATAAAAATCCTGTTTAACAACACTACGTTTTTCAAATCGTCGTTCAGTTTAACTAGTACTTAAAAAACAAAACATTATTTTCAATTTGTTCTTTAATTAAATAATTTTTTCTCAAATAAATGTAACGTCATAAATAACCAAGTAACTAAAACACAAGATTTCTGGTTTACGTCAATACAAACCGGATTAATATCCTACGAAACGTTCGGGGTTCCTCAAAAGTTTTTCCTTGATTAGTTGAATGCTAAAGCATTACTAAAGAACACAAGTGTTCTCAGATGAAAGTTACAAGTTCCATTCCTGAGTACCGAATTATGTCTAAAGTGGGATACAAACCTACAACAATATCATTGTAAATCTCCAACATAGTAACCTAACCAACGCCACCCTGATGCTAGTTCCTTTAAATAAAAACATTCTCCTTCTATTTAAGTGTGCTGCAATAAGTGCACATTGAAATTCAGTTTTTCCATACATTTGATATGTTATGTGTAAATACGGTGCTTTTAGATTAATCAAAACAAAGTAAAGCAATAAATATTTTAACCAAAAATAAAATTAAAGAATTCCTGTGTAAAGTAATAATGATAAATAAATAAACAGATCTCGCTGAGGTTTACCTAAACTGTTCAAAATAAAAACCTATGTTAGTCTATTATTCATATCTCAAACCTTAACAAAATTCTAATAGGTTATGATTTCAATTTATACTGCGTACTCAAAATTAGTTGCTTCTCAGCAATAATATTTTAGCATTCAATTGTTAGTCAGATCAATAAAAATAATTTAATGTCTAACTGTGTCCCGTATTTTTTTTGAAAATAAATTACGCAGCCAATTTATCGCCACGAGGTAGAGTACCTACAAGCATTTTGGGATGCTAATAATCTTAAGTATTTGAGTAAAGTCTCAATTTTCAATGATGGTGATATTCTTGACTGTGCCTCCTCCATGTAGTGCATCCTGGACTGAGTGCCTAAAGGAATCTAGACTAATAACAGCACGGATCAAATGCACAGAGGTATAACTGGGCTTCCGCTACGGCAGATAGACGCAAGCATACACCTAATGTAGTTAAAAGGTATCGTGAGGTAGACGTATACCATATGTAGCCCTTGGGCTAAGAAAGATAACCCTAACAAAAAATCAGGCTGCCTCGTCAATCTTTAAAACCAGTGGCACAGTAACAAGGATGCTGTCAAGTCATCGAAATCAACCGTGTAGTATGCCGTACAAATAAATAATAAAGTGACGGTCACTAACCACAATGAAATTATCATAAGAATAATAAACTAATAAAATAAAAGGAATAATTCAGGATTTCACAACTATTTTTTTATCAAAAACGTTAAAATTATTATTATGATTTTCACATTTCTATTATTTATCATTATTAAAACCAAATTAAGTAATAATTTTAAAGCACAAATCAAATAAAAATTAAATCGGCTCATTTTAAATAAAACTAACACCTTCATAATTTTGGAACTGTAATATTGTTCGGTTGTCTAAGTCTAGAAAGAAGACAAAGTTTAAAAAATTTAACCTAAGTCTCAAAGTACAAAAACGAAAACTCTTATCACCAAGCCACTCGTGATACCAATATAAATAAACAAATTTAAATCGTTCCCCTTGTATACTGATATTATAAATTGGCTCATTTCATAACAAATTAAAGACAAATATGACTACACTGAAGATATTGAATACATCTACAATACAATTCACCTATCATACAACAATACAAATTTGCATTCTCAGTAAAATTAAAATAAATAATTAATTATTCTATTGTCAAATAACTATCACTAAATCACTATCATCAAAATTTTAGTATTTCTTATAAGGCTTCTTGTTTCTTTACTTCCATGAAGTGCCTTCTGGACATTAGTAAACACAAATCAGGAACCTAATGCATAGCCTTCTGCTTTCGTGGACGGGTGCAAGTACTTTACTTAAAAAGTATCATATGTACCAGTTAGGCTGAGATTACACTGACGAAAAAAATCAGGCAATCTAGATAATTTTCTAAACATTTACGCCTTCTAATAACTATAAATCTTAGTTACCATATGATTGTGAGGGTTTGAGTAATGTATATAAAGTCTCAAATTTCAATAATTGTGATATTCCTAACTGTTCCTCCTCCACGTAATACATCCTGTACCAGGTGCCCATATGCGTCTAAACTAAAAGCAACAAAGACCAAATGCACAGCGTTATAACTAGGCTTTCACTAGACTACCGTTCAGTAAATGGGTGCTAGCACACACCCAAGATGCTTAAAAGGTATCTTAAGGTATCTATTTAACATATGCAGTTGGGTAAACGTGTGGATCCATCAACGCATATTAACCCCCAATTCCCCCAAAAAAATTCCTTTGTTAATTCTCATAGGAATTAAGGATGTTATACGAAATTAAAACCAAGAGGTGACTCTGTCATCTATTTTTGTTGTCATTACGTTCCTATGTTTGCTGCATATACGATGTTTTCTCCTCATGTAAAACAATAAAAAGTAATCGTTCAAAATACTTTGTAAATGGGAAAATAATGAATAGATGACTGTCATAATCATTCAATTAATAAAACTTGATAGAGATCTAAATAAAATTATTAACATTTAATATTCTTCATCAACATTTTAATGTTTTTAATGTCTAGTTATTTTACAACTCATCATCGTTGTAAACCTTGCTTAGTTGTCTACAAATCAAAAAAATAGTTTCAAATTTTGAAGAAACTAACGGCAATATCGAATGGTAAAATTCTATTACACAAATATAACAAAATAATTCAAAACTGCTATATCCTTCGTCCTACAAAAATTGTTCAACAAATATCTACATCTAATTTATCTTTACGCTCGATAAACCAAAATTGTAAATAAATCAAAAACTATCATTGAAGGAAAAAACAAATCCGAAAATACAAAATATACAAATTCTGCTTAAAAATAAAGTCTTAAAAATATTTTTACAAGATATCAAAATTAAGCCTCAAATACAAACTATTTTTCCATGCTGGTACACGACATGAATAAAGCAAACACCTTTTAGCATTCGGTTCTATTGTATTTTGAATATCCAGGAAAAAATTGAGGTAATTAAAAAGAAAAATATTAAAAAAAGAAATATGATAAAAAGGAAAATAGTGCAAAAAAGATAAAATTAATATTTAAAAAGAAAGTAAAAAAATAATTAAAACAAATATAAAAACAATAAATAAATAAATATAACAACATTCGTATCACCATTTAAAAACGTAAAAAGAATATACATAATAGCGCTTTATTAATCTTGCGATGTAATGCACGCCCCTAATTTCAATTTATTTGTCCAACATCACTTTCGTTAATTATACAAAAAACGTATATAAATAAACAAATTGTTCAAAAAACGTGCATTTCAACAAAGTATAAAGTGCTCACTTCAAACAAACGGCAAATTCACCGTAAACTCCCGTCCAAGCTAATAAAACAAGTAGCGCGGTATATTATAATCCTGTATGCAAAACTGTAAAAAGTATAATAAATAAATCATTTAAAAAACAAATTATAAATAACATTAAATTTTAAATTCTTGTATTTTGTGTAATGCAAAATCTAAATATTAAATAAACAATATAATAAACAATACTACGTATATTAATAAAACTTTTAATACATTTTTGTTTAAAAAACATTGTTAAACAATTAAAGTATTTTTGTTTATTTTAAAATATTTTAATTTTAATATTGTCTAAAATAGTTTAAAACAATTATCATAATTTAGTATTTATTAAAACATTTAATTTTAACATTTAAATAAATAAATAATATAATTTTAAATAAATTGTTATATTTATTTAAATATGTATCTGAAAAAATATATAAAACTTTTTCATGTTTAAACACCTACTTAGTACATATAAAACGTTTTTAATACTATATTTCATTTATAGCATACGTTAATAAATTTTAAAACCAACTTAAGTATTAAAATACAATATTTGAAATACAAATTTGACTGCAAATATAAAAACAAAACTTAAATTTTAAAACCTAAGCGTAAATTTTACAGGTTGTAAGCATTACAAAACTATATAAAAATAAAAATTTAATTTTTATTAACATAGTAAATATTTAATTAAAATTATATTTTTCTTATTTTTATGCTATTGATTATGGATAAAACAAAGAGGTGCGGTGCGGTGCGCGTCACCCTACATGTCTATTGAAGCGTTATTCATCTTTTTGTTTTTTCTTTTTTTTGGAAGATTATTGCAGTTTTTTTGCATTGTAGTAGCTACTTGTTTTATTATTATTTTTGTATATTTATAATTTTCGCTTGTTTTCTATAATTGTTAACTTCCACTATCTATCTTGATTTTATCTTAATTTCAATTTTTTTCTGTGACTAATCCCTCTTTACCTCACCATTTATTTCATTTTCCCCCTTAAAAATTTGAAACAATTTAAAAACCAAGTACTAAAAAGCGTTTTGGCCTACTCAACTAGTAAAAAATCCTGAAATCCTAAATCCTGAAAATCCTTATTATTAGTTTTACTCTATCATGAGCTTTTTCAAAATAAAAAATTAGAATTATTAAACTTACTTGAATAATAAATCTACATGGTTTTAGTTAACCTAAAGCATTGTACGACTGTTTCATTCTTACTTGCGGAAATAACAGAAGTGGTTAAGGAGCTGGACTCAAAACTGGGTAAGTATAAGTATGAGTACCATCGCCAGCATTAATTGTAGGCATTTGTTTAGTTACAATAAATCACGGTTAATGTGTGAAAATAAAAGCACTGTAATACTTTGTACTTTAGTTACTTAGCATAGGCATATCTAACTTATACTATTATATACTTGAAATAATAAATTATCTATGCACATCAAATAACATTATTTACAAAAAATAATTTTTAAAAATAATATATAACATTGATTCTTGTAATATAACATACCACCATTTGCTAATACTTAAATCAAAAACACAATTTGTTAGAAAATTAATATTATTGACTAAAATACATTAATATATAAAACTAATGTTACAGTATATCAAACTTCAGCCTCGATTCTTGATTATTTCTTGCAACCTTTTTGGATACGAGTCGACCAGGGTATTAATATAATCCTTTGTAAGACGATTGTATATAACAAAATAATTTTTTTCAATACTGACATGTTATTATCTAAGCAGTTAACCTCTCGTTTGAAAACACTGAAAAAATTGTACATATATAATTGTAGAAAATAATCATGCAGAAAAAATGTCTTGAAACTATTTATACTAAATTTTTAATAAAATGAAGTCATTTTAAAAAAACTTTTTTTACAAAACAACTTTTTTTAATGTAAAATTATTTTATTATATTAAAAAACAAAAATAAAAAAATTATATTAATTCTTAACTAATTAGCTCCCTATTGTATTATTTTATTATTTTTAGTTTTCTATAACGAATATTTCTTTTATACTTTTTACGTTATGTATTCCATCTTTAAACACAGAAGTTAATGGGTATAAAACTGCAAAAATACGTATAAATCAACGAAAAAAATATTTTTATTTCGTTATTTAAATTTAAAATCTTATTTTTTTAAATAAATGTGCATATTTTTTAAAATTTTGACGAATTTATATAAGAAAATAAATTGATTAATTAAATTAAAAGCCAATATAACTAATGTTAGGTAATCGTTAGGTGTATCGTTTTTATGTTTTAAAAATTAGACAAACATAATTTTAACCAATAGAAATGTTGGATAGAAAACTAGTATGCGTTAAAAATTTTCAAGTAAAGCCGTTTGTAAAATTCGGAAAACTAATAAAAAATATGCTTATTATTTTCTACTAATAGTAAAAAAGTAGTTATTTTATTAAAATGTAATTTATGGAAAAAAACGTAGTCTAATTTGCGTATAAAATTGTTATTAGTATTATTATTACAACGGCTTAAATACAAAATTGCTTTTCTGTAGATTGACTGTTTTGCACTATTTATTGTTATTATTATTATTATTATTATTATTTTTTTTATTATTATTATTATTATTATTAGTATTAATATTAATATTATTATTGCAGTTATTATCAATACTATTAATATTGCTATTATAAGTATGGTTGCTACGATTTATTAATATTGTATTGCTGTTATTAATATTATTACTACTATTAGTTAGTACTATCAATCATATTAATATTATAGGTAATGCTACTATTACTACTATTATCAGTATAATAATAATAATTATTATTAAAAACTTTTAATGTGATTTAATTTTCACTATATTAAATAACGGTACATTAAAATGTTTTGGCAAAAATTACATTAAACTTAAATTAGTAGTAACCTATTGTGTTAATTCGTTTGTTGGTAAATTGTATTAACTTACAGTAACTTGTATTAACTTGAACATAAACCTTAATTGTAAACATTTTTTGTATATATAAAAACACTAAAACTGTACATATTTGTAACTGATAAAAGCATATAAAATGAATTCATCTCACATTTTGCTCCTTTAAATATTTTTATTTTAAATTATAAAAGAAACCCAACACTTCAAATGTAAATAACTATAACTTGTTCAACAAGATTTTGTGCAAATAAAATACTGTAATTAATATTATTCTTAATGTAAAAAGTACCTACTCCCTTTTTTTATAAAATCTAGCAGTGCTACATTATAGCCTATAATATGTTTAAATTTGTCTAAGCTCTAGTAAATCTTTTGCTTGTGAGATATCCTCAAGAGTTTTTTAAAGCTTTGTTCTCGGGTTCTTACCATTCGTTTTGTTCATTAATAATTTACAGTAAACGGTTCTATTTAACAATTTCATATATGCCAATAATGAAGAATTGGGAATTAACCCGGACCTGATGCAACAAGCCATAAACAATTTATATCTGGTTAATTAATAATAGCCTTCCTCTTAATTTACATTAAAGTAAACATATTACTTTTGGCAAGCCTTTTGAAAACAATTATTTTAGTCCTCTTTCTAGTAAAATGCTTACTGCAGAAATTTCTTTAACAAAAAACATTAAAATTACTTTTGTCCCCTTTATTCGTTTTTTTAACACCACACTAAAACACTCTAAACATGCTATCACCTAATAATTTTTTTTTTAATTTTAGACAAAAATTTCTTTACAGTTTGATTACTTACGTGAAAATGTTTAAAGCTTTTAAACTTATTTTTTACATAATTGCAAACTCTAAAGCAATTTTGTCACTATATAAAAATTGTTCAACTCTAGAAGCTACTTCCACTATTTTAATATAGATCAGGTTTATCTTAGAGGTCGCTCCCATTAAACTCAAGAAATTAGGGTTTATTTTTAAATTAAAAAACACTATATTTTATATAGGATTATTTCGGTTTAAGATTGTTTTTTTTTCTACATTGTCTACATCTTTCACTTTTTTTAAATCCTCTGTAGCGGTGAAAAACGACGAAGATATTTCGAAGTGAAAAATAATAAACAATATTATTTTCTATTATCAAAAATTAACATTTAATTTTTGACAATTAATTTTCTTCGAATATTGACAATTGTGTTTGAATGTACCAATGGTACATACCAGTGGAAACGGCTATAAAAACAACCGTTCCCACGCCATTGGTGACTTCCGCTTCCTGTCTGCAATCCATTCCTTTCCAGTTTCCATCTTGGTTTTTCCCCACGATCCGATTGTAATTTGGCAATATACCTTTTCCAATCACGACTTTGCGTTCTAATTCATTACTTTAAGTAATCAGTACAAACGTAAGGTAATTGGGAAGGAGTCAACGACTAAGTCTCAATAATCCACGCAACCTTCTACGACAAGCAACGCCGCATGTCACATACGCAAACCGCCCTCATTTCGCGTTTAGTGAAACCAGGCTACGCAGCCGGCAATTTGGAGTCATTTCACTAAACCTCCTATAACCGTCAAACCCTATCGATATATATTTAATTTTCTTCCATTTTCATTTTATTTTTCAACTTTTAATTTATTTAACAACTCAAAACTAAAAATTAAAAAACGTTTTCTTATTTGTAGCTTGTAGTCTGTTATTTGACTTAAAAAAAAGCAGTTTACATTTAATCGATTTCGGCAGGTTCTTCTTGTCATACGCTTAAAATAAACAAATTCAAGGTTATTCAAAACCGACCTTTTATAACCAATAGAAATCATATAAGGATAAAAGGAAAATTTTTTCTAGTCTAATATAATTTCTATTAATTACAAAAAGTTTAATTTTAAACAATTTTAAAATTGTTTATTTTAGATCTGTGACGAGAAGAACCTGCCATTAATTTTATAAAAATAATGTAAATTTATTAAAATTATTTTTAACAAATTTTTTTTTGTTTTTAATTTTTATATTTTAAATAATTAAAATGCTGTTTTTTTTATAAATTAATTTTATAGTATTTTTGGAAGGTTATTTTGGTCTGCGCACTTTGGAAAAACTTTTAATGCTTGCTTCTGAGGTAAAATTATATTGTATTTATAATTGAGAAATAGTATCACAAAAATTGTTTTGCAGAAAGATGGCCAAAAGTAAACAACATAATGAAACGCATTTTAAATACTGAAAACGTTAGTAGAGAAGAATGGCATAATATGTTTGCGTAAGTCAAATATATTTTTTTAAGTTCTTTAGCGATATTCATTATATTGTATCATGGCAAGAGTCAGCTACCTCGGAAATAATAAATTCTTTAACAGAAACTATTAAAGAATCAATTTATAAAGTGCAACAAGTAACATTCTTAAGTTTAATTAATTATGTAGATTTTAATGCAAAGTCAAGATGAAACTACACTTCTCAAAGCCTATGTTACATATTGGACAAAGTTTTACAAACAAAGTGAATATTTACCGCAACCTTTTAGTCCGCTTGAATATTATTTAGTTGGAAAACATTGCAATGGTCCGAATAAACGTCAGCTCCAAGAAAGTACTACAAGAAAAGTAATTTTTTCTAAATTGTTTTTTTTAATTTAAAGTTAATGCTTGAAACGTGGAATAATACAATATTTGAATCGGTTAAACGTAAACTACTTGATGGTGCTGTCAAGTTATTGTACAATGAGAGATGCGGTCAAGTCATCGATTCACAACTGGTTATTGGTATCAGACAATCATGTGGTAAATACTATTGCTTTTAGTAGTATTTTGCTTTATTATGGCTTTGACTGTGTAATTTAATGTATTATTCGTGTAGTTGTTTATTTACTAATATGTTTTACAACCCCGTTATGTAAACGATTAGATTGTAATTTCTCTTAATATAATACGTTTTTATAATGTTATGTAATAAACAAGTTTTAACATTTTGAAATAGCATTTAATGTTTTGGTGTTTTATTTTTAGTGTAAATATAATTTTGAAAATTATTATCTAGTTTAATAAATATGGTATTATTATATAGTTCAAAGATCCTGTTAAATAAATTGTGTTGTGATATTACATTTTGTGAACAATATTTTTTGATAATACAACAAGTTTTTAACGTTTTTTATTAAGTTGTGTGCAATTTAATTGGGTTTATTTTATACGAAAATTTGATATTTTTTAAAATTTTTTAGTTAATATCTCATGTTTATGGGAAAAGTCATTGCAGACATATTTAGATAATTTTGAAAAGACTTATATTGAAGGTACAGAAGCTTATTACCGAGTTCGTATTGCAGAATACATAAATGAACATGGAATTCGAGTAAGATTGTTGTTTATAAATATTTTATGAAATTATTTTTATTTGAATACTGTTGGAATTTAGTTTTGTACCAGTTAAGTTATGATAGGTTTCAAAATTTCGGAGATTATTTTCGTAATTAGATGAATGTGTTTTATTTTTCGTTTATTTTTTATTTTTTAATTCGACTTTTGGGCATATTTTACCTTTTAACAAATTTTGTTATTTTTATATTACTGTTTATTATACTATTATCATTGTTATTAAATAAAATATTTTTGTAATGATTGTTGCAAAACTAATTTGTGGTCGACACAGTTCCATCGGTAATCTATCCAATATCAGTGTAACCTTAAACTATCGACAACATTATGCGCATTTGCAGAAAATTCAAAGTTATGAAAGCCGCAGGTTGCGACGGAATTTTTCTATATATTTTTAAATGCAGTCCTTTCCGGCTTATTGAGGACTTATTTGGTATGATAATGAATTTCTGAACAACTGAGCAGTACTTTGAAAACTTGCACCGTGCTACTAATATTTCAATTTAGAAGAAAACAGCTCGGCAAACAGCTGCATTTTAAAATTTCAAGCAAAGCTTTAGCATTATACGTATGTGGTGTTCATTGACTACGTAGAAGCTAAAAGACGAGATTTATGTGTCGATGGATATTTTCTATTGTCGGTGTTTTATAAACCATTTAAAGATTAGTTGACGCGATTACATTTGAAACAATAAGATGATTAGAAGATTCAACTACTTGATATCATTAAAAGGATGCTAATGATCCTGAGGAAAGGGATGCTAATGATCCTGAGGATTTGATGGGATGCTAATGATCCTGAGGATTTGATGGGATGCTAATGATCCTGAGGATTTGAGTAATGCTTATAAAGTCTCAATTTCCAATGATGGTGATATTCCTGACTGTTCGTCCTCCACGTGGTGCATCCTGGACTAGGTGCCCCTAGGCATCTAGACTAATAACAGCAGGGTCCAAGTGCACAGCGGTATAACTGGGCTTCCGCTACGGCGGGTGGGTGCGAACATACATCCAGGATACTTAAAAGGTATCTAAAGGTATACGTATATAGCCCTTGGGCTAAGGGAGATAACCCTGACAAAAAATCAGGCGGCCTCGTCAATCTTTGCGAACAGTGGCGACGTCATAAGGATGCCGTCTACCAGCCAAGAAACTTTGTTATTCTTCCACGTTTGTCTACGCTTGTCAAGCCATCAAAATCGATCGTTCTACATGTATAAATATGGGAAATAATGAAGAGGTGACCACATCACCAATTAAAATGAATGAATGAATGAAAATATCATTAAAATCGGACCAAAAAATTACTTGATCGAGTTCTAGTTTTGCCATCCAAACGGTTATGGACAATTGAAAATGATCAAAGAAAATTGGCAGATTGTGGAAAAGTTGACTATGAGATGAATTGAAGATTATGATAAAAAGTACAATTAAATCGAACAATGTTGTTATTCTATGCTCTTTAGAACGAAAGGGATTTGTAATACAATTGTAAAAATGTTGAGTTTAAATTAGAATACTGATTTTTTTCAATATTCTTTTTTGTAAACGTTTAAGTTTGTATTATGAAAATGTTTATTAATTAGCACTACATTCAATTTTAAATCTAAAATCCCGGTTGAATACTTGCAAGAATTAATTCTACTTTGTACACAAAACATCATATCTAATTTTTGTGGCAAATCCTATATCTAAGCAGATGGTGTAATCATGGGACGTTCATTAGGAACAACATTGGCGAACATTTTTCTATCAAAAATTGAGGATTCAATAAAGAGAGCAATAGAAAATATGGTTGTGTACAAAACGGTACGTTGATGACATATTTATTGTAGCCCACAACAAACAAGTTTACCAATTGCTGCAAATATTCGACATTTATCCAATATCAAAATTAAATGGGGGCTTGAAGAAAACAATACAATTATTTTTTACATATAACACTGGCACAAAGAAATGACGGATTTATTCAACTCAATATTAACCACAAACCTATCTGGACCGGTCAATATTTTTATTTTAAAAGTTTCTAACCGATTCAACACAAACGTGTACTGGTTAAAACATTATTCAATCGTGCACAAAGAATATGTTTAAGTGACACCTTTGATAGAGAATTAGAAACCACGAAACAAACTCTAATCAATAATGGATATTCTGATTAATTTATTAATTACTATTCGAAATCACTGAAAACTGAGGAAGAAATCGTAAACAACAATAAGCCGGTACCTATAAAACAGTCTTTTAATTTGGTTTTAATGGGCAAATCCTGGAATTAATAACCGGTGCCATATTTTACGTAGATTACCCACTCATCCAGCGATAATAGCTATGGAAGCCCATCCATTGCCTGGATGGAAAAGAAAGTCAGGCAGCCAACGGAAAATTTGGACAGACATTGTAGCATGCGAATCAGTCCTTTTATTTATGCTAAGCCCCCTCGTCCAAATGAATTATTTAAATGGGCGTCCGTTTGTTTACCCTATGCAGCCAACAGAGATTATTGGAGGAGTTTAACTCGAGATATAATTAACATTTAGTGTCAGCACACCTCAAGTGTCGTTCTTTAAGTACACACGACTAAAGTTGACGTTTTTGCAGACGTTTTAGTTTTTTTGGACTACCCTGGGTGTTAATAACTGGTGGGGGGTGTTTATTCCCGATGATGATGATTATGATGTTAAGTTAATTACATTATATATATATATATATATATATATATGTTTGTGACTCAATTTTAAATGTCTGGTCTATTCAGAATTACATGCAATATGCACATCAAAAGTTGAATGAAGAGGAGATAAGAGCAGCGAAATATCTGGAAACCCAATTGATTACCGGGTCTGTTGAGCGATTGATGAATACATGCATCAAAACATTTGTTGTTGATTATAAGGTAAAGCCAATTATTGATATTTTTAAAAGTATATATTTTGCTACGTATGAACATTTTGTATTCTGTTTTTACTGTTCGAATGTTTAACAAGAAACAACTTTTCAGCAGATAGACATTTAGTGAAGCTAAACGAGGGTCTACATTTAGTGCCGATGATGGGACTCGAGCCTACGATTAGTAGCTGGCGCCTTAGCCACGTAGATTAGAACTGGCTATACTCCATAATAATAGTTCAGTTTTTTTGGATTGAGATAATTCTGATCATTGTGTATATTCTGTATAAGCTTGGACGTCCTGAAAATACTACAGTTCCAAAATATAGGACTATCTACAGGGATAGTTGGTTTCACGCTAATTCAACAGAAACAAGATACTTAATAATTATGTTTTTTAAAGGAAGTATTGAATTTATTGAGGACACTGAGAGATTAGCATTGATCAGATTGACTATAAATAATACATTTACATGGTCAGTTTCTACCATCTGTAGCTTAGTGGTCTGACACCAGATAGGGCGTGGGTTCAAGTGAGACTTCTGATGATTTCAAACAAGGATGGAACAGCTGTACAGTGCTCCTGGTTTACTGAAACCAAGTAGATTTATTATTTAAGTGAATTTAAAATTCTAATATTTCACTTTTAAAAACCAATTAATGAATTATTGATTGATGTTGATACAACTGCGATGATGTAATGCTAAGTTTAATTCTTGCAGTAGGATAACATTTTGGCTTAGTTGTTTTATATTTACTCAAAGTTGCTACATATAGCAAAAGTAAGATAGGTATTGCAAGTGTTTTTATGTTTGTTTGGTGTGTGTGTGTGGGATTGTTTACATATGGAAAATATTGAGAAAAATTAAGACAATACTAAATATTAATTAATCTTCATTTGCAATTTTTTTTAAATTAAGCATTAAAAGTGATAATAAATAATATAAAGTATTCCATGTTAATTTCTATATTTGTTGAAAAGCATCTGTTTTAAAATATACAAACATTGTTTTATTGTTGTCAGTGTCCTGGTTCACTTCTTCATTATTGCTATATTTGTACAGCATATTAAACAAATGAGTCCGATGGCTTTATAAACGTAACAAACGTAGAAGAATGACGAAATATTCTGGTTAATAGATGATATTTTTATGACGGCTCGACTTTTTGAAAAGATCGACAAAATTGCCCAATTTTTGTCAGGGTTATCTCCCTCAGTCCACGGTCACATATACTTTACATACAATATACGTTAACATACATTTTAAGTACCTTGAGTGTATGCTTACATTTACTTGTCAAGTTAAATCGTTGTACACTTTGTTTGTCGTGTCTAGTCTAAGTACACATAGTCCCCGATACACCGCATGGTGACAGTCGGCAGTATTATCAGTTTAAATGAAGTCATGTGTAGGACATTATACGCAAGTTGATTGAAAACTCTTTGAAAGTTGTATTACAATTTACATTTCTTTTGTCCCATTTCATAGGATCAATTGTACAACGAATTTCCACGTTTGCTGCACGAAGAAAATAAAACCTTGTTGCACGTTTGTTATTGCTTTTTCGAACGCATACCCGAAGGCATCAATCAGCTTCTGGTCGATTTGGAGGAGCATATTCGGCAAACCGGTTTGGATGACTTGCGTGCCCATGCCGAGTCCATGTTCAAGGTCAGTCAATGGAGCCCTTTGAAATAGACGACGGATTTGGGAGTTTTTATTAAATTTATATTTACATTTTCAGGATTTATGGGAGTATGTTTGCACTGATTAGGTCGGAGCACTAACTGACATATAGGTTTTTGGTCTAATGCTCAAATACTACTTTCTTGTCCGTTCCTGCCAGGGTGAGAGTGCATTTGTGTGTGTGAGAGTCAAGAGTTTAGAGTTCTCATTCCGCCTCGGATATAGTTTTAACTTTCTAGTAGAATAATGTATAAAGTTGGGATACTAACTACCCTGAGAATTTGACTAATGTTAATAAAATATCAATTTCTAGTGATGGTGATATTCTTCATTGTTCTTCATCCATGTGATGCGTCCTTGATTAGATGCTGATAGGCACTATCCTAGTAATTACAGGGACTGAGTGCACATCGGTATAAGTTGGTTTCCGCTTTGGCGGGTGGATACACCCTGGATACTTAAAAGGTTTTTTAAGGTATGTGTATACCATATATGTAGCCCTTGGACAAAGAAAGATAACCCTGACCAAATAATCAGATGGCCTCGTAAATCTTTTCAAACGGTGTTGCCGTCACAAAGATGCCGTCTGCCAGCCAAGAAAATTCGTTATTCTTCTACCTTTGTTACGTTGAGCAAGCTATTGAAATCGATTGTTTAATATGCCGTGCAAATGTAGCAATAATGAAGATGTGATTATGTCACCAACCCCAATGGAATGTTTTTGGTCAGTTTTAGTTCAAGTTTAGAATGTACCACGTGAAGGTGTCGATCTAGAAGTATCATCATTATTGTAAATACACACTGCATAAAAATGTGAATATTTTTCTCCAAAATTTTCAGGATTAGTAAAACGCCATTTGAGCAGATTACCTTTTTGTTTTGTTGACGAAGGAGAGTTTGAATTCGATTTTGATGTGAAAATGTCGACATTATTCTATTGTTCGTTCAATGACTTTGTGATAGTCATTTCTTTATCATTATTTTCGTATTCCTACGTTTTATATACGAAGAAAACTTTGTACAACCAATAAATGTAGATAAGGGATAGATTTTCGTGGCCAATAGACGACATCCTTGTAGCAGCGTTACGGTTATCAAAAATTGTCAGTCTTGTCTTTATTAATCCAACTGCTTCATATGATATGCATTTGCCTCAAGATACCTTTTTCTTACCCTGGATGTATGCTTGTACCTATCCGCCAAAACAGAAGGCCATTTCTATTCTTGTTTACCTCGTTTCCGATCTATGTTAGTATGTGACCTGAATGCACTACAAAAGTACTAGATCAGAAATGCCATCATTGTTAGAAATTGAAATTTTATAAGTATTTTTGTACTTTTTATTAGGATGCGGACAAATATGTGTTTCGATTGTTGGAACTCTATAATCGTTTTTCGTCCCTTATCAAAGATTCATTCAATAATGATCCACATTTTCTGACTGTTCGTGATAAAGCGTATCAAGATATTGTAAATAATACTTCCGTTTTTACTGTAGAAATACCCACCTCGTTAAAGTAAGTATTGTAAGAATTTATTGAATGAACGTTTTCTATTGTCAATTAAATTACAATTTTTTGAAAGTTACTATGCATGTTTTTATCTAATTTTAAAAAAATACTTATTACTTCATGGATTGTTTGTGGGGATGGTAATGAATTTAAGTATTTGAGTATTGTTTATGAAGTCGCATCTCTAATGACGATGATAATAATGTTTCCATATCTCCACGTGGTGCATTCTGGATTTAAAATAACATGGATAAGAGACCGAGCGCACAGCGGTATGCTCGGGCTTCCGTTTAGGCGGAACGGTGCAAGCATACATCCAAGGCAGTTAAAAGGTATCTTAAGGTATATATATATATATATATATATATATATATATATATATATATATATATATATATATATATATTTGGGTTAAAGAAGATAATCCTGATAAAAAATTAGGCGGTTTTGTCAGTCTTAACGAACAGTAGCGTGTCTATCAACCACGAGACTTTGTTGTTTTTTACACTTGTAATGAAACAATTGGATCATTTAATTTGTTATACAAATATAGGAATAATGAAGGTCACGTGACTAACCACAATGAAAAACAGCTTGCTTCAATGTTTATAGTTGAAATCGTTTTTAGCAAGTGAACATTGGCCGTATTCAAACGAGAGCCCGCATCTAGTCCTGGCAACGAAATGCGTTCCTTTGCCTGGTAGGGTAAGAGTCACCATTTAACTACTTTAATACCACCCACTGTTTGCTGCTTGTAAATGGCATTCAAGTATTATAAGTTTGACATCGATATGCACTTAGTTTTCTTTTGTATGTAAAAGAAGTTTGTAATTTTGAAATTAGAATTATTTAAATTTGTATAATTTAAAACCAAAGACAGTTATTCTCAATTTTTAATTTTGTCAATTTTGAATGTCAAAGCTCAATGCTGAATGAAACTGGCATTATAGTTTGATTCATTTTTATGGTAATACGATGTAAAAGATTAGAACATTCATTTGAAATTGTTACATAAAAGTGAACTGGAACTTCTAAGTTGCAAAATTTGGGTTTTTCCTGAAGTAATGTTGTCATTATTTATTTTATGACGAGAAACACTACAAGTAGATGTTTAGCATACTGACGTAGCTACGAGTCTGATGCTTCAGTCACCGCAACAAAATATTGAATTTAGTATATTATAAGTGAGTGGAAAATGATAGGAATTTATTGATCGGCAAGGTGTGACTAACTAAATGAAAAGGTGATTTGTTATTAGTTAATCAATTATAATAATATAATTTTTAAAACAATTTCTAACAGTTTTTAAATTCAAGTGTATCTTATTGCAATTCTATAGTATGTAGTGCCAACATTTGGTCTGATTTGATTATCAAAAATATTTAGAATTACAATTTACGATATTAAGGAATTAAGTAGTGTTTATAAAGTCTCATTTTCCAATGATTGTAATATTTCTAGTTCCGTATCTGTTTGTTGCAACGATTAATCAGTGAGTTTGATGATATTATCATTTCTTCATATTTACAAGATGCTAATGATTCTGTAAGTTTGATTAGTTTACGTAATTTCTTCATTTATGGACCTAGGCTAACACATAGTTATAGCTAGGCTTCCAGCCCAGCCGATGAGTGCAAGCATATACTTGGAATATACAAACACAGCTATAAAAAGAGAATTTATTAGTTAAGATAATTTATTATTTTCTTACAATTTTTGCTTCACATATGAATCGACATGCTCTGCAAAGTTAGAATTGAACTAGGTTCACTTTCATTATATATTAATCACCAAAATTTAGTACTTTTGATTTTATATTAAAAGTATACTGTCTAATCTGCACATAGTAATTGTTCAATAAACTGCGATGTTATAAGAATCCAACAAAAAATAGTTGAATACCATTATAAATTAGATTATTTTAAAAATAAATCTCACATTTGACAATAAAACAGACTACTATTTGTCCACCTACTTAATCAATGACGTACTTTCCAATACGGTATTTTGAGTAGGAGAAGTGACTACTAATGATTATATCATTGATCAATTGATTGTATTTTTTAAATGATTACAGAAGTGGCGTCCGTCGTCTTGAATCGCGTTGTCCTGAATTACTGGCTTCGTATTGCGACATGTTATTGAGAAAGTTGCCTGCAAATCGTCGATTGAATGTCGAAGAAATCGAACAAAAGTTGCAATATGTCTCGCTCGTATTGAAATATGTAAACAGCAAGGACATATTTATGCGCACTTACAAATTTTATTTGATCAGACGTTTAATTCTGGAATTGTCAGTTGACAATGAAATGGAGGAACTAATGGCTGAGCGCTTGCGAGTATGCATGTCTTTTTTCAATTAGATTTTAACACTACACTACTTATTATAATTACTAGTAGTAGTAATTAACGTTGTAAAATATTTTTAATTAAACATTTATACTGACTAGACATTGTCATGAAGAGTAATATTAGAATAGTTATCATAATACAATTAATATTTTGCTTTAAAGTTTTTAAGTTTATTATACAAGAATATTTTTTAGTTTCATCAAGATATCTAAGTTAGTATTATCTGCATATATATATGTACATAACTCCACCTAGTTTGGATCAGAAATGATTCAGTCTATCCAGTCCCAAGCCTGGATAAAAGAGGAGGGTTTGAATGCAAGGTTAGCAACCTGGCCTCTGTAAAGAAATTATACTGATACGGAAACAATCAAGAGGACGCCATTCTGGCAAACAACGGCAAAGAAGTGATCGCACGTATCTGGATGACACGATTGAGTGAAAGCCAATCTTCGATTTGAAGAATCTTCAATGCCAACGAGATTTTTTTATTGTTGTTGTTGTTTTTCTGTAATTGTTTTCTTATTGCTTCATGCTTATTTCTAGAGCAAAAGGGTTTTGTATTATACATATATATATATATATATATATATATATATATATATATATGAATGTTTCTTACTTTTGTTTCACTTCATTTATAAAAAATCAATAGCTTTTAGTCTATTTACAACTTTTTTGTATGTGGTAGGTTTGTATAAATTGAATGAAATTAATAAATTAGTTTATAATAACCGGGTAATTGAAGATATTAGGTTATTACTGGTTAATTTAAATGGGTTCTTGTTATACAAACTTATATACAGACTTTACTTTACTGCCACTTTAGGATACAAATATTTAACGTCAGGTGATCTAGTTTAGGTTAGTAATAAGGTCTAATTTTTAGTATTTTGTTTCAGTTTTTTATGCTTTATTATTTAAGTGGAAATATGTTTTTTCTCTATAGTTGGATATTTTGGTTACGTTGAAATTGTGTAAAACCAGCTGCTTTACTAGTTGGTTTTATATACGTGTATGTACATATACAGAGAGAGAGTCTGTTATATCTTTAATTATCCAAATCATATACCTTAGTCTAAAAACTAAACTCTTATACTATTGATCCACGCTATCATAATATAATATCTATGTGTAAAGATTAGAATATCATTAAGTTGTTCAAGTTTGGACAAGAGTCAACATTTGGAATTGGGTGGTGCAGATGATTTGAGTAACGCTTATGAAGGTTCATTTGTCATCAATGATAATAATCCTGTTTCTCTACTTCCGTGTGATACATTTTAGGCTCGGACTAACATAGATCAGAGACCGAATGCACAGTAGTATTACTGGGCGTCCATTTTGATGGATGAGTGCAAGCATACATTCAAGGTACTTAAGAAGTATTGTAAGGTATTCATTCATTCATTCATTTTGGTTGGTGACGTGGCGTCACCTCTTCATTATTCCCCATATTTATACGACATGTAGAACGATCGATTTCAATGGCTTGATAAGCGTAAAACAAACGTAGAAGAATAACAAAGTTTCTTGGCTGGTAGACGGCATCCTTGTGACGTCGCCACTGTTCGCAAAGATTGATTTATGTCACTCTGATTTTTTGTCAAAGATCTCCCTAGCCCAAGGGCCATGATATAATGTATACCTTTAGACACTCAAGTATCCTGGGTGGTTTGCACCCACCGCCGTAGCGGAAGTCCAGTTATACTCAGTACTCGACCCTGCTGTTAGTTTTATCCTAGGCACCGGTCTAGAGATGCACCACGTGGAGGACTAACAGTCAGGAATACCATCATTGGAAATTGAGACTTTATAAGCATTACTCAAACTCGTGGGGTCATTAGCATCCCACATTGTGCGTATATGCACACTATATGTAACTGTTGTTAACAGGATAACTTCCTAATAAAAAATGGGCAGTTTTATTAACCTATCATATCCCAAGTTTTTAATTTTATGAATTTCATGTTTGCACCTACCTGCCGTAGCGGAAGTCCAGTTATACCGCTGTGCACTCGGACCCTGCTGTTATTAGTCTAGATCCCTAGGGGCACCTAGTCCAGGATGCACCACGTGGAGGACTAACAGTCAGGAATATCACCATCATTGGAAATTGAGACTATATCCTACATTACTCAAATCCTCAGGGTCATTAGCATCCCATATTGTAAGGATATGCACACTATATGTAACTGTTGGGTTAATGAGGATAACTCTAACAAAAAATGGGCAGTTTTATTAATGTGTGTGAACTGTGGTCAATAAACTTTATTATTTTTCTAAGTTTGTTGTACATGCGAGGCTTTCTTCGAATAAAAAATTGATGGACATTTGTTTGATATACTTTGCAGAGATGGAAATAATAAAGAGGTGATTGTCATTAACCTATTGATTAAATGATTTGGAATCGAATATATAAATATGTAGCACAAGATAACATTTAATCGACTGCATTACATATGTGTCTTTTATATTTAAACAAACGAGTAAACTTTTTGTTAAGGATATTGGAATGCCGTCCGAACAGATCAACAAGCTCGGTCGCATGTTTCAAGACATCAAAATTTCGGCAGATTTTACGTCCGATTTTAAAGAAAAATATAGATCCACTTTGTCGCTCAATTTGGACCTGATTACAATTCGCATTTTGAGTGGCGGTGCCTGGTTTCCTAAAACCCAGCCACAAGATTCCATTTCACTGCCTACTGAATTGGAGGATTTGTTGCCTTTGGTAAGTCCCAAAATTTCTGGCATGTATATGTATATATACCGCTTGCTTTTAATGGAGAGGGGTTTGGAAATGGTGACCTGTTTGTTTTTACATTAAATTGGTTAACTGTAGCCTGTAGGCCAAATACTGATTAGCATATGCATAGAAATACGTTTTTAAGTGTTTTGATAGCTAACATCAGAGCTTAAACACAACGATAATGTACGATGCTATTACTCGTCCAATTGGTTTTACTAATGGCAGTACACCACTTTTTGGGTATAGGATATGTGCGTTTAAATGTTAAAGCTTCATTATATGGCCATGTATTAAATAATGCCATGTAAATGCAATTGTTTCGTTTGTTGGCAGGATAGAATGTGTGCAGCATGTCTGTCTGTGCCACTGATTATGAATAAATAACCAATCACTCGTAACATTGATTAACTATATCTGAGCTGTGGATAATAGTCGATTTGATTGCACACCGATTATGGATGTATTTAACGAGGACAAATTAATTAAGGTTGTGTAACAAATCAATTTACTGAAATTAGGCAGATGAATACTACCTATTGACAAATATATTCGAATTTTATCTTCGTATGTTTAGTGTAAACTAATATGCATTGATTGAATTTGACTCTTGAAAGAGAATAACATCGAGTTGCATATAAGGAATTTCTATGTTGTATTATTACTGCCATATGAGATAAATGTGAAAATGTTGTTTCAACTATTTGGTATTCATGAGTTGAAAGTTTTGTAAGAAACTTTTTTTTCAAAAAGTGAACATTTAGTGGATAACTAGTCGACAATCCTACATTTCGTCTTATTAGTGGTGAAAGTTGAATTTGGGTCTAGCTCTCTTGCCCCACACTTCTGTCACGTCAACATGATAATAGATGGATGGAACCATCTACCTGATTGTACAAACCACTTCCGATGTGATTTTAGTTGGGGTCTAATTTTTTGCAATTCATTTGTTGGTGTTTAATTCGATTTTTTCGAAGATTGAAGAATTCTACCGTCAAAAGCATCAGGGCCGAAATTTGGTCTGGCAACACCACTTGTCTCACGGTACCATTGTCTACACAAACGACGTGGGTCGTTTTGAATTGGAACTGACTGCATTTCAACTCGTGTTGCTCTATGTGTGGAATCGACGAAGTACGGAACGTCTTGGGTTGGAAAGTTTGCTGACGGCAACCGGATTGCAAGAAATCGAACTCAGGCGAACTCTATGGGTGTGTTTTGACATATTTAAAACAAGTGTGGTGTTTTTTGTTACAATTGTACGTTGAAAGCACATGTGTTAGTTTTTAAAAAGAATGGCATCACCAATAGGCTTATCCAAGTTTCATTAGAAAAAGATGATGGGTGTTTAAGGGATGCTAATGACCCTGAGGATTTGAGTAATGCTTATAAAGTCTCAATTTCCAATGATGGTGATATTCCTGACTGTTAGTCCTCCACGTGGTGCATCCTGGACTAGGTGCCCTTAAGGATCTAGACTAATAACAGCAGGGTCCGAGTGCACAGCGGTATAACTGGGCTCCCGCTACGTCGGGTGGGTGCGAACATACACCCAGGATACTTAAAAGGTATCTAAATGTATACGTATATTATATGTAGCCCTTTTGGGCTAAGGGAGATAACCCTGACAAAAAATCAGGCGGCCTCGTCAATCTTTGCAAACAGTGGCGACGTCACAAGGATGCCGTCTACCAGCCAAGAAACTTTGTTATTCTTTACGTTTGTGTTACGCTTATCATGCCATCGAAATCGATCGTTTGCAATGTCGTATAAATATGGGGAATAATGAAGAGGTGACGCCACGTCACCAACCAAAATGAATGAATGATGATGGATGTTTAAGTTTTACACTTTCTGATTGGAAAGACGATAGTTTTAACAAGTGAATAAATCTTGCTGCTGAAATCGAATGATCAATTTAGATTTGGATTAAGACGAATGCAAAGTTTGGTTGACGTTAAGTAGTTATATGATCTAATTAGTTATTTTTGTGATTAAGTCAACATTTAAAATCGAAACGGGCTTGGGCTGAAATTTAAACAGTTTTATAATAATAATAATAATAATAATAATTACTATTATTATTATCATTCATAACTTTTCTCCTTTCTGATAAGCCTTCTCAATTCGGTCTAGTGACGAATGCCACTTTGTCGATCCCTCTTCTTTCATATCTACCTCCACATAATCATCTCTTTTTCTTCTATTTTCAATGCCATGATGCGCCTAGTTTTTGTTTTTCTGTAGGTTGTACCACTTCGATCGTTCTTCCTCAATCCATTTAGAGCTTCAGTGGCTTTTAGTTGTTTCTTAGTTCATTATCTATTTTGTCGAATCCAGACACTTTTAAGGATTATTGAAGGATCTTCATTTTTACCTATTGCAGTTTCTTTTCCTCAATTTTCTGTTGGTTTTATCAAGGTTCAAAACTTGCTATTATTCTAATAATATTAATTGTTATTATGTATTTGTACTAATCATTCTACATTGTTTTACTAAAACAATTAGCCAACTAACATTTATTTATCGTGTGTAGTCGTTGTGCGAAAATCCCAAACTGGAACAACAAATAGTGTCCTATTCACCCAAAACGACGTCCGACAAACTATTCGACGGCGAAACTCAATTTTGGCTCAATTTGGGTTTCGCAAATACGTGAGTCTTTTTTCAATTTACTGCGGTGTTGATTGTTATTATTCCGCATAGATAGGGCAGGGGATTGGGTAACAAATTTTAATTTGTACAGTTGCCGATAGTCCATTTAATGCTTCTGTTCATAGCGGATGCTAATGATCCTGAGGATTTGAGTAATGCTTATAAAGTCTCAATTTCCAATGATGGTGATATTCCTGACTGTTCGTCCTCCACGTGGTGCATCCTGGACTAGGTGCCCTAGGCATCTAGACTAATAACAGCAGGGTCCGAGTGCATAGCAGTATAACTGGGCTTCCGCTACGGCGGGTGGGTGCGAACATACACCCAGGATACTTAAAAGGTATTTAAAGGTATACGTATACCATATGTAGCCCTTCGGCTAAGAAAGATAACCCTGACAAAAAATCAGGCGGCCTCGTCAATCTTTGCGAACAGTGGCGACGTCATAAGGATGCCGTCTACCAGCCAAGAAACTTTGTTATTCTTCCACGTTTGTCTACGCTTGTCAAGCCATCGAAATTGATCGTTCTACATGTCGTATAAATATGGGAAATAATGAAGAGGTGATCACGTTACCAACCAAAATGAATGAATGAATAGCGGTGCTGTATCCTTTGTTTTTACAAAGCACACTTGTTATCCAATTTTGTATAATGTTGTACGGCAATAATACCTCATTATATAATATAGAGGTTTTGGTTACTGCCAATCATTATGATATTTGTTGTTTTGCAACAGTATTTTAACATTTGGAATGCTAATGATTTTGAGAATTTGAGTAATGCTTATAAAGTCTCCAATTTCCAATGATGGTGATATTCCTGACTGTTAGTCCTCCACGTGGTGCATCCTGGACTAGGTGCCCCTAGGCATCTGGACTAATAACAGCAGGGTCCGAGTGCACAGTGGTATAACTGGGCTTCCGCTACGGCGGGTGGGTGCGAACATACACGAACATACAGACTATTCCTACTCCAGGTGGTGCTTTCTGGACTAGTTGCCAACAGGCATCTGGACAACAGAAACCAACTGCACAGCGAAATGACTGGGGTTCCACTTAGGCGGATGGGTGCAAGTATACACCCACGGTACTTGCAAAGTATCTTAAGCTATGCGTACACTATATGTAACCGTTGGGCTAAGGAAGACAATTCTAATTAAAAAAATCAGGTGGCCTTGCCAATTTTTTGCAAACAGTGGCACCGTCACAAGGATGCCGTATGCCAACCAAGTGACTTCGTTATAATTATTTTTTGGTTGTGCTATTGGATTCGATTATTTAATATATCTACAAATATAGAAATAACGAAGAGGTGACTACGCCATCAACCAAAATGAAAATGCATGCTACAATCCAGTTGTTTTAGTCAGTAGTAACTGACCACCACCTTTTATTTATCTTACCACATCGTATCCCATTTATGTGACTGTGTTTGTGTGTGTGTGTATATTAGTAAACAGGGCAAAGCGCAGACGCGTCGGCGCATCAACCTGATTGGTCGACTCCAACTAAGTCACGATTCGTCAACCGATAGCGATAATATGGCGGCTGTGGTCGAACTGCGTCAGTTGCGTGCCCAAGAGGCCATTATCAAGATTTTGAAAACACGCAAACGCATGGATTACAACGAATTGTATCAAGAACTGGTCGACATTTTGCGCTCACAGTTTGTACCTTCCAAGCGACTTATCAAAGAAGTTGTCGAATGGCTCATTGAAAAGCACTATATCAAGCGAGACAAGAATGACATGAATGTGTTTGTCTACATCACTTGATCCTGTAGTTGTTTACTTTTTTATTCTATTTTATTTTGATTATTTATAGCTCATGTGTTGTTGATTTTGTATTTGAGCAATGGAGGCTAGAATACTGCATTTTGCCTACGATTGAATTGGGATTTTACATTTTTTAAAATTAACTTTTCAAACTGATATGTGATGTTTCTTTTTGTTTATTTTGAAAGTGAAAAGAGTTTTATATTTTTTTTTGTTTTAAAAAGAAAATGAATAAACAAATGTGTATAGCAGATATTTATCTTACATGAATTCAACTTGATGTGTATTGATCGGTTTTTTTATGAAATGTGCTTATCCACCTTTCGCTGTACCACGAATGGTTAATTTTAATGGCAGTTTTATTGATGGAGAATTCGACAGTTGAACTAATATATCGAAAGAGAGAGAGAGTACCAATGACTTAATTTCCATATGCAACAATTAAATATTTTGACTGTTTTTGGCATTCATACTAAATGGGTGTTTTTAGATTATACTTATATTTGTAAGGAATAAGTTATAAATTTTCGGAAAACAGTATCTATCAGTTGGCTATAAAGTTGGTGGGTATTAGATGTGGACGGTTAATGCCACTTGTTAGAATGAAAATAATATGTCAGAATGGTGGGGTGGTTTAAGATATAACACTAGGAATACTTGAAAGTTGAAACAATGAGGGATAGTATTTCCAGTTGTGCAATAAAGACTTGTCTGTCTTGAAGCTGGATGCCTCAGTAGTAAACGTAGACTTAGCTTCATTCAATGGAGAAAACGATAAATGCATTATAAACCTTCCATTATATTCTGAAAGATAGCAGGACAAATAAAGTGCTTACTTTGGAATGGACGAGTGAAAATGGTAAAAGGAAGGTTGATAGACTACAGGAGACTTGGCTAAGAATTATTCGGGAAGATCTAATTCAAATGAATGTGTCATGGAAACAAACAAAATGTTTGAATACATGGGAAAATGTTGTCCATGATCTTTTTGAATTATGGGACTTTGTTGTTTTTTGCTGTAATTGATATCTTATTATCCCATGCTTATTTTCAAAGCAAAAAGGTTATATAATAATAAATAATAATAGCACAAGGAAAAATATCTTAACACTACTAATTAAAGAAGTCATACTGGTACCACTTTGAACATTGACGTGACACAATGTTTTTTAAGTTACATTGAACAATGTAAACAAAAATTAATTTTTGATAATTTTTTGTTTTAAACAATTGAATTGCTTGTCACTATGCATAGGTCAAGTTGCACCGTCTATATGGGTTCACAGAAGGGTGTGTGTGTATATGTATTTTCTAGCATTTCAAACTATTATGATTTTTATCAATATTGAACTTATTTGCATTTGAAGAAAACATCATGGGGTGTGCCATGTGAACTACAAAAAAGCAATATTGTATTTTTGTTTTGGAAATGTTCCTTTTTTTGAATTTCAATATGGGGCTTTGGCCAAATTTGGTTATTTTGCCAATTATATTTAGTTTTTTTTAATTGCAAATAAAACTAAATAATTGATTACTGAGATCACTAGATATTTGAAAATAATTTATTAGTTCATCACAAAGGATTGTTAGTTTCAAATTTTGTGATAATTAAAAATCGATTTTTAAAAAAAATCTTCAATTTAACCTTACCTTAAATTGTTAATTAAAAAACTCAACAGTTTAACTACAATTCTAGATATAAAATTGTGTACTATTAAACTTTCCAACATATTTAAGGAAATTAATTTAACGAGTAGCATTTTAATTTTTAAACAATTTATAAAAATTAACCACAATCCTGTAATCGCATAACCATAAAGTAAATATAAACAAATTCTGATTAAAAGTTGCTAGTGTAATAAACTGCACACGCCTTAGGTGTGAATAAATTTAATTTTTAAAGTTAGATTTGCTTCCATAATCCACACCCATTATTTCAACCAAAAAATTGTTTACATTTTTGAAGTAATATTTTAAAAATTGTGGCAAGTTGGTATTATAAAAAAATATTAAAAAGGATCATGGTGTAGAGTTAAAGTTAGATAAATGGTTAATTTTTTATATATATATGCTCAATCTTTTAAAAGCATGTCAATAGTGCGCTGCAAATGCAACTTTGTCAAACAATTTTTTTTTATAATTAAAAATATTTTTAATAGTATTATTCACCGGTGGAATTACATACGTGCCTAAGCTCTATAATTAACGCTAGGTGGACATGAGTTCGAGTACAGCCACTAAATATCGGCCCTCGTTTAATTGCGTTAAATATTCACCTGCTGAAAAATGTTTCCCATCAAACAATCAATGCCAGAAAAGCCAAATAGAAAATAAAATTATGATTTAGAAAATAGTTGGTACTAATTAGCAGCATACTTTTTTTCTAAAAAATACGATTTTTAGCCCTATTTTTTTATTGATTTCAACTAGAGACCTTAAGTTTTTAAAAAGCTAGTAACAAATATTCTTGTGCGCGTTGCTGCCAATTTATTTGTGTGGTGACCTTGAAAATGGAAAGTTGCATTGGTCGGTGATTTTAGGAAATTTGAAAAACAAAATCGATTGATGTGCAAATGCGATACACGAAGGGCTTGGAGATGAACAAACACATGATCAAAAGACTTGGATTGACGGACACACCGTGATTGGTTATGCATAGCTTGCTATGTACAGACAGCATTTTTAAAGACAGCCAATCAAGTATCGTGGATATATATATATATATATATATATATATAAAGTCAATGTTAATAGTTTAACAACATTACCGTCAAATTTTACTGTTTCCATGGCTTAAATAAAACTCCAGACCGATCCACCCAAGTTATTCAACTCAATTCAAAAAATTTTTTAATAGAAGATTATCTATTTTTTCTTTTCAAAACTTTTCAAACTATGCTTTACGGTGGACCGTTGGGCACGTATCTGAGTGGCCTGTCTTCATCCTCTTCCCCTTCGTCTTCAATGTCACACTCGCAAGTGATGAATTCATCGTCATTTGGCACAAATAATTCCACTGGATCAAATTATTCCAGCCTTGGACTCAGACGAACGAATTCGCGTTATCGCAATACGGCATCTAGTCTCAGTTCTACCAGCGGTCTTACTCATACCACTCCAACTACAAGTAGCAATTCTTTTTCTTCCTACTACACACCTCCGGTTCGACGCAAATATGGAACTCCCGAGGTAAATTTTTATCTTTACTACGTTGATTGTTTTGCGTGAAACATTTTTCAGCTGTGGGCATTTTAGAAAAACCGAACGTGGGCCTCTATTTATTACCAGTGATGGAGATCGGACCCTTGTCTACCCGGGTTCCAGTCAAGCGCTGTACCTCTAAGATTTAATACCGGTGGTAGGACTTGAATTATTGTTTACTTAGATAAAAGTGCAGAAATGTAGTTATTATATCATTCCGCCAAAATTATACTCTTGTCTTGCAAAAAATAACAAAAATTACTTTTTTTTTGTTTATAAAAGGCAATTAATGGAAATAGGGTATTTCTTTATTAATAGATTTTAACAAGATTTTTTGCATAGCATAACAGGTGCAAAAATGAATCATTGTTTCCATATGTACATGATTGTGTTTATATGCATTCGCTAATCATATGTGTTGTACTGGTAGGCAAGATATTATTATTTTAGTCCAGAGAATTAAATTGTAATTTAATTCATTCAATTACTGTTATGAGAAACAATAAACATTTCCATTCATTTAATTCCACTTGTAAATGTTTTATTAATGGAAAACTTTGTTATAAATGTATAACAAGTCAATAAAAAGTTATATTTTGAATGCATAACCTGTGTGTGTGTGTGTTGGTGTTTACGTGCTAAAGTAAATGATTTGCAAATTATTTCTAGCAATAAATAAAATTGTAGTTGGACAAGAAGTACACATTTGACAAATCTTCATTTTACAAGTAAAATAGTAATCATTTCTTCGAGTTCTATTGTTTAAATGCTTTGAGAAAAACGTTGTTAGTAAGTACATATATTATTACCGAAGTGGTCTAGTGGTCAAGCGTTGGACTGGGTGGGCATGAGTTTGACTGCCATCACTGGCACTAAATGCGGCCCATCGTTCCGCTTCACTAAATATCTACTTCCTGAAAAATATTTCCCGTAAAACATTGAAGGAATAACAACCAAAATAAAAAAGATTTGCATTCTAAAGCGGTGGGAAATCAAACACATGTTTATTAAGGTCCGTGCTTACTATCTTAGCAATCTGTGCCACTTCGATATATGTATAGATCTATAGTACCCGTGGTGGTTTGTGTCGAACCTGGTATCGCTAGACTACCCCGGCATATAAATGACTGTTTATAGTCAATGCTTAAAGTAGTGAAATGTTGTTACGCCATACTTTTAAATTTGTTCCTGATTGGCTCATTAATAAATGTTTCGTTTTCGGACTGAGTATACAGTTTCGATCCTATTAGTGTTGCTTCCTGTCTAAATTTTGATAACTTACTAGTATTACAAACTTAAAATTATATATATATATATATATATATATATCACAAAAGAATTTATTTTTAAAGCAAATATTTCACTTTTTATTCTTTAACACGTTTAAATTAAGGTTTTTTGTCGGACTTAGAATTTGGTTATAATATCAGTGGAAAATGATATTTTATTATTTTTGTTAATGATACTGCTAAAGTAATGTTAAATGAATATTCCAATAATATTTAGATGTAATTACGTATTATTCGAAAAGCTTATCAATTTTACTTCCTTAATTTTTATAGTAATCCTACTGTGTGTGGAAGTAACTACAGTGGGACAGTTATATTTTTGATTGGAAGGTCCTGTTTAAGAAACTTCTATTTTTTTTATAGTTACAAATATGAGATTGAAACTTACATAGGATTTATTTATTTTTGGGTATTCGTTATTTGGTTATTACGGTTTGAATGTTTTACGGAAAACGTTTTTCAGTGAGTAGACGTTTAGCGAAGTCAAGTGAGGAGCCGCATTTAGTGCCAGCTGTAGGACTCAAACTCATACACCTGGTTTCGAATCTGGCGCTCCACTAACTGAACTACTTCTGCATGCTAGATAAATAAAATGTACTGCACAAAATTAAAAAAGTGGATATTGTTAAAACTTGATTATACTTATTTTAATCATTTTTAAAAATGCAATTCTTGTATTAATCAATTTTGCAATAACACAATTTTTATGACAATGTTTATACTCAAATTAAACATGTTTAGATTTTACTAGGACAATTTTTGTTTTATGATGATAAACTTTAATTAATTAAGCTAGAATAAAGTTTTGTTTATTATCTTCAAGCAGAGTTACACAATAATTAATGATCATTAAAAAAATTCTTTAATTTAAAATAAAATGTGGTTATCTAAACATAAATTTCAAACAACTAATCGTTAATATTAATTAATTATTATTATCATTATTAAATGCTGGTAAAAATGTTTTTCGTTTTAAAAATCATCGGACAACAAAATTGTTTCATGTGATTATACTTAAAATTGTTGGCATTCTAAATCCTGCATATCAAAGATTGAACTTTCACTTTTTTGCCATAGTTTACTGGAATGGTATCCCCTTGTTGCGTAGTTATTTTTCAAAAAGATAAGATTGCTAAAATGCCACTCCAGCCCTCTTCCTTTTTCAACTGGACTTGGAACCGGCTACAGTAGAATTATTATTATTATTATTATTATTATTATTATTATTATTATTATTATTATTATTATTATTATTATTATTATTATTATTATTATTATTATTATTATTATTATTATTATTATTATTATTATTATTATTATTATTATTATTATTATTATTATTATTATTATTATTATTATTATTATTATTATTATTATTATTATTATTATTATTATTATTATTATATAAAACTAGTATGGCGTAAGTGTATTGAATAAATATAATGCAATAACGGTCCATAATTAAAAGTTTTAATAAAATGCTCTTAACCTGTACCACGTATTACCTCAAAAATACCAATCTACAGTTATTCCTTTCTTTTGTATAGTACAAAAATATTTAATACATAATTAAAAACGAATACCTATTTAAAACGAATTGTGATTTTCAACAAAACCCAGGAAATTCACTTTTTAAAAGTTTTTTTAATTAAACTTTGGATTTTATTCAAGTATTGAAAAATAACCATATGATACTTTTATTTCAACTAATTAAAATCCTTAGCATTACTTTTTATCTACAAGAATTGTTATTACTTATATCCAGAAAGAAGACTAAGCTAAAACTGGAATGTAATCATTTTTATCTAAACTAAAGCGTAACGTGTTCAACTATCTTTAATAGAATTTTCAAAATATTGAACAGCCATAAAAGAAATCATGTGTACAATGTGAATTTTTGACAAAACTTATTTTTAAAATAAACTCCAAATATTTATCGTTTACTTTGTATGTGTAACTATAGTATACCCTGGTTACTATTTTTGTGACCTAGAATTTATTTTATTAGCTAAAAATTATACATATTCCGGTGTAGGCACATGGTACTGTGCACGTAGTTTTGTTTACTTTTATATATATATATATATATATATATATATATATATATATATATATATGTGTGTGTGTGTATGCTTGTGTGTATACAACCGGAAATAAAGTCTAATAAGTTGAGCATGAAATGTTTTGTTTACATGTGCATATAAGCTATTGTTGTCATTGGTGTTTTTATTGTGTAATGAAAATGTTGGTTTTGTGTGATTTGCTTATATTTTGTTGTTATATTGATTGTGAATGTTTGTATAATCACCAAGTATGATAGGTAAACAGACAATCAAGGTCACATTGTAGGAACGATGGTTTTAACTTGGACACAGACAGAAGTATCAACAATCGATAAGGTAGCATTGTCAGTTGATATTGTTTGGAGAAATCCACCGGTTACCTTTGGTGTTGATAACTGTTGTATTTATCGGTAGGACAGTCGGTATTAAGTATTTTTATATTGACCTTGAGCCGACGATTTTTGATTGATTGATTGTTCATTTAAACGTACTTGTAAATTGATGATACTGATTGGTGATTTAACCGCATACTTATTACACTATAAGGACAAATTAAAAAAATTTTGTGATAAATTATTTCATTAAAAATGACATTGAGTACCATAGTTGCAATCTACAATGTACGTACAAAATATTGATGTTTGTTCGGATAAATTATTATCAAAAACATAACAAAAAAAGAGTTAAAAACTTATTTTTGATAATTTAACAAAAACTAATTTATAAACTGGTGATAGTGTCTCAAATTTAAAATAATATTATCGTTATTGAATCATTAATATTAAAATTTATATATGATAATTTTGTGTTACATGTGTAGGTTTTTAATAAATACAAACAAGTATTAAAAAATATTTTTTTATTTACGATTAACATTTATTTCTATTTATTATTGTTGCTGTTATTGTTCTATCATTACTATTATTATTATTATTATTATTATTATTATTATTATTATTATTATTATTATTATTATTATTATTATTAAGCATCTCGAATAACTGCCTCCCATATTTTATATACGGAAAAAACATGAATGCGCAAACAGCATAGATCAGTGTTAACATTTATTGGGTAATAGACGGCGTTTTAATAATAATAGCAATAATAATAATTATTAAAAAAATGACCAAATGCTTTGATTTATACATTGAATTATTGGACTTTGTTGTTGCTTTTTGTTGTAACTGTTATCTTATTGTCCCATGCTTATTTTTAAAGAAAAAGGGTTTTGTAATAATAATGATAATAATAATAATAATAATACATTGAAAGTGATGCGATAACGTTTGCACTACATATAAGACAATCTTGTAACTTGTTGTTTTGACTAAAAATAGATTTTTTCACTTTTCAACAACTTTTAACTAGCAAAATATGTTTTTCAAATTATAAATCTGAAAAAGTTTTCTAATGCCTGTTTACAATGTCAATTGCAATTTTTATTCAACAATTTGAATTTGTGTGTAGAAGTAGCCAAATAACATGATGCATCAGACAACCGATTTACTACAATTTGAGTTTGTATTATAAGTTTGTCCCTTCACATAAAGTGACATTGAAACTTGTAATTCTACCATAAATTGTTATCGCCTCCAATAGTAGTGATTCATGCATTACCATTTAATTATTTGAAGGAAAATTGCCATAAAACATTTAATGTGGAAGCTGGCCTTCGTGTTTGACTGTGTTTTGTGATTTTTTAAAATAAATAAATATTGTACCAATTAATATATATATATATATATATGTATATATTTGTATTGTAATAACCCAAATAGAGATTACTGATTACATAATTGGTGTATCTATTTTTAGATTCTGTGTGCATGATTAAATAAAAGATATAGGTAGAAAACAATAATTAATTGCTGACATTTAAATAAAAAGTGCACGTATCAAATTAATTTTAAAAACAAAATATTCTAATTTCAACATTTAATTTTAATCACTTTTTGTATTAACAACACTAAAATGATTTTTGTACAAAAACCGTATAGATGCGAACATTTGATTTCGTCATTTAAAAAAAATAAATGAAATAAAATTTGTACCGTTTTTTATAATCAAAATTATTTATATTATGCTTATATATATGTTTTTGGTTTATTGTACTTTACGTCAATGTCATAAGGGGTACAAATTTTATTCGATTATTTATAAAACCATTTATATTAATGAAATACAGATTAACCTTTCACAGTGTGGAATTGAAGAATAAAACATTTTCAACGTTAATTATAAACGATTAATCATTATCAATTTATGCCAGTCTAATGATTGCACAATTTATTTCAAAACAACTTTTATCTGACCCGATGTTAACGAATTCTTAAAAAAGATTTTTTTCTGCTTGTTTTAAATGGAATTAGTAAAAAGCTTAATATTTAAAATCTGATTTATTGAATTAATATATTGGAACTATTTTTATTAAATAATTGTAGTATATTCAGAATTTACTACAAACAGCTTTGTATTATTTCTACATAGGTTTAAACCATTTTTAAAAATTTATTTTTATTAAAATTGCTTTAGATTTATTTAAAATAATTATAAGTTATTTTCATAATGTAACTTAGACAAACCAGACATAAGGTGAATTTGTACATTGAATTGCTTACTTAAACTAATGGAGATTGAAAGATTCAAAAAATAATTAACAATGTATTTGTTTATGAAACATATTATTGGATATCTACAATAAACTATATAATTTTAAAAATAAGGTGAAGTCTGATTAGTTGCATTGGATTTTTTAAGAAAAAATAATTTTGATTTTTTCACGTTTTGCTATTGTTAATTTTATAAACAGATGTTTTTAAGCAATTCAAAAAAGTGGATAATAAATAATAAAAATGAAAATCATAAAAATGACCAAAGCTGATTTTATTATTAGTTTTGTAAAATTATATTTCAATTTTTTTATACTTTAAATATCACCTAATTTTATTAGATATATATATATATATATATATATATATATATATATTAAAGATATTACTTTTAATTAATGCTGTGATAGAACATGATGGAACCCCGCTATAACTTTTGAATGTTGGTATAACGTCCAGCACCGACTTGCAATACGCTGATAATGCTGTTTTTCTAGTTGAAAATGAACACCGAGATAAACATTTTCTCTCCAATTATTCGCACAATACCTCTCTATGTGCAGCTGAAATATTGACTCTTATTGGTTTATAGATTATAAAGCTTAAAAGATCTGAAGCAAGATGTCTCAGATACATTTAGCACAACACCCATTTCGCAATATCCCTATCAAGGGATTGGACGAAAATGATCAGGATCTTCCAAATTTAAGATGACTTACAATTTTACGATCTTTTATCATTGGTAACACGATAACGAAGATTGCGCTAATTTGGTCACGTTCTTTGTAGAAAGCCTGGTATAATATCACGCATCGTAACTTTGACCTGTCTAAATTCTAGTTGGAAGAAAAAGACGGATAGTCAGAAATGTACTCGAATGGATCCTGTTTGAGACGGTCTTCGCGCTATTTAAACCGGGACCTTATCTTAAAAACAATGGCCAAGTTGTTAAATTGATATATCACTGCACGCTTTCAAAATCCGTGAACAATGGAATGAGATTATTCGGGATGCTTTGCGAATTCGTAACCAATATGATACACACTACTTAAAGTGTATTAGTAGTATAAATGCACAATAAAATATGTACAAAAAGATTTTGTGAACAAAATAGAGTTGAAAAAGTTTAAATTATTTAATTCAATTTAATTTAATTTGTCATTAGTAGTAAATTTAAAAAAATTATTTTGTATCTTTAGTTGGAGCTTTTGTGTACTCAATTTGTGACCATTGAGCTGCGAAAATGGAGCACTGTAATACTTTGTAGCATCCTGCTCTAGTTACTTATCTTAGACATATTTAACTGTTACTAATACATACCTTAGATAATGCTTTAGCATTACACATCAAGTAACATTATTCACAAAAATAATTTCTAATTATAATATATAACAACATCCATTCTTGCAATAAAACATAATACCACCATTTGCTAATACTTAAATCAAAACAACACAATTCGTTAAAAAATTAATATTATTGACTAAAATACATCAATATATAAAATAAATGTTACAGACTTATTATTTCAGTATTTCAAACTTGAGCCTCGGTGTTTACATGTAGGCACGTATTTTTAACATAATAATATTTTTTTGTAAAAAAATGTATTTAATAAAATGTATTTTTTTATTATTTGATTTTATACATTTATTAAAAATTAAAACAATTTAAATTTTTCACTTCGAAGTCATTTAAGTTTTGAATCTTGCAGGCAGTTATTGTTTTTATTATGGTAAATTTAAAAAAAAAAATTTTTTTCAAAACAATTTTTTTTTATGTACATTTTTATTATTATTTTAAAAATACTAAATAATGTATTTAAAAGACAAAAATAAAATTTTTTATATGAATTCTTGACTGAATAGCTACCTATTGTATATGCATATTTACTTGTACTTCATATTTCTATTATTTTTTCTTAACCAATTAAATGTTGAGTGTACAATTAAAATTGTTGTAATAAATGTGTAATTTATGTTTGTTTGTTCGTTTGTTTAGTTGACCAGCAATGAATTACTGTACCACAAAACTCATGAGCTGTAATCAAAACAATAAACATCGTACACGTTATTTTTCTCATGTTTTTCTCTCTATACAGAGCGACGTTCCAAAATCGTCATCACGTTATTTAACTCGCACGTCGACCAACGTAACCCCGATGAATTCCAGTGTAACTAGTTCGGTCAATACGACTCACAGTCCAATTATTGGTTCGTCTATACTGCCCCAATATCCACGCAAATCTCCCAACAAAATTGGGTCGACGTACGGAACGACCTCGACACTATCTGCCACGTTGGGAACTAGTTCGTCGTGGAATTCGGCAAGTGTTTATTGTTTTGTAAATAGTTTATCATTTGTTTATTTATAATCCTTTCGCTTTGAAGAGTATGAGGCAACAAGATTGTTCCATTAAATTTTCGGCGTTGAAGATCGTGTATATCAAAAAATTGAAATTCTATTCGGATTTTTCCAAACCCCGTCATTGAAATCATTTTGTTTTTATTTTTTACCGTAGTTTAATGACATAGTGTCATCTTGTTGTTTCTTGAACAATATTTTCTTTTACAGACACCAGTTTGCTAACTTTGCGCTCACACCATTCTCCTTTCTAAACAGGACTTGGGACCGGTTACGGTGAAGTTTCGTAAATAGTAGTACGATGTTGCCGTATGCAAGTATTCGGTCAAAATGGTGTTTAGAAAAATGTATGAGAAAACTGTTGTACAACGTTTCAGCCTTCTATATCTACGTTGCTAGATTCCAAGCCAGCCTAATAGACAGGATTTTCAGCCTTATTGCCAACGCTAGATGCGAAGACTCGTTTGGCTGGGTAACATTTTTTACTTACTGAAAAATGGTTTTGGTAATACAATAGTACTACATCTTCATTACATTTGATGCTTCATATTAACTAACAAAATTATTGCCAACAACGTTAACAAAAAATGAAGCCATTACTATTTTTTGAAATATTTTCTAGTAAATAGTCCAAAAATTAATTTACCAATCACGTATCATTTATAAAAGTATGTATGAAATGCATTGTATTTTCAAAATTCAAATAAATGACAATATGCTGTAATTATTGAAATATTTCAAACTTACAATTGCAATAATAACTAAATATAGGGTTTTTAGTGTAAAATGTGATAGTTAGTAAATAGTTGGAAAATCTTTAATTAATCGTAACTTTGGCTTTCATTTTTGGCTTAGTTTGAAAACAAAAACATAAACACCTGTTGATCTATTTTATTTTGTTCACACTTAAAACTACTTCAATAAATATTGATTGGACCAAAGTATATATATAAGCTATAAATCAGTCAAAATATAGATTAATTTTTTGTGTATTTATGCCAACATACATATATAATATTTTATAACGCTTTGCAAATGAATAACTACCGTTTTATTTTTAAAACATTGTTTACGTTTATTTTCAAAAATATCGAAAATACATGTGAAAAAACATGTCTTTTAAATGATATGTGTTGAATATATTTTTGCAGGATCTAAATACGGCAACAAACAAAATGATTGATTATAAAAAGCTGTACGAAGAAGAACGATTGGCTTCGGAAGATTTGTGTAAAGAAATTAAATTGGCCCGTATGGAACTGTCCAAACTGGAATCTCAACTGGACTTTTCTACTAGCGGACGGCGATACAGTGCATCCGATTCAAAGGTATATGTGACTTCAAAGTTGATAATAAAATATTATTGTGTTTTATTTGTCAAAGTGATTGCAAATTGTGTGTTACTTATATTTAGTTATTATTGTTCAGTACAATAGTTGATAGAAATATATTATTTTCAATATTTATTCTATTATTCTATTTATTTTTTTACAGTTTGAATGTTTATGGGAAGCATTAGTTGAGCAACTAAATATTCAGCGTAACCAAATGGAAATCCTCCGGTGGAAGGACTCAACTCCACACCCACCCAATTTTGAGCTTAAGGAATACGATACTCTTGTCACATGCAAAGTTTTTAATACATCATAAATTGTTAATATTTAGTTATGAGTCAAAGGTAGGAATTATATTTCGGGCCTTTTGCTTGGTTTACTACGAAATCCTTGAGGTATGATTAAAATGTGACTTAACGAGATAAACTTTTTGAACAGTTGAGAAATTTCAATGTATAATGTAAATTAGAAATTAGATTTTAACCATTCGAAAGATAGTTTATGACAATGCAAAAACCATTAGGTATGGATTTTATAAATTCCTTGTTTATTTTGTTGTTCCAGACAAGTGAAAAAGAAAATCCCAATTTAGAAAAAGAGCTCAAAGTGAGTTGATTTTTTGTTTATTTTTAAAAAATTGTTTTTATTATTTAAAATTTTTATGTACTTACATGTATTAAAATGATTTTAAATTAATCTTAAATAATTAAGCATTAGTAATTATTTTGAATAAACAGTTTCGAATCGCTAACGCTTATGTTCAAATTATTTTAATAACATGAATTAGAAAATATTTAAACGATAAATGTATTAGAACATAAATGTTAGCGTTAAATATATTGAAAGCCAGAAAATAATTATGTACAACAGAACAATCGAAATAGACAAACCGAAATGTTCAGAATCATCAGACAACGCTATAGTCCACAAACACGCAGCTGTAATCAATTAGCGTTTTTATTAGCGCTATAAAACAACATTAATAATATTACAAACGTTGATAATTATAAATATATACCTGGGTGGTCTACCAGTACAACCCTCGACTTGGACTTAAGTGGGTTTTAAATGCAGGCCTGCGTTCGGCTTTGCTAAAATGTTCACTGATGAAAGATACTTTTTGTAAAATATTTAAAGTACTAAAAATAAATAGACAAAATAATAACAAAATAAATGTTTATTAGTTAATAGTAACGCTACAGTGGTTAACTTTGGTTTAGTCATGTTGGTAATTGTATAAATAATTATTCATTTTATTTTATCTTATTATAACACAGTTACACTACAAATGCATTATTAGTATTACTAGTTTTGAAAAAATTGAAATGCGAACAAAATGCTATCTAGCTTTCAAGTAATAAACTCAAAGTTGAAATCAGTTATTACTAAATTGAATTGTATAATCCTAATTGGTTCATATTTAAAACTAAAATACAGTCAATGCATAATCAATACAATTTTTGTACAAAGATAAAAATTAAATAAAATTTATTTGAAAATTTTGGAATTTGTAAAATTTATAAACTTCAGAAATGAATTTTTTTCTTAATAATATGCTTAGATAAATAAGACTATTAAAAGTACTTTGCCAAGAAAAAGCGTTTTAAGTGTTATCTTACTGTTCAAAAGTAAAAATATGTCGTAACTGACAATGTTTATATTGAAACGTTGGTTTAATTTAAAATATTAGTTTAAAACCATAATGATAATGATAATGAAATTGAGTTTTACATTTTAGTAGTGAACTGGTTCTTAAAATGATGTTTACATTTTATTATATGTATTTACCATTCATTTTACAATAAGTTATGTATTTTTAATTAATTAAACGTGTTTCAATTTGTTATACTCAGACAATCGAGGAGCTTCGTTCTGAATCTGAAAAATTACACGCTCAACATCGTGCACTTATCAGAGTAGTGTCCAGATTGCACAGAGAGCAATAAGCCAAAATGTAGAAACAAAAAACAACCACTCTGACTTTTATTATTTATTTATTATTTATCTTTAAAAACAATTATTTACGTGTCCATATGCACAATCATAGTAAAATTGTGCTGAACAAAAGATGCAAACTCATTTTATTATTGCAATTGTTTTATTAATAAATTATTTTCTAAAAAACTTTTGTTATTTAAAAATAAATTTTTAAAGCCGAAAAGCATGTTAAATTTTTTTATAATGTATGAATGCTATTGTTTGCGAAACCCTTGTGCTTTGAAGAATATGGGACAATAAGATTACAGTTTATAATTGTACTTTAAATATTTGACATTATAGATTATTCATACCAAATTGAAGCTTTTTATTGCTTTTATTTAACCTTGTTATTAAAATAATGTTTGTACTTCTTTGCTACGGTTTGTAGGAATATTATCCTTTTGTTGTTTCTTTAGCACGATTTTAGTAGAGGCCACGTTGCCTCGTTTCTCAACCGGACTTGGAATCGGCTACGATTGAGTTAAAGCTTACACTTATTGTTTTTATTTTGCTACGTAATTTTTTTCTGTTAATTTTAACAACCAATTGTTAAAAATTATTAATTAGTTTATATTTAAAACACATTTCTTAAATTAAAGACAAATAATCTAGTTCCTTACAGAGTTGTGTTTTATTTTTCTTCTCTACGCATTTTTATTTTTTATACAGAGTCGCTGTTTCTGGTCAGCTTTCAACAGTTGGTTTGGTCAACAGCATTGGTTTTTGTTAACTTCCTCTTTTATATTTTTCTTTACACAATCCAATCAACTTTGTTTTTATTTTCCACTTCTATAATCGAAGTTTGCTTTATTATGTAGTTTTCTTCGTGTAGAAAGTAACAAACTTTATCTAAAATTTTAAAGGGTTTTAGTTATTGAACGATATTTTAGATTACAGAATAGTTTTTTAATTAAAATTAACTAGAAGTGTTGATAGATATCTGTATCAAGTTAAATCAGAGGAAATCAGGATCGACATCTTAGTGAGATCTTATACCACTAACATTATTCATTGGTTTTTTTTCTGTTAACACTGACATAATTTTAGCTTTTTAGTAATTATTCTATTGTCTAATATTTAGGTATTCAGGTATATTCACGAATTATCTAGGAGGAAACTCCTTTAGGTACTTGTAAGATCTCACTGAGATCTCGTCTCTTTGATTTAACTTAATACGGATAATTATCAACACCCCAGCTAATTTCAATCAAAAAAGCTTTTGTGTGATCTAAATTATCGTTCTGCAATTAATTATTACAAAATAATTCAAAATTACATACCAATACTGTTTACCAACAGGAAAAAAACAGGACACAATATACTCACCGAACCACTGTCACGTTAACAACAAACGTAATAAATTCAAAACAAAGTTCAAATAAAGTCAAAGTTGTTTAAATGTACAATAATATAAAAATTGTAATCGAAATAAAAATTAATAATTATTTTAAATATTTTATTCCAACAATAACAGTACTTGGTTCAAAATATCAAATATCAACAAAAATAAATCTCGAAAATTTTTATGTATATAAATATAAGAAAATATATTTATATATATATATATAAATAGGAATATAAAAATTAAATATAATTATGGAGAAAATAATTATTATACGCCAATTTAAAGAAGTCAATGGACGAACTTGAAACAACGTGGTTTGGTAAAAGATTTCATGTAGATATGATTCTATATGAAAAATGGTTTAGACATAGCCGGGATTTTACTCTTGGTTTGGATAACTTAAAAGGGTGCCCTCTTCGAGAATCATTAGCAGGGACGAGAAGATATTTTATAAACTAAGATGAAATTGACCCGAAGCCTCCTATCTTGTAGAAGAAAGAGCTTAAAGGACTTTAACCGGTTGGTGTAACTTACATTCTTAAGCTGTTTAGGGATTTTAGTGAAGTTGCGTTGTACTTTGGCTAAAATCTTAATGTCTGGTTTTAGGGAAGGAGATGTAACTTAAATACAATATTCTAGATGGGGTCTAATATATAACTGGTAGAGTAGCCGTGCACAACTCACATGGACATTCCCTAGATTACGCTTAAATAACCCAGTAAGTTGGAACCCCTTGAAAGCTGCTTTCCTGTAGTGCGTCGAAAAGTTTAGAGAATGGTTAAAAGTAACTCCTAGACCTTTAACTGAATTGACTTGGATGATAGATGATGAGTCTGGTGCTCTAAATATATTGCTTGAAGATTTACCAAGGAAAATGTGTTTACACTTGGAAAAATTCAGAGGGAGCGCATTTGCTATAGACCAATTGTAGATACTCAAAATATCTAGTTGAAGTTGTTCAGGATTGAAACGCCAAATCTTAATATTATCAGCGTACAACAAGATGTTTGAACGAACAACAGCAGGTAAGTTATTGATATTAATTATAAATAGCAAATGGCCGAGGACGGACCCTTGGGGGACGCCTGAGGTGATGTTAACGGCTGCGGAGGTGACCTCGCTTAATCTTACACTTAATTGCCGATTAGAGAAGAAGTCCCGTATCTAGTCGAAAAGAAGAAAACTAATTCCAAATGCTCTCAACTTGTTCAATAATGCCGAATGGGATACTTTGTCAAATGCTTTGCAAAAATCAAAGTAAATAACGTCGATCGAATAAGAGTACTCCAGCATTCTAGTAAGACTACTAGTGAACGTCAGTAAATTAGAGAGGTAGGATTTCGAAGGAGGTTGTTGTCGACTATAAAGTTTACTAAATGGGAATTAACGATTTTCTCTAAGATTTTAGTGGGAACTGATAGGATACTAATGGATCTATAACTCTTAGTCCTAAATCTACATCCTGATTTGTATATCAGTCTAATGTAAGCTAATTTTTAAACAGTTGGTACTTTACTTTAGTTTAAGGAAAGGTTAAACGTATAAGCAAGTACCGGGGTTAATTCCGAGGCATATTCTCTGGGAACTCTCGGATATAATTCATCTGAGCCTCTGGAGGAAGATTTTAATTTGGAAAAGGGATTACGAACTATCTCTGGAGTAATAAGAGGGGACCCAAATAAACGTGAGGGACTGGTAGATTGGTTATCTGTAAAATTAGCATTAAAAACAAATTGGAACTATTTGCTGAAGTATTACTGATTTCAGGTAGGGAAAGAGGAGACCCATGCATATTCTTAAGTTGTGGAAGAGAGTTGGTAATCCGTCGTTTATTTTTAATAAATTTAAATAGCAGGCTCTTATCAGTCTTAGCTTTGTTTAGGAGACTATAAATTTTACGATGTTTAAGGCTGCTAAGGCTAAATGCACATTTATTTTGTAATGCAAGGTAATTATGATAAAAACACGGAAGGCTAGTTAATTTCCACTTATAAAACTCGTGATTACGGAGTTTGATGAGTTGAATAAAACGCTGTGGGATCTTAGTCGTTGGCAGGGTAGGACCACGGAAGGAAAGAAAATGATTAACTTCTGACTTAATAATGTTGGAGAAATAATTATAAAAGTTATTAACCTCGTCCGTGGAGGAATAATCCCATTCAAGACTCTTAAAATAATTCCTTAAACCATTAAAATTAGCATTACTGAAATCGGGGATAGGCGCAGAACTGAGTTTGGCAATGGGAGCTGCATTAGGGAAATAAACTTTATAAGCTAAGACAAAATGATCACTCTCGCTCAGCGGAGGAAGAAGATTGGTAGTATCTATTATATAAAGGACATTAGAGGGTCCTAAATCCAGATAAAATAAAGAACAACTAACCTTATAGTAGTGGAGGACACATGTTGGAAAAGTGCATTCTCAATGGAGAATTGAAAAAAGCTGGAATTAAAGGACTTACCTAGGTTAGATAGAGTATCTCAACTGATAGAAGGGGCATTAAAGTCGCCCATAAGTACTTAATATTTATGAGGAGAGGCAAAGATTAAATGGAGTTCTTGCAATAAAGCAGAGTTAGAGACCTTAGGGAGGGAAGGAGGTCTATAAAAAATAAAAAATCTGGCATAATCTCCAAAGAAGAGAGAGAGATAGAGATAGAAAGCAAGTTGAATCCATAACTTGTAGCAACAAGGGGAAGGAGGAGGGAGTAATTTATACCATCTTCAATAAAAAAGAGACAACCACCGCATCTAGTTCGCTTAGAATCTGACCAGATAATACTATTGCTTTAGATTGGCACTTCATTGTCGAGTATATCGTCCGACAGCCAGGTTTCAGTAAGGCCAATAATATAGGGCTTAACATCAAGGGCTGAAAAAATTATCTCAGTATGCTTATTTAGGAGACTACAGGCATTGTCTAAATTACTTTTAAGGGAGAAGTGCAGGAAGAGAAAGAAGCGGTCCCGTTTTTTTTAGACGATGAAGGAATTAAACATGGCTCCGGGATGCTAGTGGAAAATCCTGAAAATCGGGGACGTGGGCGGGCTATTATCTAGTCTAAGGAGGGTTAACTTGACTATTGGGATAGCAGCTAATTTCGGACAGGATAAATGAGACAACAACAAGAGTTTACCAATCTTATTAGTCGTAGCGTGATCTTTACGCAGATGGATCTCCGGGAATTGAAACTTAACGGCCGACCAATTACTGAGGATATTCGAAGCTATGTCTGAGGTTTTAAAGGAGACTATAATTGGGGGAAAGGGAAGACACCATTTACATGTCATACTTGTAGCCTTGAAATTAATTGGCTGGGAATGGTAGATCTTAACTATCTTGGAAACAATCTTTTTAAAGTTAATGGCGGTGTCAGGAATACCTCTAACTATTAAATTGTTTTTCCTCCTTTTTTAGCAGCTCACTATTTAGCAGCTGATAAGATTTCGTTTTGAGAGAGTCTAATAACGGCATTAGAAACAGGAAAAGGAGAAACGTTCTCAAGTGTCGAGGTGAAAGTCCCAACTGAGGCTTTGAGCTTTAATGTCTATTATTTTTATATTTCTTTTAAAACATCCAGTCTTGTGTACATTTTTGCTAAAATAAATTTTTACATTTTTATTACCATATTTTCTTTCTTTCTTTCTTTCATACTTTCTTCCAGTTGTTTTAAAACTCGTTTTTATTAGTACAAGTTTGTGTTGTGTAGAAATTTCCTTCCCATTTATTATTTTACAGTATTTTTCTGCTACTATTTTCTGTTTTTCTAATAATAAACCAATTAGTTTTTTTATGTCATTATGTTAATTAGAGCCATGTTTTGTAAAACTATACACTTTAAAATTTGTTTACTAGCTTCTTTCGTATTTTAAATTACACTTTTACTATGACTTTTATCAACACTCTTTTCAAACTGACCTATATAAATATGTAAGTATTACTTTTAATATCTCAGAAATATTGTAAAGTTCTTTCTCCAGAATTTTTAGAATTTTTAAAATATTTAGTTTAAAGTTAGTATGTGTTAATAATATTAAAGTACGTGCCACTTATACTTACTTATACAGTTATTTTTGTTTTACATAAACTAGGTTCTTTATTATCCATCTACAAGGTCCATCTACAAGGTTTTTATGTTTTTCTGGCAATATAATTTTTTTAACAACAATGCATAAACAAAAATACTTTTACATTTTTAACTTAAGAAAATTGAAAAGTTAAACTGCATGATGTTATAAAGTTGGAAGATAACGCTAAAAAATAAATTTTAAAATGTTTTCATTAATAGATATTTGTACAAAAAGGTTAATAATTTTATTTTTAAATTATTACTAAAAAATAATTTTCGTTTCTAGTAAAAAATTTTTAATTATTTTTATATTGATTCTTATTCTGCTTATTTTATTTAATGTTTTAGTTTTGTACAAACTAAATCGTATTTATATTCTGTAAAATAAATATTCACTTTAAATTTGAATAATTTATTTGATAATTAATTGTAATAAAAGTTTTACTATGTTGTCTTACATTATTTGTTTTAGGATTTCTGGATTTTTCACGAGTTGAGTAGGCCAAAACGCCTTTTAGTACTCGGTTCTCAAATTTTCTTAAATTTTCAAAAAAGAAAAATGAAATAGATGGTGAGGTAAAGGGGGATTAGTCACAGAAAAAAATTTGAAATCACGATAAAATTAAGGTAGATAGTGGAAGTTAACAATTATAGAAAACGAGCAAAAATTATGAATAAACAAAAATAATAATAATGAAACAAGTACCTATTACAATACAGAAAACACTGCAATAATCTTCAAAAAAGAGAAAAGAGAGAAGGATGAATAAGGCTCTAATAGACATGTAGCGTGACGCGCGCCTTACCTCGCGAGTGTATCATCTTATAAATAAATTAGTAATTTTAACAAAAAATATATTATTTAAAATTTTATATTTAAATTAATAAAATATTATAGTACATATTAATTTATTTATATATATATATATAATAAAAATAGTAGGTAGATTTTTAAATGTAATGCAACCGTGTGCATTTTCTTAATCGGATAATAAAAGGTGTTTATTTATTTTTTTATAAACAATATTTTAATTGTAATTATCCAAATTGCATGGGTTTTTAATTTTTTATGTTTAATAATGTTTTGGATGTTTACGTTTAACGAAATTTAAATTATAATTAAATTAACATTTTATTTATTTTTAACTTGGGTTTTACTTAAAAGGCAAGTTTTTAATGTTTTCAGTTTAAATTTTATATAAATGAAAATGTACGGTATGTTAGCGTGATGTGTGCTATCTGATATATAACATTAATTCTTTAAACGGTTACGTCACTTTTCGCTTTGTAATGCAACTTTTTATAGTATTTATATTTGTTATATTTTATGATTTTTATTACTATGTTTTTTTTGTGGTAATAATAGATGTTGTAAGAAAGTCAACGCAGTTATACTCCGCTCCGGTTGTAACCTCTGGTTTCATGATGCTTGCACTGGTTTATCTGAAGAAAATTATCTTAAAATGGAAAAATCTTCAGCAGACTTTGGATGTAGAGACTGTCTTTTTGTGAAAGACATGAAAAAAGTAGATAGCACAGCTCTTCGTTTATCTCAAGAGATAATTGAAGCATATAAAATATTAATTGCTGACTAAATAAATAGTAATTTGATGCTAAGGGGTGTACCAAGCTTCCAAAGTAATTTTCATGGATTAATTGCTTCTTTTACCAAAGAACTCTATTAGTCCCCCAGCGTTTGCAGCAGTTGGGTTTACCTGTAAGAAAACTCTACCTTTTGCTCTAATCATAATTCGGTTTTCAAGTTTAGATATAGCATTTTCCTTCCGAGAGTTATAGCCTAAAACACAGAAAGATTATCCTTTTCTGAAGATCTCTAGGGACTTAATTTTTTTGGAAATAAAGGGTTTTAAGCTAAAAGCATAATTTTGAAACAATTTCATTTGTTAGTTTTTCCCTCTCAAACTAGCTACAATGCAACCAACACCAACAAATCATTCCTTTAAGGATTTTTTTTTATTATCTTGAAATCACATCAAATCTCTTTATATCCGCTTAAGACGAAACTCCCCCTAATCTACTAGATATTTCTTCGATAACCATTATATATACGAATGCGAACATCCAAGAGAACCCATATTGCAGCGGTTACTGAAATGTGGGTTGTACCTGGCCAATTAAGTAGTGAACGAAGTATTGAGGATTACCACATCCACAGATATAATTCTAAGCGTGGGCGCTGCTGCGGCTGTATAGTATACATTAGAAATGATTTGATATCCATCGAGTTAAGTGGAGTGCACTTAACAAAGACATTCTTACTATTAACATCTCAATATTATGGGCATCATCCCTACTTCTGTGCCTAGTTTATAGATCATCCTTCATTATAGAGGGGAATATATTATTCCAAAGACTTGCTAGATCCCAGAAACAAGTTATGCTTCTAAGAGACTTTAATTCCCCGTCAATAAATTGGAAAACGCTTATATGTCAATAAACTAATATGGATAAGGAACTCCTCATTTTCTCTCACTGGAGGGCTTACACAACAAGTTAATCAACCCACTCGTTTCAGCCAAGGCGTCCCACTCTCCAACCTTGATCTTACTCTCACAAACAACAACTATTGATTCCTTACAAATCCTTTCACTACTGGGAAAAAGCGATCATGTCCTTGATTCATCATTACCATTACTCCATTTCCGTATAATCACGAAGGGAAAAGATTTAAATATATAAGTCTAAGGTTGTAGGTTCTACGGAGATTGGATAAATTGCCGGAGGAACTGTATCAAGATTGGATTGATTTTGCAGTCTACCTGTTGTGATTTCAGGATGGTTTAAAGTCTGGTTAAGGTGAAGTAACCAGTCTTCGTTTGAAATGCAGATGATTCAACTTTAACGCTGTTAGCACGACAGAGTTGTTCCAATTTCCTGTATACTCTTTCACTGTCATTATGGCGAGCAAAAACATCTAGCTCATCTGCTACAGAATCCCACTGTCTTTGTTCATCCTCCTCATAACTTTTTCGAAATTCTGCACGCCATAATTTTGCTTCGCTTTTTCTCGTGGATATATTTGTTTGTCTATCATCATCATCCGGGATAAATATCCCCCACCGGTTATTATCACCCAGGGTAGTCCAAAAAAACCAAAACGTCAACTTTTGTAGTGTGTACTTAAAGAACGACACTTGAGGTGTGCTGATATTAAATGTTGATTACATCCCCTTCAATGATCCATGTTGGCTGCATAGGGGGCTTAGCATAACTAAAAAGACTGAGTTCGCACCGGTTATTGCTTGTGTATAAAGATGTAGAGAAATGGCGGACAACCAGTTAGGTCCTTTTAAGTTGGTTAAACGGGGGAGCACCAAACTAGCTGTGTCGATCTTCCGTTTCAGAATGTTTCAGCGTCAATGTATTCCCATACCACAACTTGGAACAACAACTGGAGCTGATAAGTAGGTTTTGGAGAACTTGTCAGCATAGTCGCTGTGACAGTAGAGAATAATCCGGAGCAAGCTTATCAAAGCTCTGAGACGTAGACGAAGCGAACATGAAACAAGCGAATGATCGGTATCATTCTCACTTCCTGTTCGGCAACCTCTGTATGCGAGGGAATTCTTGATTGTATTGAACCAGCGCTTGTTAACCAAAACGTAATCAATTTGGGAAGAGTATCTACCACAGCTTGAACGAAATGTTGTCAGATGTTTCGCGGGGTGTTGTAAAAATATGTTCGTGAGAACCATATTGCACCCAGCAGCAGAATCTTTGTCTGTTCTCGCATTATTCATGCGATTTTGTCCAAGGGCCAATCCAGGGTCGGTTAACATCGTCCCTGCAAGCTCTGCTATTAAAATATCCTCCAATAACAACGATTTGCTATGAGATTTTGAGTCGGGAGTATAAATTTTCTGGTTGCTCGTAAGACTCATTAATTTTTTTTCTCTATAATTATTGGTTGGAGCATAGGCATTGATGACGGCCATTGGGTATTTGGATACTTTAAAACGCTAATCGTGGAGATATGCCCTTCCAGTCAATTAACACACCGGAAGCTGTTGAGTATAGACAATATGCTACCCCATGGTGTGCTGGGTTTGATGCACAAGGTGATGGGAGAAATAATGCAACAGACTGGGAATCTGTAGGAAGACGAAACGGTTTTGAACAATTTAGCCTTGTTTCCTGAAGACAAGCGATGTCAATCTTGTAACGACTTAGCTCTGTGGCAGTCAAAACATACGATAGTGACCGTACGTTCCATGTTCCTATACTGAGTGTATTTCGGATGCTAATTGAACTTGGGGGGGGGGGTAAATAAAGTTTCTTGGCTAGAAGATTGCTTCCTTGCGACGGTGTCAGTGTTCACGGGAGCTGACTAGGCAATCTTTTTCGGGGGACGGGAGGGATGACGCCGGTTGATGGATTTATTAGAGCCATCAGAGGAAGACCGATCACACCTTGCTGACTTTAAGTCAGGCTCGCCATTATTAGTTAACTCTCTCATGCAAACTCGTCAACTTCGGTCCTTTTCCAGATGAATTGTGGAGATCAGATACCCTGGGGGTCTCGGCTGTTGATTCCATCACATATTTTCTGTTTGAGCGAATTTTCATGATTGTTTGCACAGGATAAGGACCTGAGGCCTGATTTTCTGCCAGGGTGAACTCAGCCTAGCCAGCACCCATTCACTGAGCAGGAGTTCAGTGAAAACCAGTTATACCGCTGTGGACTCGGTCCCTGTCATAGTCTAGAATGCCTTATAGGCACCTAGTCCAAGATGAATAACAGTCAGGAGTATCACTATAATTAGAGTTTGAGACTTTATAAGCATTACTCCAATCTTTAGCATCCCAATAAAGTAGTGTGGAATTTTTAGAATTGTTAGATTTACTTGAATAAGTAATTCACTAGGTTTTTAAGCCAACCAGGAGCACTGTATAGCTGTTTCATCCTGATTTGGAATCATCAGCATCGCATACTTTTCAAGTTTTACACACACATGAACTCGAACCTATGCCCTATCTGGTGTCAGGTCAGCACCTTAAACCACTGAGCTACGGATGGTAGAGCATCATTGAATAAATATTATCTTATGGTTCCTAAAAACGTTCTCATAACTCAAGTATCCTCGATCAGGGATCTTGGAGTCTTTTTTCCTTCCCTCTTTTTTCTTTACTAAGCATCATTCCTGGGCCGCAAAAAATGCTTTAGCCTAATTAACTTTTTTAAAAGAACCTCTTTTTAAACCCCAACACATTTCCAAATGCGTTACATCAATTATATTTGTCACCATCTGGAAGACTGTTCTTAAGTCACATCCCCGAGTTTATCAAAAGATTAAATCATTCTAGTCCAACGTAGTGCCACTAAGGCCTTAAAAATAAAGAGTACAACCTTAGACTTAAATATTAAAATTTTTCCCTTTGTGATTATACGGAAATGGAGTGATGGTAATGATGAATCAGGGACAACGTTGGATGCAGGAGAAAGGGAGTGGAATACTTAGTTAAAGCAATTCATAAAGGAATTACATACATCTCTAGGAGAAAGTATCTTATCCTCAGAATCTTTTATAGAGATAGACTCTTTTTATTTTGGTTTTACTTCTAATGTAGTCGAAGTGGGTATTATGGTTGGAGGCAGATTTGGTGAGAATAGCCTTAAGTCGAGAATTGGACTCATTAATATGTTTTTTTTTTACCAATTTACCTTTTTATTACAATATCAAACGTTATTACCACATGATAATATTGGTTTAGGAGATAAAAACATTTTTACTATATTGACAAACTTACCAATTTGCTATTTACATTTTATTCTACATTTAAAGTTTTTGGTGTAGTTATTGTTATAGGCAATAATATAGTTTTGTATGCTACTTTTAGTATAAATGCATTGTGTTTTTGAATTACAGAAATAACTATTTTCTTTTTTATATCCTTTTCTAGTTGTCCGACACAAGCACACTGTTTCCAAATGCATATCAATCAATTTGTTGCCAACACTCGCAACAATGTCGATTTGGGTTTATGGCTAAGTTTAATTATTCCAATCTTATTATTTAAAACTGGATTTTGGGAATTCGCAATGGAATTGCTTTTTGTCATTCTCATCGTTATCATTAAGTTGTTTGACAGTGCCTATCCGAAACTAATTGTCATTCCACTATACACGTTGCTGCAATTCCATTTCGATCCCAATCTCATCGTCACAATTCGTTTTATTTGCACCACCTTATTTCTTTTATTTTTTTCTAAAAAGTTACTCACACTTTATCCCAAATCATTCAGTGTTGGTGAAGTCATTTTGCTATCCCAATTGGCTTGTGTATTTATTTTGACCCAAAGTCACTTTATGGCGCCATTTATCATTATTTTGTTGGTCGAACACTATTTATTAGAATTCAACTTTGTGAATATGCTTGTTATTGCAAATGTGCTCATTTTGGCAACTCTCACGACCCTGTCGCTGTCTATGCCCAACTGGTCGTATTCGGTCAAACTTTTGGTCGATCGATTACTGTGTTTTTCCACATTTACAAATTTTGTACTAGTACAGGTATGGCTAATTCTATTTTTCAGTTGTATACTTGTTGCATTTTTTGTATCCTCCAATGACACCCAATGTGCAATAAAAAATAAATGTTTCAACAAGACCCAACTTGTTGATAATGACGGTAATGAATATTTGTCAACTTCGTCAAAAATGTCCAACGAAAGTTGTGTCGATATGTGCATGGCTGACGACGCTAGTTGTTGTTTTTATTCGAGGAAAGCGTTTCATTTCGCTGCTGGCATCGTATTTGCGACGGGCATTTTGTGTTCGCCCAATTTGTTGTCGTTGGCATCCGGTTTGCTTTTTTTGGTGTTTTGGTTTTTCGAATGGGCGAGAAGACGAGGAGTAAGTAAATTTTAGTTTCAAATGTGTAAAATAATTAAAATAGTGGCTAAATTTTGTAACCGATTAATAGGGAAATGCAATTATTCTAAATTTTATATTAAAAATACTTTTTATGGTATGATTTTTCAGGGTCATATATTAAATTCACTTGATAATAAATGCACTTGGTTTGAGTCAACCAGTAGCATTGTACAAGTGTTTTATCCTTGTTTTGAATCGTCAGAAGTACATACCTTTCACATAGACTTCAACCCACGCTCTATCTGGTGTCCGAACGAAGCTTTATTTACTGAACAACTGACTGTGTAAATTTATTGTATATTATTATAGTGAATCTGATTAATGCTGACTTTCCAGTGTCTTCAAATGCTATGCGTCGCTTTTGCTGGTTATTTTACATTTGTACGGGATTTTTTTCAACAATACAATCAAAACACGCAAATGTATACATTTAGTTTCCAATATTTAAGGAACACCATGTTTCCATTTTACTAGTCTTTCAACGTGACTTGTTATTTGAATTCACTGATGAATCCACTGAGAGATGCCAAAGATTGCGGACCGATTTTGTTTACCCCCATTTCTTTGCTAATTGGTTTGAGCATTCCCATTTGGTGGTCCTTGCCAACATCATCAATCCAACTGCCCGTCACAAGTGCAACATACGATATGGGTTAGTTGGACTTTTTTGTTATTAGAGTTGAAATAGTTACAACGTCCTATCATTTCTAAGCGTCGATTGCCTTGTAGCAAATTTGATAGAAATGACATTAGAATCACTAGTGCCGTCGTGTATGACGCCTTTATTAGTCGGTCATTGTGTATGAATATAATTTTTGATTGGTTAAAGGTGTGGCTTACGAGCAATTGCATAACATTGTGGATGCTAATGATCCTGAGGATTTGAGTAATGCTTATAAAGTCTCAATTTCCAATGATGGTGATATTCCTGACTGTTAGTCCTCCACGTGGTGCATCCTGGACTAGGTGCCAACAGGCATCTAGACTAATAACAGCAGGGTCCGAGTGCACAGCGGTATAACTGGGGTTCCGCTACGGCGGGTGGGTGCGAACATACACCCAGGATACTTAAAAGTATCTAAAGGTATACGCATACCATATGTAGCCCTTGGGCTAAGGGAGATAACCCTGACAAAAAATCAGGCGGCCTCGTCAATCTTTGCGAACAGTGGCGACGTCACAAGGATGCCGTCTACCAGCCAAGAAACTTTGTTATTCTTCCACGTTTGTATACGCTTGTCAAGCCATCGAAATCGATCGTTCTACATGTCGTATAAATATGGGAAATAATGAAGAGGTGACCACGTCACCAACCAAAATGAATGAATTGAATTTCACCGAATTGACGTTTTATGCACAATTGCTAATTTTTAAATAGGTTGATTTACATATAATTGCAATTAACGGATGTAGTGTAAAAAACATTTTAAATAATACTGTTACGGCATGTACGGTAATAAATTGGTGTTGCAGTTTGGTTGTGTGTTGCTTGTGGAATTAACTGACTTTTTGTAATGAAAGTTCTTTCTGCTGTAAAGATTTATATATTTATGAGTAATTTTTTCTGTTGTTGTGTTTCTTTTAACTTGCGATTAATTTATTTTAGTTTTCACTTTATTTGACGCTAGTTATTAGGGCCCCAGGTCAGTAACTGGGTCAGTGTGAGTTTAAGCTCCACTGTTACCAGCATTCAATGACGGTTTTCATTTGTTTGTTTTTTGCTTACAGAAAACACATTTTTTAATAAAAACAAACAAGCAATAACCCTTAAAACGATAAAATAATTTGTGAAGTATAATTTTTTATATTTTGCTATTAAATTAATTAATAAATCCTGTTTTGGTTTTGTTTTCTAAATGAACAATCCAATTTGTTTTATTAACACAACACAAGAATGAATGAAGTATGAAATTTTTATTTGGGTTTATTTTGGACCCACTTTTATTGTGTATTTAAATATTCTGTTGGATGTTATTTTGTGGTTTAGTTAGAAAAAGAAATAAGTGTGATTACGTGTATTTTATTTTGTATTATATTTCTGTAGTGATATGAGTGGTATAGTGGAAATGTACCACGTTGGTTATGTTAACTTATAGGTTAGAATTTTTATTATTTGGTTGGAAACCTTAATATAGTTTGACAAATGTGTTGCGAACAGGATGAATTGTAAGGTTTTTCCTTTATATATTGCTGTTTAGATCATTTGTGTCTATCAATGACAATTAATCCGTCTTCATGGTCTGGAGTGCTGGCTGTAGCTGTTGGTGACAGTTTTGCTGCTCTCGTAGGTCGCGCTTATGGCCAAACACGTTGGCCAGGAACACATCGGACAATTTTAGGATCGATATTTTCCTTTTTGACACAAGCAAGTAAAAATTGGAACTATTTGTAGGTTAAAAACAATCGTTTTAAGTAATTTAGTTTTTTATTTGATAAGCAAGCTGCTGTTAAAATCAATACATATAATTCATTCACTTTTGTGAAACTATTTAATTATATGATGCACATCTAAATTGTACTAAAACATTCAATAAACATTATCTTAGCAGTAAGTAAAATATTTTATAAAAACTAACGTTTTATATTAATATCATAAAATTGTAATTTAGGTGAAAAACAAAATTGTTGACATTTTTAAAGAATTGAAAAAAGCAAATTAGTTGCTTAAATTATATTATAAAATATACATAAAAATAAATAATAAAAGTTATACATTTTTAATAATTTGGGTAATATTTATTGCTCTCCAAAAAATTTTCAAAGCATTTAATGTAGGGGTCTCTATATGTTTTAACCCAATGTGGAATTTGATTTTGCATTACATAATTAATTTTTTAATTGTTTTTTTATTTTTCAAACCATTTACACTATATTTGATTTTAAAAAAATTACAATTATATTAAGGTTTGTGTTGTCTGGAAGCAATTATATAAATGTAATGTTTATTTTAGTCAAGGATTTTACAATTTATACGACTAAAAATACACTAATTTTAATAGTAGATTAACTGATGTTTTTGTCATTAAAATCCATGGTGTAAATGTTTGTTAATTGTTAAGTTTTTGTACTGATTTTTATTTACATAGTTTTTGTATATATTAATCTCGACTTTTGTGTTGCGCTGTTAACAAGTATGTTCGTTGTTTTTAGATATGTACGTGGTTACTTATTGCCAATTATTATGAATGGAAATGGTTTAAAGGAATAATTCCCATTCTTATTGGTGTGTTTGTTGAAGCGTATACAGAACAAATTGACAATTTGGTTGTTCCATTGGTTGTTATGATTGCTTTTGAGTTTTCTTTTGCCTAATTGCATTCCGTTGTACATATCTATCTTTTGTCTATTTTGTGATTTTTTAAGAAAATATATTTTTAATTTTTAATGAAAGTTTTTCAGTTTATAAATATTAGTTTTTTTCAAAATTCGTTTGTTTGTTTGTAGCGAATGATAGTGCATTAAAAATACAATGCTAGTGCTTATTGTTTATAAATTGAAAAATAGCAATGAATTTTTATTTAATATGTAGTAAAAGACGGTATAAAATTGCTGCGTAAAATAAATAGTACTTTCGTTTATGTCGTGGTAAAGCAATTAGATAAAGTGACTAAATTCGACAAGGATCAGGATAATGTACGAGGTATGTAGGAAACGGAATGTTTCTTCCAATCCTTGGTTCTTAATTTATCTGAAAGTATTAATACATTTGGTTGAAAATGTGGATTGAGTAACGTAATAAAAAAATGTGTGAGTAAAGAGTACATTATTTAAACGAATAAAGTGTTGTAGCTGTGACAATACGTCCAGAAATTTTATTCCACGTCGAGACAACTGTATGAGTAAAGTGGTGTTGTCTGAAAACGGGTCGAGATTTATGGACCTTATGCGTTCTCAGAAAACCCTGAGAAAAATTAAAATACTGTATTAGATGTTCCGATTTTAACAGCTGAAATTAATATTAGATTGTTTTACAGTCTCCTATCATTTGATCGAAATAACTGAAGAATTTTCAGTCGTTTAAAATATGATTTGTGGTCCAAGTTACGGGGAAGTTTAGTGATGGCCTTCAAAATCCGCTCTAGTAGTTGAATGTGACCTGAATACAATATTCTACATGCGGTCCGATATATAATATAAAAATTAAACGTAGACAACTATTTGGAATATTTCTTAGATTACGTTTAAAATATTTAACTAGCCTTAAACCGGTCTATGCTTTTCCTTATAATGAAGAATGATTGGAAAAGATTCCTACATTATTTAATACAAAATTTATTGTGTAAGAGTAAAAGGCATGCCTGAGGATCTACCAAAAGTTATATTATATAGCTTAGTTAATTACACTAAAATTGGTTAATAATTTATTGTTATTACATTACCTCTCACTTGAGATGGTAGCTGATGTATGTCATTAAATTTTTTTAATCATCGAAATTCAAGTACATTTTAGTGGATGTAGGATTTTGTTGTGATTGTTCTCTGATTGGTTCATTTTTAATTGAGCTGTAATTGGATGTGGGCATTATTGTGAAATTTTTTGCACTCGCCTCATTTTGCAATGACATTTGTTTCTGCACCGGACTGGACTCGGCGTAGTTATTCTAATTGGAAGGATGTAGAAAACACTGTCCACGCTTTTAAGATGGAAACCAACATTGAGTCTTATCATTGTGTATCGAAGCGAAACCATGGAGACGAACAATTCCTTTATATACAAGTCTTTTACAGCTGTACGTTTTATGGGAAACGTAAATCTGAAAGTACGGGACCGTACACAAGCGGGTAACTTCCTTTTATATAAAACGGTGAATATATCGTTACGACATCGAAATGGGAGCACTGACATACATGCTCCAGGGATAAAAATTTAATGAATCCAAACAGAAGAAAATTATTGAATTATTATTTTTACAAAAAATATCCCGTCTGCCAAATAAGAATATGTCCGTGACAAATTTAAAAGAAGTCACAAAGGGAGATTTGTACTATCTTTGACGATTAAATTTTATCGCAGTAATTTGATTAAATTTAGCTTAATTTTTAGAAACTGTGAACTTTGAAGGAAGAAGGATTAGTGGCATGCGAACAGGACAGCGAAGGAAAATATGCTATAATCAGTTTTCACCACATTATACTTTGTATAAGTGGGCTTCCGTTCTGATGGATGATTATCCGGACAAGAAATTATTTTGTAGTTTGTTCATAATGTAATCCCAATATTTTTTTTATATATTTTGGCTATTGTGTTTGTTATTTGCTTATTACAATAATATGTACGTTAATGCACTTGTTGTTAGAATAATGGTAACGTATTATCTGAAAAATGGAAAATTGTTTGATGGCTTTATTGTTAACGTGTAAATGATTAGCCCCTTCTTTTTATTAATACCAATAAAGTAATTAGTGTATACTAACCAAAATCGGATATTTTATTACTTTTGTACTTTTGTGTCAAAAAGACAACCCTGAAATGAAATCACTGCTATCGGAGCATCATGCTGTTTGTACTTTTAGCTCCAGATAACACTAGTGGTATATTTATCGATCTGTTTCTATGGCATCGACCTAATTTGTTTTGAAAACATTATTTGATTTAATGTATTAAAAGCATAAGTAATCCTTTCCATTCATTCTATCGAATTGCATTACTTTTGTCGTAGTAACAACATTTGTCAACATTGATCGATTTTAGTAAAATGTGCAAATGGTCAATCCTCTGTAGTAGTTACTTTATATAAAGTAAACAACTGAATATTTTTGGTAACTATGCTATTGCAATGTCCATACAATGAATTATAGATGTTTTGGTAAAGGAGTGATTCCTTTCAGCTAAAAATAAAATAGTACAGTCGTACTATGCGGAAATTGTACTTAATTATTATAAATGCGTTACAAATATGAATAATTCAATGATCGTGTGTTTACGTAGGTTAGTAAAACAAACTTGTCTAAATTGAATGCATCAAAAACTATTTGTTCATAAATTGAATATTAACGCCCTATGCTATGTTTGAACAAAATAGCGTAGCAATTTCAAAAGTATCTGGATCTACAAGAAAAAGCGAACCAAGAATCGTAACTCTCCTTGAAAAAGAACATAATACCGAATTAAGTAGAAAAATGACGCGATAGACAAAATTTTTACATTAAGTACCTCATTAAAAAAGACAGCCAATAAAATGTGTTTAAAGAAACAACCAATAAAATTCATTCATCTACGGTGATGGCTAGGCCTTACCCTAACTGAGCTACTTGTCGTCTGAATACTTTGACTTGCGTTAGCAAGTGGGTTACCACTAGTCCCAGGGTTCAAAACAAGACGTCAAAACACGTCATTACATTCGTTATTATAGGAATATACAAATGGCACACTATGTGGGCGTAGAATTTTGAAGGTCACACTTGATTGGCTGTTTGTTTTTATTGGTTTATGAAATTGTTTTGAGAAGTATATAATAGCAAAATTGTCGCTTTTGCGTCATTTCGCGTCGTCTTACTATGGAAGAAGAAGTAGTTCTACCACCCGTGTGGTCGTTTGTCCTGTACAATCATTGGGATAATCTGATGAACACTGTAACTGCATTCGAGGAAGAAACGCATGTTCAATTTTCGCGCGTAAGGTCCCAGAAGATACACGATGGAGAAGAACAGGAACAATTTCCATATTCCCAAGTCGAGTTTCAATGTAACAAACGTATTCGCCGGAAATCAGAAAGTACTGGTCAACGTATTAGAAGGTAAATAATGTTTTTTTATTTGTGAGAACACAACAAACTGGTTGTAAGGCGCGTTTTACAGTGAAACTGGAAGATGGTAAATATGGTGTATGCAATGCCGTTTGGAAACATGACCATGAACGGTCAAAAGAATTGGCTTGTATGTCAGTAAAAAGGCGAAAATTAACACCTGCGGAGAAGGAACAGCTGAAGAGAAGAATTGAACACATGTCTGTAGTAGAGACGCAAGACTACGTAAAGACTAATTTTGGTAAAGAGTGCACAAAAAGGGATGTGTACAACTTGAGAGCCAAATTAATAGAAAAGAGTATGATTTTATTTTTTGTAATTTGTAGGAGTTCTTAGTCTAAGTGAGACATTGTCTCGCTGATGTTGATGATCCAAAGAAATTGAGAAATGATTATTTGTCAATTATTTTGGTGATATTCCTGTTTCCAAACCTCCACGTGGTGCATCTTGGACGTAGACTAATATGGATCAGGGACCGATTGTACGGCGGTATAACTGCGCTATTTTCTTATTGTAGCCTTTTGGCCAAGGGAGAAAACCCCGACAAAAAATCTTATAATTTTTGTACATGAAAATATATTCCAATAATTTTTTTCCATATTCTTGCGTTTGTTTTTTTAGTAACTATTGGATAAAGCAGTAGATTAATAGTACTATAAAGGTAGTTATTGTCACTTTCTGTCAACCTACTTTGTACTTGTAATAATAATTACAAGTGTTTCGTATAAGTTATAAAATGCGTTTACTATTTTTCTTAGGGTTACAGCTGATAGAAATATAGGATATTCAGTTTTTTCTACGTTAATTAATTCTTCTATTTTTATGCCTCAGTACCATTTGTATAAGTTGAATAATACGTAAAAGTTACATAAATTAATTGGGAAATCTTAGAGTCGTATAATCGCCTTGAATATGTTATTGCTTAATGTACATCCCACTTTCTAAGATTATTGATATGTTATTAGTGTATATACTGTAACTGTGATTATTATTAGTATATGTGACTGCAAACACTCCTCAATTTATAAAATTATATGTTGTATTTCCTTTATTGACTACATTTATAATATAATGCACCAAGTTCATTTACATAATTAGCATGTATAATAGTGAACAAGTAGAGTCATTTTCTTTACAGCAATTATTATTATAAATGAGAATACATGAACATCATTTTAATACAAACATCATTATATAATGACAGAATGAAAGCCGTTAATAATATTACAGAAGCCTCTTAAAATAGATTCCTTATTATAACATAATCAGCATACAATGTATAACAGGAAACAAGTAGGGTCATTTTCCTTACAGCAATTATTTACCCATAACCATTTATGTTTCTAAACTGTTAAGTCAGATAACCTTTGTACCACGCCATATCAATCTTACAAAATATAAGTACAAGGTTACATGTACCTACTGTTAAAATTAACTAATTACAATTCATTACGTAATCATTAAACATATACTTCAATAGTAAATATTGACTAAAGTGTACCAGTAGTGTCCCTTGATTTTTCATTTCATTTTAGTTGGTGACGTGGTCACCTCTTCATTATTTCCCATATTTATACGACATGTAGAACGATCGATTTCGATGGCTTGACAAGCGTAGACAAACGTGGAAGAATAACAAAGTTTCTTGGCTGGTAGACGGCATCCTTGTGACGTCGCCACTGTTCGCAAAGATTGACGAGGCCGCCTGATTTTTTGTCAGGTTATTCCCTTAGCCCAAGGGCTACATATGATATACGCATACATTTAGATACCTTTTAAGTATCCTGTGTATGTTCGCACCCACCCGCCGTAGCGGAAGCCCAGTTATACCGCTGTGCACTCGACCCTTGCTGTTATTAGTCTAGATGCCTGTTGGCACCTAGTCCAGGATGCACCACGGAAGACTAACAGTCAGGATTATCACCATCATTAGAAATTGAGACTTTATAAGCATTACTCAAATCCTCAGGATCATTAGCATCCATTGATTGTCCCTTGATTGACCTAACTTCTATGTAAATATGATCTATCTTTTACATCAGTAACGATATAACTCTATATATTAACCTGTGAATTAAAAATATTTATTTCAGCAACTATGTCATTAAGAGCAATACCCACGTCGCGTTGTAATTAATAGTACATAATTACAATAATAGTTCAGAAATAAAAATTTTCTGGTAAACAAAATTAAGACTTATCGTAATGATCCATTACTAAACATGGATAATGTGTTCAATAAATGACAATATTCATACTATTAGTCACAGCACCATGAATAACTATTAGTCACAGCACCATGAATAACTTCTTCCTGCAGTGAATGAATAAATATTATTGTTTGTGCTTTTATAAATTTTAACTACTGGATCAACCTTTTACTATGATGGAACAGTAATACAGGAATTCCCACTTCCTGTCTTAGGTCTTAGTTATGCTCATGGTTTACCATTTGTAGAAACAGCTTCATTTACCTTGTCCCATTAGTTAATGAGCGCATATACATTATGCACATAATACACAAAAAATAACCTTCAGATTTAAGACCTGGATTACTGTCCCACTTACCCATAATAAGTATGGGTATATCAGACCTCAATGTTTTAATTACTTGTGTCTGTCCCTCCATCTGCATTAAAACATACAGTATTATCATCGCAATCCAACCTAATAATAGGCGTAACTGTGTCACCTGATTTTGTCATGTGATTCTTACTATTATTGTGTGCTAAAATCCTACATGATCACATGAATTTCATCATATTCATATGGGGAATGTTAAGTACCATAATTGTGGTAATCGCCCTTCATTTAGTTCTTATTTAAGTGACTTCCTCTCATACTTAGACAGTTGATTAAATTAAGTTCCATTTATTGACTTTCATTAAAACAACCAAAAGATAGAAACAAACTTTATTTATTTTAAATAATAAGCAAAACACTACATTTTTTATATGAGTATTGCCAATTATACACATATACAGTAGTTTATTGAAAATACTTTATTACTTTACTTAACCGACATTAGTTATTTACTATAGTTGACAATATTCCTTTTATTCATGTATAGTTTGATTTTAAGAAATAAATGACACCACCGTTGTCTGAATAGTTACCACACAAAAGTACAATGAGAAAGCATGCATATACTTTTGCAAAATAGGTTCTATCAAAAATGTAAGCCATCTGTAGGCATTTATATTACGTCAACGTAGCTACACGCTGAGCATAGATCAGGAACTTTTATATTTCATTGACACAGTGTCAATAAACAAAAATGACAAATTACAGTAGTAACTGAAAACGGTAATTAATAAAAAATTGCATTATTTCTAGGGTCAAAGTAGAAAAAAATGGTGTATAAATGCTACATTAAAAATTATAATTAAAGTAGATGCCATCCAATTTTCCAAAAATTTATATTACATTCAATTTAACTTTCAAAAAATTACTACTTATTTACTGTTAGTAGCTTATAATGACTATTTTCAAGGGCAAATCTCATTTCCCTTCAACACCTATTTAAAAAGTTTGGACCAACACTGAACTATTTCTATCGGTTATTATTATTTTGCTATCAGTAATTTTTGATGACGAATATCACATACCCTTGGTTCGATTTTCTTGTAGATCTAGATACTTTTGAAATTGCTACGCTATTTTGTTCAAACATAGCATAGGGCGTTATATTCAATTTATGAACAAATAGTTTTTGATGCATTCAATTTAGACACAGTTTGTTTACTTAACCTACGTGAACACACGATCATCGAATTATTCATATTTGTAACGCATTTATAATAATTGTAAGTAATTTCCGCATAGTACGACTGTACTATTTTTATTTTTAGCTGAAATGGAAATCACTCCTTTACCAAAACATCCTATAATTCATTGTATGGACATTGCAATAGCATAGTTACCAAAAATATTCAGTTGTTTACTTTATATTAAAGTAACTACTACAGAGGATTGACCATTTGCAACATTTTACTAAAATCGATCAATGTTGAACACCGGCGTTACGTTTAGACGCAGTTGCAAATGTGCTTTGACTTTTTGTACAACAACAACAACAAAAGTGGGTGGTAAAAGCCAATTTCTTTATTAGTTCCAAGTTCTCAAAGCATTACGAATAATTCCCCTCCATTGTTCACGGTTTTCGGAGGCGAGCACAGATATGTCAGTCCAGCGACTTTGCCATTGTTTCCAAGATAGTCCCGGCCAAAATAAGGTAAAGATCGTCCCGAACAGCGTCCATCTAAGTACGTTTCTAACCACCTTTCCTTTTCTTCCAGTCGGCATTTGGACAAACCAAAGTTACTGTACAACAACCAAGGGAATGTTCAAAAATATCACGGTATTTTGAACGAATATTGTTGATAATAATTTCGAAATGTTTTTCGTTCTCTTAAACGGTTCCGATTTTGCTGATTTGACACAGTTCTCTTATTGACAAGTTTTCCACATCAATTTTTTTATTAGATCAATGGCAAATAGATCCAAATCTTGTTCACGGACCACATGTAGTTTATAATTGATTGTTTTATTGGCGAACGATAATGAACAACATGTTTCACCCATAAAGGTGAGTATTCCTCCTGACGCGTTCATTGCAATAGTCGACGTCGGAGATAAAAGCGGTCTTCCCAAGTTAATCTATGTTTTCCTTGAAATTAGGGAAATATCTGATGCAGTGTCCAATTGCATTTTTATTAGAGTTCTATTGACTCCAATAATAAAATACTTTCTGTTATGGATTAATTTCACTTTCTGTGATGGGACTGCGTAAACTGTGTAGTTACGTTGATGTGGCTTTTGAGGTTGATTGTGTTTTCTGTTGAAAACATGTCTGCAGTAGCCTTTTTTATGGCCAATTTTATCACAAATATTACATCTGTGTTTTGTATAGCTGCAAAACTTAACAAAGTGCCATTTACCACATTGCCAACACGTTGTAGGTGGTTTGATTGGCACATTAGTTATTTTGCGTTTTGTGACTTTCGCTGTTAAAGCTAAGTTAGACTCTTCGATATGTTTTGAGTCCTGCTTCAAATTGAGCAAACGTTGACATTTCTCTGTTAATGCTTGTAGCGTCAGTTCTGGATTGGCCTCTAGTTTCAATAATAGTCGGGTGCGAATATCAGCATTATATTGCGACTGCAACCCGGAGATGAATATCAAACATTTAAATTGATTAACTGACATTTGATTTAGTTTAAAACGCTCAATTCTTTGTTAACTAGCCCGGTGAAAGTGACGAAATCGTCTGATTTAATTTTCTTAATTGAAGACAACGACAACGTATACTGAACACTGACGATTGATTGCCAAATATTTTTGATAAGCAGTTGATTGTCTCATCAAATGACAAGTCTGTGGATGTTTTGGGAAGAATGTAATAAATGAACTTGTCATGTTCATTTGTGCCCAGTTTTCTTAACAATGTTCTGGTCTTCCATTGATCATCCTTATCTTTGAAATCCTGGTTGAATATATTGTCGAAACGTTTGAACCACGCTTCAAAAGTTGACCCATTTATTGGATCAAAATTGAATTCTGTAATAGCGTTGACAAGGCTATCTGTTTAATTTTGTGAAGTTGCGTTCTCTGAACACGCAATTTTTGACGTCATTGTTTCTATCAAACGTAGTTGAGCTGCCTCAAATTGGATTTGCTGTTGTTGAAGAATAAGTTTTAGTTCTTCTGTAGTAATTGACATATTTGATGATCTGAATGGGTACGTGTGGGTAAGTTTCCCGTCGCCAATTTGTTGTCTGGGTGTTGGGCAGATTAGTGTTCAACTGAGCTACTTATTGTCTGAATACTTTAACTTGCTAACCCACTAGTCCCGGGGTTTCAAACAAGAAGTCAAAACACGTTTAGACCAAAATCAAATATTCCAAATTACACATGACATATATATAGGAGTGGGCTTGATATCCACTCCACTGCTGTCCGTCCCACACTCGGACTTTATTAGGATTGGTCCGGTGAGTCACTTATCGATCGTGGTTCGGTGTCATCCTAACAAGTTTAATACTAATAATCCGATAACGAGTGTTTAAATAAACAAACTGCCAAGACTAAATACATTAAAAGTTATTTTGACATCAATTTAATATCAACAACTATTCTGTTTTGAGGAAATATTTACATGTACTGTTTATAAACATTATGTTTGGATCAACTACTCTTATTAGTCATGTAAAACCGACTTTTTCCAAGCAAACTTAAAATTCAAATTTACAGTTATTTGTTAAAGCATGATTGTCTAAATAATTCATGTGATATTTTTTGAATTCACACAACATGGAAGTTACATACTGCCCTAGAATCATTCGTGTACCATTAAACAGAAATAAAAGAATTAAAAATGGTTTAAGAATAATTAATACAAATAATCCGTGATGCAGGTATATATATTTCAGATATAATATTACTTATTGATCGTAATACACTTTTTAAATTTCTTAATTCCACATTGTGCTATTTGAATGTAGTCATTCTAGGGCGGTATGTAACTTCCATGTGTGAATCATACAAAGTATTTAGGTAACTATGCTTTTATATGAAGCTAAATTTTAACTATAACCGAATAATATGATCTTGAGCTGAATTATTATATTATATAAAAAACCCTTTTGCTTTAAAAATAAGCATGGGGCAATAAGACAATAATTACAGCAAAACAACAACAACAAAGTCTCGTTGGCATTAAAGATTCTGCAAATCGAAGATTGACCTTCTTTTCGGCTTTCATTCAACCCTGTCATCTGTGTGTAACTCTATCATCCAGATACGTGCGATTACTTCTTTGCCGTTGTTTGCCAGAATGGCGTCCTCTTGATTGTTTCCCTAGCAGTATAAATTTTTTACAGAAACCAGGTTGCTAACCCTGCGCTTAAACTCTCCTCCTTTATCCAGGCTTAGAACTGGCTAGATTAAATCATTTCTAAACACATACTAATATAATATATAATAATAACATAAAAAACGTTTTAACCATACGTTGAGATGGAAAGTCCTTATTGCCATTGTCTAAATAACTTGCATATACTAATATCTGAAGCGAAAATTGCCAAATATTTTGATTCTTATAGCATGTTGTCAGTGTTTTTGTATTTTGGGTTCAGACAAACGACCTATATTTTTATCTGAGATGAAATCACTATAGTCAAAAAATTATACTGTTTGTATTGAGTCATATATTATTAGTAGCACATTTATTGATTATAATTGTATGTAACATCAACTCACTATGTTAACAAAACATTGTTTGATGTAAAGTATATGCTATTATCTCCATTGGTTTATCAACTTGCATCTCACTTTATTGTAGTACTATTGCAATGCATATAAAATGAGTCAAAGAAGTTTTGGTAGCAGTTATTTTATTTCATCTTAGAAAAAGGGTTAATTATCTGAGCTTAAAGTACAAAATAACGACAATTACAAATTTCTGGTAAACATTTCAATATATGGCAATTTTCATTAAGATTTAATAATAAATAAGGAATTACAATTATTATGATAAACACGGTAGTTTTTACTAGCAAAAGCTGAATAGATAACTTTTTGAAAACAGAAATAACAAGAATATAGAAATAAAAATAGTAAGGTTGTTCTATGCAAACATTGCACCGAATTAAAAATCAGTATAATCTATGAAAACAATCCCTCGTCTCAGTTAATAATCAAAATAAATCAAAAAAATTTTAAGAATTATTTTACTATTTATAAAGATCAAATTGTACTATTTTGTAACTTACAATAATTTAGTACAGAAAACATTCATTTTCTAAAAAGCAATAATTGCATAAACAAAAATACAATTTTAAATCATTCTGGTTCCTCATTCTAAACAAACTCGTGTAATTAAGAACTGTATATATGTGTATGATCCATTTTCTTTCTACCAAATGCAGATAAATTATTGACTTTATGACATATTATGTCAGTTTATAAGGAACCTCCTATCTTGTACCAACTGTTATCTATAAAAGACGTATGTAATTACACTAAATAGCATTTATTGTATCGCAGTGAAGTTTTAGTAAATAGTAAAAATTTATTACAGTATTATTCCCTATTTAATTTTAGTTCTATGTACATATTGTTCATTTTATGCAACAGTTATAATGCAATTTTTTTTTGTCGTTTATATGACACGTGAATAATCGGAATATTGTCAACTATTTATATGGATTAAGTAAATAAAATCTGTAAAAACAGATTGGAACCCAAAATTATAAACAATAATACTTTAATTTAACTAATAATTGTACTTTCATTACTAGTAGTGTTTCTACAAAATAAAAAGATTATATTCAACAAATCATTTCAGTGTTACTGTAATAATTTTTAAATTATCTACAATTAATAATTTAACAACTTTAATAAATAAATAAAACTGCATTATTTTTCCTAAACTGCAATATTATTTCAATATACTGACTACTTTTTACCGTGAGTAGATAATAAAAAGCTTATTTTCTATTAGCTGTTTTAAATTTCATCGACACGCCTACTGAAAATGGACACATTTACACTAAAACTATTTCTATTGGTTAAAATTACCATTATAAACTTTTTATTGGGATGCTAATGACCCTGAGGATTTGAGTAATTCTTATAAAGTCTCAATTTCCAATAATGGTGATATTCCTGACTGTTAGTCCTTCACGTGGTGCATCCTGGACTAGGTGCCAACAGGCATCTAGACTAATAACAGCAGGGTCCGAGTGCACAGCGGTATAACTGGGCTTCCGCTACGGCGGGTGGGTGCAAACATACACCCAGGATACTTAAAAGGTATCTAAATGTATACGTATATTATATGTAGCCCTTGGGCTAAGGGAGATAACCCTGACAAAAAATCAGGCGGTCTCGTCAATCTTTGCGAACATTGGCGACGTCACAAAGATGCCGTCTACCAGCCAAGAAACTTTGTTATTTTTCTACGTTTGTATTACGCTTATCAAGCCATTGAAATCGATCGTTTACTATGTCGTATAAATATGGGAAATAATAAAGAGGTGACCACGTCACCAACCAAAATGAATGAATAAACTTTTATTATTTTTAACGTAATGACGTCTAACATCTGCCCTTGAGATACATTCAGCGTAAAAATACATTTTTACCATCAATAAAAATACAGAAAAATAGTATAAATTTTACAAACAGTAGTACAAATAATGAAAACAAAATAAAATATAGAATGCTATATAATATATATATATATATATATATATATATATATAATCAGTCCTGTAAATGTAGTGAAAAAATAATTTAAAATTATTATACATTGAATGAGTCATTGTAATGCACAGTTACATTATGCTGTAGGATCTCCAAGTTATTTTAAAAAATGCTTAAGTGAAATGATTCTTCCTTTGATAAGTTTGTTAAAATTTTATTTTGTTTGATTATGGGTTGGCTAAGACTTTCAACGAGCACAGCAAACATAAGTATTTGTATTGATTATTCTTAGCTTTTGTGTGCAAATAAGTTCTGGGTTTTCCAGAAGCTTTAGATTTGTTCGAAGCTGTGTATAGTGGGTGAATATTATTATCTCTAATCCTCAATGCTAATTATATACAGAATTTTAAATGTTAATTAACAACATTATTTTATAAGACGGAATATTTTATTCTCATAGATTTTAACACCATAAATATGCATCTTTTTAAAACAACATAATCTTGTTTTAATAAACCAGGAAAAATTACAGGTGAGTAATATATATTTATCTATTTTATTTTATGTTTGTTACTTTAAATGTTTTACGGGAAACATCTTTTAGCAGTGGACATTTTAGCAAAATCGAACGTGGACTCACATTTTGGTATCGCTGGTGGCATTTGAACCCATGCCTACCCAGGTCTAAATCAAGCGCCAGACCATCCGGGATAAAGGGTAAAAACAAGATGTAACAAAATTTAGTAATGTAGTTATTAACATTTAGTTTTCTTAATCTTCTTATGTAATAGCACATAGATTTAGTTTTTATAAATATATGCTCAATATGATCACACCGGGTAAGTTTGTTATTTATGTTTACCCCCAAGATACTCAATTTTGTTACAGATACATATATTTATCTAATTTATTTTAAATGTTTCTGTTGGACGTCTCATTGTAGGTTTAACCAGCTTGCATTTTAATAAATTTAAATTGAGGTTAAAGTTAGTGGACCACTGTTTAATTTTATTAATAGAATTTTTGAGTTTTTAAAAATTAATATTTAGAGAAATTTTTGTGCACAAAACCATATTATCGGCAAATTTAAACAAATTTAATGGTTGTAAAACTTTTAATAAATTTACATACAGTAAAAAATAAAAACCGAAATATTACTGCACCTTGTAGAACTCTATTGTTGTTTTCTGTTAACTCTGATTTATTACGACCAATTTGTGTAAATTGTTTTCTTTTTAAGAAATAATTATGTAGCCAGTCTAAGATGTGGTCGAGTGTTTTAAATAGTTTAAAACTTTGAATTAATTTTTCTCTTTATTATTAAAAGCAGATTTAGAGTCAAGAAACATACAATATATTGAGCATTTTTCTTTGTCAAAGAAACAAGGCTTGATACACAGTCTAAAGTAGAATAATTATTTCTACATGCAATTTGATAATGATTATTACTAATGTTTAATATGGGTTTGAAATCGTTAAGAATTACCTTCTAATTTAATTTCATATTTAATGCTGAACCTCAAGGTGATACTTTAGAATAGTAAACAATTAACAAAAACAATGCTCTTGTTTGTATTTTAAAAAAGATGACATTTTTTATTGTACTTTTAAAATTAGTAAAATTTTAGTTATATAAAATGCAAAATCCTTGACTAAAATAAATATTACATTTATAGAATTATCTCCAAATATCACATTTTAAAATATATTGTAAAATAAGCATTGTCAATTAAGAAAATAAATTGTGTAATGCGAAATCAAATTCTACAACATTAAGTTAAAAAATGTAGCGACCCTATATTCAATTTTTATGTATATTTTATAATATAATTTAAGTAACTAATTTGCTTGTTTTTCAATTCATTAAAAATATTAACATTTTTGTTTTTAACCTAAATTCCAATTTTATATTAATATTGGTATAAAACATTAGTTTTTATAAACTATTTTGCTAACACTGCTAAGATGCTAAGAGCTGTAGGGATTGTTGGCTCTATCCTAGCATAGATAGAAGATTTTTTTCTAATCGTACCTTTAGATTTCGGGTTGAGTCGGATTTCTCCTCCTCTTGCCACATCTCGTCAGGGATACCTTAAAGATCTGTTTTAGGCTCCCTTATTTATTTTTTTTATTAACGATCTACTTTCAGTTGTTCACTTTAATATCCTGCTTTATGCGGACAATGTTAAAATTTGGGGTACTAATATCGAACTACTGTAGGCTGATATTATTAGCATTTTTAACTGGTCGGTATCCAATCAGTTACCGCTCAACAAGTTTAAATGTAGGCATATAACTTTTGAGCGGTCGTTATGCAATATTTTCTCCCTGCCTCTCTCCAATACTCAGTTTATTGAATCAGTTAAGTCAATTAAGGACTTAAGAATCATATTTGACTCGTTTCTTATGTTTAAGGAATATTATACCAAAGCTACTCAAATGTGCTAAAGGCTCATTAAATTTTTTAGGAAGAACCTTAGAAATATTTTTTTTTATATTTACGTCTACTATATATGTTCTACTTGAGTATTGTGCCCAAGTTACAGCCCCGATTCTAAAATCTAATATCCAAAGACTATATAGGGTACGCGGGTAATCACTAAACTATCTTGTGTATTTAACAACCTACTCTATAAACAAAAACTAAAATTTTTAAAATTATTTTTTTTAAGCAATATGCGTTTCTGGGGTAACAATATCTTGACCTATCAACTAATTAATTCCGGCTCCATCTAACCATTCTTTACTCTAACTCGAAATTTTAAACTGTCTATACTCAGAACCTTCTCGAGATTGAGGAACTATTATTTTTTCTATAGATTAATTACTCTATAGAATACCTAGCTGCTAAAGTAATCTTCTAAGTTCTCACTTCCAGCTTTCAAAAGGCCTACGATAATTCCAAGTTTTTCAAGTTTAACTAACCCAACTCCTTTTCCTTTCACTAAATTTAGTTATTTTTATTTTATTTTATCTATTTTTATTCATCTTTCAGATAAAATTAATAAACAAAACCAAAAATTAAAAGGAGTTTTATTCCTGCTTAACTCGCTATCAACACTCGCGAGGTGAGGCGTGCTTCACGCTACACGTCTATTGGAGAGTTATTCATTCTTTTTTGTTTTTTGTAGTTTCATATTTTTAATATTTTTAAGGAATGCTAACTAAAATAAAGATTATTGTTTTAAAATAAAAAGTAACTAATTGCTCAACATTTATTTTAAAAATGTTTTTTCCAATAAGTTAACTAAAACAATTAAATAAAGATAATGTACTCTAAATGTAATATATTTAAATAATGTAACGTAATTTAACAACACTTTGCATTTATTTATTTTATTTTAATTAAAAATATTTTTCACACGTTTTTCAAAATTCTTGTGAGATTTATGAGCAGACTGCGATACTCTTGAGATGGTTGGCTGTAGACTCGTTGAAGTCAAAAGTAAAGTATGTTAAGTAATTTTGTATTATTTAAAGTTTGAATCTGAATTTCGCAGGTTCAGTTTTTACCTTGAAGATTCCTATCAGTTTTCGTCATTTTATTCTGCCTTAGAACGTTTGCATATGTTGTTTAATATACCTTTTGTTGTGCAATACGTTGAACCTAAAAATACAGATCTTTTACCAATTAGTAATACTACAAATTTTGAACTAGCTTTAAAAACAGCAAATCCTCTTATTCGAATTTTACTGCAACGAAAAGGTATGTAAATATTTTGATATATTTTAATATTTTAGGTGAAAGTTATGGAGAGAAATATGGTTATCAACTTATGAAGCACAAGCATTTTCACAGGGATGCAGCTAGTGCTCTGCGAAAATTTGACAGTAGTGATAAACGTCGTCGATCTGAAAACAAAATATCAATTAATGTTATGAATGACTTCCATTTAGTTTCATCAATTTTAGATGTGGATATTATTCCTTCCACTCTTCGTCGGTAAGTTGATAATTTGTTGTTTTTAAAGCTTTTGCATACTAATTGATGTTGAATTTAACTTATATTTTAAGTTTTAGTTATTTGTACGCTTTCCTAATTTATTCATTAACATTTAAATGGCCGCAAGTTGCAGTTCAGTCTACGAATTGATTGGGCTAGGGATATTTTGGAAATTCGGTTATAGATATATAAAAAAAATCGTAGAATTAAGATGTTGGTTTATATACAGGAAGCATGTGGAAATTCAGATAATAAGCAGAGTATCAATTAGAAAGAGTAAGTGGAAGAAAATAATTTCAACCTGTTTATCTAAAGTTCCATACTTATCGTCAAATATTTTCAAGATAACAGGATTGTTAGATTGATCTTTTTTTAATTTTGTTTTCTTTCGGATTAATTAGATTCTAAGAGACTGATGAAATCTATTGTTTCTTGGTAGAGCCACATTTTCTGCCCATCATCTTTGTTGTACAGTCTGTAATTGTTTTTTTTGAAACAACTCTTATTGATTATTAGAATGTTCTACCCTTTTTAGATTTTGAAATGTCTTTTAACGAATCGTAGAATTGGTTTGAGATATTTGACTGTTTAAGTTTCGCACACGAAAATGGAAGTAATTTTTTGTGGTTTCTGTTCTTTTTAAATTGAAACGAAATTTTCCAACAAGATTGTGACCAGAACCAACATTTACACCGCGGTGTGCACGTATATCTTAAAAATAAGATCGTCATTTTGTGCAAATTTGGTGTTGAATCTGGCCGAAATGATACGGTCACTCACGGGCTTCTATCCAATCATAGCATAATACCAACTCCATGAAAATGATGGTCTTCATGTCCAGAATATAAAATTGACGTTTCTCCACTTTTAAAATGTATTTTGGATAAAATAGTTAATATTAATACTTTTGTACTGCTAGTAATTATTTTTAAAGTATAACACATTGATGTGTATAATTATTTTTAGTTAACTTGCATTTCAAACTTCGATGTATTTAGACATTAACATTGTATTGACTTAACGAACATTTTTATTGTTTATTTAAAGAATGATATAATTTTTTAAGTATATCTATTATGATGTTAATGTTTTTTTGTCTTATGAACTATGTTAACAGTTTTTTATTTTGTTAACAACTTTTAAGTTAGGATTTGTGGAAGGTGATACTAACGTTGTTTCGATGAATTTTTTTTATCACCAATGGTTAATTGACTGTTTTATTAACATTTCTGTCAATATTGATGCTTTTACATATATATATTTAATTAAAATCAAATGGTTTACATACCAGATTTAATTTTTAATTCAAAATTTGTACGTGTATTTCAATTTATTTGTCTGAGTTTTAGGTAGGTTATTGACTTGAGAATGCAAGTTATAGAAAGTTTGATGCTAATGTTTTGAGGATTTGAGTAATTCTTATAAAGTTTTAATTTTTAAACACTTGTTGAATTTTAACAAAGTTGTTTAAGATTAATATACTTTTGTTTTTATACATTCTTGAACGAAACTAATTAATGGTTAGTTTAATGTTTTGAATATATGTAGCTAACAAAATATTGTTTTACTACGTATCTTCGCTAATAATAAAAAGATATTTAAAGTGGATTGACTATATGCTACGTAGTTCTTTTACACACCTATCCATAATGGTAACAGAAGCTCAATTATTACTTTGAAATGAAGGCCAGGTGGTCAACAGATAATTTGGACCGACATTGTGACGCGAAATTTCCTTGTTTAAATGAATTACTAAATTGGACGTCCACTTACATTTACGGTAAATAGGGCTTATTAAAAAGCTATATTTCGAGATGTAATTAACATTAGAAATCAGCGCACTTGTTGTCTGTTGAGTGCACGTTTCCTATTCTAATGACGGCGATTTGTGTATCTACGCGGTGAATTTTGGATTACAACAAACGGATCAGAGAGCAGATTGGTGACATTAAGGATCAAGATACTTAAATAGTTATTTTAAATTACAGCAATATAATTTGTAGTTATTTGGCTAAACATTTGATCTTGGAAAAATTATGCAACTTCGTTCATCTTTATAAACAATGGGGTGTCACAAAGATATAATTTTTAGTCAACAAATAGTATTATTTATTTTACATTATTGCACATGCTATTATTTTTCCTTATATGAAATAATTAAAGGTGATTACTTAAAATACCGTGGAAACAGACTAATAACAAAGGTTTATTTTTAATTTTGTATCTACTAATTAACCTTTCAATTAATATCTACCTCATATCCTCCATCAGTGTTCATTTAGTCCGCACTCCAGGCAAACAATTTGGTTTGCATATTCGATCGGGCGAAAGCCAGTATTATACGAAAAGTGGATACGAAACAGTCCCGGCCTTTTTCATTTCTCGCTTGGCCGACGACGGCATCGCTGCCCAAACAGGCCTGCTGGCTGTCAACGACGAAATTATCGAGGTCAACGGCATCGAAGTGTTTGGCAAGTCGATTGATCAGGTCAAGGACATGATGGTAGCAAACAGCTCCAACCTCATCATTACTATTCGGCCGTCCGACCAGAGTATGTGTTTGGCTCCCAAATATTTGAACTTCCGCGACTCTACGATGGCGGCACCCTATATGTACGACCCCGGGCAAAGAGGGGCAGCGGGTGAGCCGAATGTGACGGATGTGACCATGCCGCAGCCTATTCAAAAAACGTCCAACGGCGCTTCCCAAATATATGTCGAAGAAGATGAAAGTGATTCGGAAATGAATTCAGGCCTTATTACGATTTGATTATTGGTTTGGGGGGGGATATTTTTTGTGTTTACTACTAATGCTATGATTTTATATTGATAGTTTTGTACATTGATGTGAATTGAAATTTTTTATTTAATTTTATTTTTCGAAAGGACGTCTCACATTTTTCTATCTTTTAAGATGCTGGATATTTTTACTCATTTAGTTTATATAATGTTGTTCTAACGTAATGTAAATAAGCAATTATATAAACATTACTGCATCATTTACTCACAAATTTGTATGTGTGATTCCAATGTTTAACCTTGCACATATCAGTTTAAACTATTTTGTTTTTTTTATTTGTTCTTTTCTTTAAGTTTGGCAAAAAGAAAATTTTTTTAATGATTGTAATTTTTTAAACAGTTTAATGAGAATTTAATTTATTGAAAAGTCTACATCAGTTAATGCTATTTTATTACGTGTCTTTGAAATCCTAATCATTATAATAATTTGAGGAATCCTCATGGAGTATTAATTTCCGATTATGGTGATATTACTAATTCGTACCCTTATAGGGTGCATTTTATAGATTCAAACTAACATCAATCAAGCATCAATGTATAACTGGATTTTCACCTTGATGGATGGGTACAAACACACACATTGCGTTAAATGGATATCTCAAGGTATAGCCATTTGTCTAAGGACGACAAACATCACATGGTTTTAATTTTTTTTTACACAGTTTATTATCCAAGAAACATCATTTCCCTACATTTATTGTTGGTATGAAGCTTTTGCATATGAAAAAAATAGGAAGATATTGTTTAGGATGCTTTGGCAAATATAGAAATAATGAAGAAATGATTATCTTATTAACCAATTAATGGGTCTTTGCGTTTAACGTACATTAAACATTCCAATTTTATTGAATGACAAATATTACAGATTGACTAATCAATAATGAAAGCTTATTCACATGCAAATTTATTTTACTTTCTATTATTACGTTACAGCAAAAAATATGTATGTGCAGTTGAGAATGTGGTTGTGTATGCTATCACATGGTCGACTAAAATATGATAATTACGTGACATTTTAGACGATAAGCCAATAAAAATAAGGTTATTGAATATTGATTGGTTCTGTAATTTTCGGTTTCAGTTATCATTGGGACATGCACAGTCATTATGAGCACATGTTTCGTCTATTTATGCAGCCTCGAATGAAGTCATTTATTTTAAAGATTGGTGACGTTTTCCGTTAGAAATCAACTTGAGTACAACAAGGATGTCTTTTTTCACTGTTTTTGTTTCTCCCGGTAATTGGTTTTATTATGACTCGGTTCACATATAATTTATCATATGGTATTAAAGGGAACCATGGCAGATTAACAGATTTGGACTTTGTAGATTATATTGGTCTACTCCACAAGTGATGCAAAATATGACATGTTTTAGTAATATTAAATTTTGCATTGGCTTACAGATTAACTGTTGAAAAACAAAAGTGTTGTGCTCAATACCAAACGATTATTTGCTCATCAAAATTTGGAAAAATTTTGATACTGTTGATTATTTTACATATATGGGAGGGATCATTGGTAAAGAAGGATGCTAATGATTCTGAGGATTTGAGTAATGCTTATAAAGTCTCAATTTCCAATGATGGTGATATTCCTGACTGTTAGTCCTCCACGTGGTGCATCCTGGACTAGGTGCCCCTAGGCATCTGGACTAATAACAGCAGGGTCCGAGTGCACAGCGGTATAACTGGGCTTCCGCTACGGCGGGTGGGTGCGAACATACACCCAGGATACTTAAAAGGTATCTAAAGGTATACGTATACCATATGTAGCCCTTGGGCTAAGGGAGATAACCCTGACAAAAAAATCAGACGGCCTCGTCAATCTTTGCGAACAGTGGCGACGTCACAAGGATGCCGTCTACCAGCCAAGAAACTTTGTTATTCTTCCACGTTTGTCTACGCTTGTCAAGTCATCGAAATATGATCGTTCTACATGTCGTATAAATATGGGAAATAATGAAGAGGTGACCACGTCACCAACCAAAATGAATGATGAGTGAAGACGTGAAAACCGAAATTGATGTCAAAGCCAGACCTGGAAAGACAAAGTCAATTTTTCATAGGTTTAAATCAATACGGTCATATTTTTACATCCGCTTGAAGTTAAAACTTTGTTTGTACGCATTAAAAATTATTCTTACAACAATATATGGAAGTGAAACGTGGAAGCGAACAGATAAGATGGTGGATGTTTTCCATCGCCGGTGTTTTATAAGTATTTTAAAGATTACCTGGCACGATCACATTTTAAACAATGAGATTATGAGAAGAACTGACTCGTTCACTACATGATATTACAATAAAATGAGGAAAATTACTTGATCAAATTCTACATTTACCGCTCCAAAGACCAGCAAGAACGGTTTTGGAATGGACAGTTGAGGATTGTGAAATGAATGTTGATAGATCAAAGAAAACTTTCTGAAAATCTAATTGAAATGAATATTCCATGGGATCAAAAAAACGTTTGGCAAAATTTTTGAATACATGGAAAAGTTTTATTGATTTATATTCATTTTGAATTATGGGACTTTGTTGTTGTTTTATGCTGTAATTGTTATCATATTGCCCCATCCTTATTTTTAAAGCAATGGGGGTTTTGTAACAATAAAATAATGATAAATTTTACAAGACTTTAGGAATAATAAAAGAATAATATGCTGTGTTATTTTTAATTATTTGTAAAATAATTAAATGTTGGATGCAATTTATTAATGATTCAGTGTTATATCCAGTAATTATAAATGACTTTGACATTATATTCAAACCATTACGTGTACCTACTATTAGTTCTGTCCTAAGCGTCTTTTTGCTACAGTAAAACATTTAAACAATAAAACGTTAAATACAACAGTGGAAAGCGCATATATATATATATATATATATATATTTATCTGAACGTACCTCTACTGATGTATTAAAACTTGTAATAATAAATATTTTAAAATTATTTAAGTAATACATGTGTTTTTATGATGAACAAGCTTGTAGCGGTGACATTTAACAAGGAAGATTGGAATGCAAAAATAAACGGTATTATTTTATTTTATTACAAAAATTACATTTCATTTCTGGAACAAATATTCCTTGAATATTAATATTTTTGTTTAAATATGCCAACGCTTTATATCGGTGGGAGCGATTATATAAACAAGCGTTCCACGCCGTTGAACACTTCCGTTCAACATCGTCATCTTCTATTTCCATCTTGATTCAGGATTTATCCCGTTGTTTTGATTCTGTAAAATTTGGCTATAAACGATTTCTTTATCGTATGATGTTTTTATTCATTACTGCACGTAATATGTACAAACGTAGATATTGGGGGAAATCGTGGCTAGGCTCAATTCATGCAACCTTTGTCAACAAGCAACATTGCTTGCTCTTCAAACCACTCTATTGCGCTAATTAGTGAAACCCGACAAAGTAGCCTTTTTTGGAGTCAAATTCACTCAATGCTTGAAAATAAACAACTGATTATAGTGTAGTTCTGTTATTGTTATAACAATCTATTTTTTATTTAAAACATTTATGCAGATAAAAACACTTAAATTGACATTAAAGTGTTAGCTATGTTTTATACTTAACATTTGCTCAAACAGTCCTTAAAGTAAACTAAAAACTACAATTTCCGTTGCTACGATTCGAATTCAATTTTCAAGCTTTTTTTTAGTAATAGACTGTTCAACCTATATACTTGTAAGATCCCACTAAGATCTCGGTTTTGATTTTCTTTGATTTAAATTGATACGGATAATTATTAGCACTCCAGATAATTTCAATCAAAAAAGCTCTTATGTAATCTAAATTATCATTTAATCCTGTTTACCAAGAGGAAAAAAACAGGACACATTATACTCACAGAACCACAGTCACGTCAACAACAAACGTAATAGATTCAAATACAAAAAGGTGCTTTAAAACAAAGTTCAAATGAACTCAAAGTTGTTTAAATGTACAATAATACAAAAATTGTAATTGAAATAAAAATTAATAATCATTTTAAATATTTTATTCCAACAGTAACAATACTTGTCATCACAATTACAGTTAAACTGATAAATAAAGTGAATTATGAAAAATGTTGCACTGACTGTTTTAATTTCAACAAAAAATTTTTTTGCGGAGATTAACATTTTAGTTAAATTAACGGATACATTTTTATCGTTAATTAAAAGCTGGTTTTAAAAAAATTTTAAAACTATTTAAATGGTTATTTTATGTAAACCGACCTATTGTCATTGGTGTTTATACTTCGTGGTTTTATAGTTTCAACTAATAATTGGTTAACTTTAACAGGTATAAAATATAAATTAAAGATTGCTCAAAAATTGTTGTTATTGTGTCATTAAAAATATTTTTATGCACAGTTGTATAATGTTTATTAGTACATGTTTGTGTTAAATTGGTTTAGGATGTTTCACGAGTTGAGTAGGCCAAAACGCCTTTTAGTACTCGGTTCTCAAATTGTTTTAAATTTTTAGGGGAAAAAATAAAATGGATAGTGAGGTAAAGGGGGATTAGTCACAAAAAAATATTTGAAATCAAGATAAAATTAAGGTAGATAGTGGAAGTTAACAATTATAGAAAACGAGCAAAAATTATAAATATACAAAAATAATAATAAAACAAGTTACGTATTACAATGTAAAAACACTGCAATAATCTTTACAAAAAAAGAGAAAAGGATGAATAACGCTCCAATGGACGTGTAGCGTGGCGCGCGCCTCACCTCGTAAAGAAGGCTAAAGATTGCTCAAGAATTGTTATTGTTATTGTGTTATTTAAAAATATTTTTATGTACAGTTATATAATGTTTATTAGTACATGAATGTGTTAAATTGATTAAAAAAATAATAAAAATATTAATTTTTTAAAGTAAACTTTTAACATGATTTATATTATTGCAAAACCTTCATGCTGTAAAAAAATATAGGGTAACAAGAGTGTTTCATGTAGTTGAACTTTAAATTATTGGAATTAAAGTTTATCTGTATTAAATTCAGGGTTTCTACAGTTTTTATTAAATTTTATTATTGGAATTATGTTTTTATTTTTTTGTCATTATTTTTTTAATAAAGTTCTTTTATTGTTTTGCGTAAATAATATTTAGGAGTTTTGGCCCTCCTTTTTGTTCAACCGGAGCTGATATCCACTACAGTAAAGTTGAATTGTAACAACATCACATAAATTGTTGCAAGTTTTTAATTAAATTATATAAATAATAAATTTAAAAACAGTTTTTTATAAATAATTCAGAATTATGTTATTTTATATAAATATAATAAACTTACCAGATTATTTTAAATTGTATATGACAAACGCGTTTACATATAAAATCTTGATTTAATAATTATATATATGTAGCATAGACGTTTGCGCTTGCTATTCATTAACATATAACATTCTATTTCATTTTGATCCCATTATTTGTACTACTACTTTTTTGTATGTTGATGGTAAAATGTATTTTACGCTGAATGTATCTCTGGTGAGATATTGAAGCTTAATAATAATAATAATAATAATATTGTATATAGGTTACTGCTCCTATTCCAAAGGGTGACATTCAACAATGAGAGCAAACTCAAAACGCCATTACAATTGTTCCCAGGAATTTAAAACAAACAGAATATTTACAATTTTTTAAAGTTGTTTCAGCTAAATAATTAACGACTCCAAGCTAATTTAGTACTAGTTTATCAGCTTTTAATAACAGAACAATTAATACAGTATTTCAAGTTTGCTTAAAGAGTCATATATATACACGCTTGTCTTATGATATATCACTTTACTCATAGATCAGTTTTGTGGTAAAATAATTTTTTTAATTAAATGGTCGCTGTTCCTACGTTTTATTTATTTAAATTATTTCATGATAAGTTTACATTTCATAATTTTATTTAATTTTTATTTCTTTATTACTGGATTTTTATTTTTATTGCTATAATACATATTTCCACAAAATACATTAATATTTTCAGATATATTGAGAACCAAGGAGTAAAAGTACTATTTTATTTTCCTACACACATTAGACAGACTCGCGAGGTGAAGCGCGCGTCACGCTACACGCCCATTGAAGCGTTATTAATCATTTTCTCTTTTCTTCTTTTTTGAAGATTATTGTAATACTTAATTTGTTTTATTATTACTTTAGCATATTTCTAATTTTTACTCGTTTTCTATAATTGTTAATTTCTACTATCTACCTTAATTTTGTCTTAATTCCAAAGACTTTTTTCTGTAACTAATCCCCTTTTACCCCACCACCCATTTCATATTTTCCCCCTAGTTTTACTAATATCATCAAAAGAAGTTTTACTCCTACTCAACTCGTGTATCAACCTGCAACCTGTAACATCGTGTATTATCCTGTTTCAATTCCTGATAACGTCACCTTAATTAGACAGCGTAATGTGCTCCTTATCTTTTTAAAAATGTAATATTTTTGCCAATATATTTATTTTAATAGAAATAATAAAATACATTATAATTATTTTGTATATCATAAAATTAATAAATAATTTTATTAAGTTTTGATTTTATTTAAGAAAAACTGGAGCATTGTAAAAAGTTTAAAGTTAAATATTTTCTTTATAATAACTTTGTTTTAATGTAATTAAAGTTTATAAAAGTTTTTATTAAAAAATAAGTTTTATGCAAATTTTATTTATTTTACTTTTTGTTTATGAAAACAATGTTTTCTTTGTACAACAACCGAAATAAGTAAGAATTAACCTTTACCAACCAATTAAATAATAATGTTGATTAACTTTTTAAACCGTTTATTTATACTTTAAATTAACAAATTAATTATTTAAAAATGAATTTATTACCTAGGAATAATCGTAACATTAATTTTTATCAATTTGAAAACTTGTGCATTTTACACGCAGTAATAGAATTCAATAATAATATCTAATCTTGTCGCAATTTATAAGCAAATTTATAGTAATTACAGAAATTTTATTTTATCTCCAGTAAGTTGTTTTAAAAACATTCATTGTATTACTTGAAAAATAATATTGCTATACCAACATAAATAATGTAATCAATAAAATTATTTTCTGTAAAAAAACAAAAAAATTAATTTTTAGACATAAATCAAGCAATTTAACAACATTATTTTCATATAAAAATTAGCATAATGAGTTGAATTTTACTATTTAATAAAAATTATTTATTTTATTATTTTTATTTTTTTAAAAATTATTTAAAATGCATAGTAAAATTTTAAACTGTATTTTGTTATTTTTAGATAATGTAATTTGTTTTAATTGTTAGCGGCCATCTTGAGTGTATGTTGTATTTAACTGCAATCTATTATTTTATTCTTGTTTATTGTATGATTCTAACTTTATTTTTATATTCAGAAATAATTTTTTTATCTAACATATTTTCAAGTTTTAATAAAAAACAATTATTGCTACGTTAATTATTTTCGTGAAGGTCATAATTTTTTAACTGACTAATAAATATGCATTAAAAATATTTTTTCCATTCATTTGTGCGTTAAAATTATAAGTAAAGTTCTCTTGTATCCATTGAAGTTTTTGGTACTTTTACTTTGTATATACACGTTAATCGAATTTATGCTATATTTTGTTAGAATTAACCAAATAATTTTTAATTAGGTTTGTTAGAAAGTTACTACACTTTTATAAAACAAGTTCAATTACTTTTGATTGGTTTACTTCACGTGTGTTAAGTGACCTACTGCGCTGCACTGCGTACGGTCTTGAACCGTGCTTTGACCTTGTGACGGAAGGATTTTAATGGTATAATTATTTAAAACTGATATTTGTTATATATTATGTATATATATTTGTTTGAAGTTATTTTAGTTTTATATTTTATTTAAGTAAATTTTTTTTTTGAACATTTAAAAAGTGAAATTAGTTTTTTTTAGTATTTTTACTTTTTAATATATGCCATCACATTCTAGTTTACTTAACAAACTTATAAGTTAGGGAAGATATGGTTTTCACACATTAGTACTTTTCGTTATTTAAAATTTTAATTTCGCGTTGACCGTTCTACATTTGCGTGGTTTTTAAAACAGGTTTTTTTGACCAAGTTTTGCGTGCTTGGATTTGCTTCGGTACCTTTTAAATATTGATGCTTTATTGACGTTGTTCAGTGTTTGATTTTAGATTGGAACATTTTAATTTTTATATTAGTTTAAAATCAAATTGGTTTAAATGCAGTACAATGCACATAGTATTGCTTTGGCAAAAAATCAGCTAGTGATGTTTCAAATGGACACTAAAATGTATTTACATTTGGTTTGTATAGACGGCTTTAAGGAGCTATTTGCAGCATGAACATGACCGTTAGTAGATTACATATACTTTTGAACTAAGATATGACTTTCATTTGTTGTGTGGCTTACTTTGTTATTACTATTTAGATGGTGAGTTTTTTTGAATATTTCATGAATGAATGTTATGTGAAATAAGTTTGTTTCATTTGTTTCTAAGTTTATACTGTATAAATTATTATTAATTTTGAGTCCTTATTTCAAAAATTATTTTCGCACATCTGTACTGTATATCATAATACACTGCACTTGTCCAGCTTTTATAAAATTGCTATTGTTGATTGGCGACGTGGTCACCTCTTTATTATTTCCGTACTTGCAGAGTATTTTGAACGATTGTTTTATGTGCAGATAAAATCTTGTAAATGCAACAAACGTATGGAATTAATGAAGTTTCTTGGATAGTAAACTGTATTTTGGCAGCACCACTATTTACAAACATTAATAAAGCTTGTTTTTGTTAGGGTTGTCTTTTGTAACTAAATGGTTACATATTATACGCATTTGTTTTGACATACCTTTTAATTTCCATGAGTATACTTGCACCCATCCACCAAAAGCGATTGACGAGGTCACCTGATTTTTTGTCGGTTACCCTAACCCAAGAGCTACATATGATATATATATATATATATATATATATATTTCATATTCATTTATATATATATATTCATTTTCATTTCATTTTGGTTGGTCACCTCTTCATTATTTCCCATATTTATACATGTAGAACGATCGATTTCGATGACTTGACAAGCGTAGACAAACGTAGAAGAATAACAAAGTTTCTTGGCTGGTAGACGGCATCCTTGTGACGTCGCCACTGTTCGCAAAGATTGACGAGGCCGTCTGATTTTTTTGTCGGGGTTATCTCCCTTAGCCCAAGGGCTACATATGGTATACGTATACCTTTAGATACCTTTTAAGTATCCTGGGTGTATGTTCGCACCCACCCGCCGTAGCGGAAGCCCAGTTATACCGCTGTGCACTCGGACCCTGCTGTTATTAGTCTAGATACCTAGGGGCACCTAGTCCAGGATGCACCACGTGGAGGACTAACAGTCAGGAATATCACCATCATTGGAAATTGAGACTTTATAAGCATTACTCAAATATATATATATATATATATATATATATATATATATATATATATATATATATATATATATATATATATATATACCTTCTTAAGGGTGTATGCATATACCTACTCGCCGAATTTGGAGTCTAGTAATACTGTTGTACACTTGTTCCATGCTGTTATTAGTCTAGATGCCTATGAGCACCTAGTCCAGGATGTATCACGCGGAACAGTCAAGAATATCATTTTTATTAGGAATTGAGATTATATAAGCATTATTCAAATTCTCAGGATCATTAGCATTTTACAGAATCGGGTTACTAAATTTTATTACTCAATTACTTAACTAAATAGGTTTAAAAACATTAGTGCTATTTTGTCCTTATTTGTTATTACAATGTACGTTAATTTTTTAAAGTAACTTTATAAATCTAGTTTGGGTTTTACTGCAGCATAAAAGTTGCAGTAGTGTAGAATCAAAAGTCAATATAGTTATGTTTATTTAACATTTTGTAATAAATTGGCGTTTCCGTGTACCAGTTTCCTCCTTTCTGAATGTTAGACTTATTTCAATAGTATTTATTGGATGTGTGAACAGATTAATTTGATTATATGAATTCGTATTTCAAAAAGACCTTTCATTCGATTTTAGAATTTGTTTTATCTAATAAAATTTATTTTACTTGCTACATAAAACGAATTATTTTGTTCGATTTTTAGAAACAGCACGTGTACATGTATAGTGTTGAATGGTTATGACAAATTTTTCGTGCGACGTTCAAGAAATTGAAAGCCGAGGTTTGTCCAATTTGAATCCGCCTCCGTTGTTGAGTCATTTGACTCAGCCAATTGCGGAAAATTTGAAAAGACCCCGCATTTCAGACGAATCCGATGTAGTTATTACTAATGGATTTCATGAAGATACGACAACTTTGCCGTTCAACAATCAATATCCTTTTGTCCGATTGCAATTTGATGCCAAATTTAAAACCGCAATTCAAACCAAACTGGTTGAATTGCTGATGCCGTTGGCCAATTCGGAAAAATTGGTTTCCGATTTAAAAAGTGAAATAGATCAGCTGAAAAGTCACATGGAACACATTGAAAAATCGTCAAATGAATTGAAGAAAATTATAACTGAAGGAGTTAGTTTTTGGTTTACCTTCTTGTGTTTAATTCATTTTGTTAACAAATATATGCAGTTACTGTGATTGCTATTGTACAAACAAAATTAGTATCTATATGTTTAAACTTGACTAAAATTTTATAATTAGAACCAGACAATATTTAGGATCTCAAACAGAAAAAAATGTTTGGTACCAAGTGCTTGTTAACAATCTTTTTTGAACAATTGAAGTATTACTGTAAAATAACGATGTTCTGATTGTAGGGTTACAAGTTTCAATTTTTTTATGTTTATTACTTTGAATGTTTACGAGAAACATCTTTCAGCAGTGGATATTTAACTTAAGCCGAACGTGGCCCGCATTTAAGTGCCGGTGGTGGGATTCGAACCCATGCTCACCGAGGTCCAAATCGAGCGCTGTACTGCTAGACAACCCTGGCACACTAACAACTGTGGATTAGAAATCTGGTGCTTAAACTTCTTGGTTGCTTTAAAGTCTTGATAAATAGCTTGGTGGGTTTTTATAATGAATGGGTTGTAATGACTAGCTCAAATTTTTATGGTTTTTTATTATTATATTATGCCCTTTCATTCGGAACAGAGCAGGGTAACACGTTTGTTTCAGTTGATGGTACTTAACATTTCTAGCATCAAAGATTGAGAGGCTAGACTGCTGATCTTGCCTTCCATTCTCGATCGGATTTGGAACCGGCTACAGTGATACTAATAATGTAACCAACTGCTTTCAACAAATGTAAGGTTTTTATTGTAGAAATGATAGATTACTAGGTGGATTAGAGAATTACAGCGGAATACCCATTAGATCTGTGGAAGAAAAGGACTAGAATTTGAGATTTGCATTAATATTGCTTTAAAAGTAGTGGTGCATTGTTTGCTTCTGCACTAATAAAATAAAAAGTATTTGCTATATTAATGTATGGTAACTTTCCAAATTAAAAAAAAAACGTTTTATTAAAAAATGACGTTATGTTGGTATTATGATTACTTAATGTAAATAATATTTAGTGGGAAATTGTTTCTTGATGAAAAGAATTTAAAATTGTTTTTTTATTTTGAAATATAATTTTCAACTAGATTACATTTTCAGATGTGTATGATTTGTTAAATTTGATGTGGATACTGACTACTTTTAACCATTTTTATTTGCATATTTGAAAACCATGAATGTAATTGAATAACTGGTTAATTTCTGCATTATGATCACATGTGTGTTAGATGGGACCTACAACCAGATTGTGGATTATAGAAATTTGACTATTTGTCTCTTGCAACTTTGCTGTTATTCATTGTCAAACAAACATTTTAATGAATTTTGACTAAACGGAAATTTACTTTAAGCTTTACCATTTGTTTTGAGAAACCAATGATCTTGAGAATTTGAGTAATGCCTATAAAGTCTCAATTTCCAATTATGGTGATATTACTGACTATTCTTTCTGAACATGGTGTATCTTTGACTAGGTACCCGTAGGCATCTAGACTAATCATAGCAGGGACAGAGTGCAAAACGGTATAACTGGATTTCCTCTTTGGCGAGTAGGTGCAAGCGTACACTCAATGTACTTAAAAGGTATCTCAAGGTATATGTATACCATATGCAGCCCCTAAAATGAGAAAGGTAATCTTGACAAAAATTTAGGTGGTCTTGTCAATCTCTGCGAACAGTTGCGCAATCACAAAGATGCCATCTATTAACAAAGAAAATTCATTATTCTTCTACGTTTGTTACGCTTATGAAGCCATCATATTCGATCGTTTAATATGCTGTACAAATTTAGAAATAATGAAGAATGAATGAATTTGTTCATAATTTAGCATTAATTTTTATTCTTGTCTACGTATTTCCAGACCCCCTTGCCTGTTCCGACCAATCTTGACGGCGAACAAAGATCGTTGTCTTCGCAAGCTCCGCGTATACCGCAACCTCCTATTCAAACGTCCGTGTCCAGTTCGACCTGTGTCACCAGTAGTAGTCTCCAATCTCACGAACCATTAGCTTCGACTACCAGTGTGTCGAGTTCCGACAAGCCAGTCCAGATCAATCACGATACCATTGACTTGACTTCGGACCCCAACACATTGGATCACACTCAGTCAACTTTCGGTCCGTCCACTCTTTTTGCTACACTGACCACTCCTTTGACAGCCAATACCAATAATGTCAATTTTGTCAACTGTAAGTGTTGCCATGATTTTTAGCCAACACAACATGAGTAGATGGTTGGGCCGAAAATAATTAAATAAGTTGATTTGACTACCTTTCCAGAGTTTATATGCAAGCTTTGTTTCCTGTTTAAATTAGATATTTTATTAGGTCAATACTTGTTATGTTAATGAACAATCGGGAGTCTAACATTAGTCGTTTCTTTTCGTTAATAGAACATTGAATAATAGTTTGTGCAAGGTCTTATATAATTTTTATTCAACTGTGAATTTATGATGATGACCAAGATGTTTGGTACGTTGTTGGACTTTTTTGATGTATTTATCCAAGAATGAAACTTGCATCACGTTTTCCAACTATTAATAAATCATCGATTTTTGGATAATTTTCTAACAAAAATGAACAAAGTTTTCATTATAATTTTGTGTCATCGTCGTATTCAGATGTGCCAAATGGTGGCTGTGGCGGAACAATCAACGCAGTGCCATTGTATCTTACTTCGGTGGGAGAATTGAATACGACGGCTTCATTGGTAGAGCCCTTTCAAGAAAAATCATTGGAGGCTTCCGCTCAGCTACCGCCACCTCCGCCCCTTGTATCGAACGACAATTTGGAAAATCTGGTCACTTTTCAAACCAACACGAATGCATATTTAGACATTAGTCATGCCGCTTCATTGCCAATAGCTCCATTGCCACCAGTACCGCTACATCCAAAAAATACCAAAAAATATCACCGGGTTCAACCAAGTCCCCAACTAACCATTTCCGAGGCTGCCGAAGGTGGGTGTTTGCTAAATGGACAACTTTTCATTGATTTAAATAAGTTGACCATAAAGCATAATATTAATAACTGATTTTTCTAATGACATGCGTAATGTTGTTTACCAGAAAGTTTTAACAAATTTCTACTTTTTTAGATGAAACATTTTGACAAAATGTCAATCTCTGCATGTATGAATAGAGTGGTTGTTTATTTTGACATGTGGTTTTGTGTGTGATTATATCGAGATTCTGTTGACATTACAATGAAGAATTACTGTTTGTGTCAGTAAAAATATCAGTTCTGTAATTTTTGACAAAACACTGATTATTGAGTGTATAATCGAATGCATTTTGGTGATTATTAATTAATCTATATAAAGATTATATTGTAAATGCTTTTTAACAAGTTTTCAATGTTGTTCCCTCTCTCTCTCTCTCCCAATAGGTGTATGTTTGCAATGGACCATTTATGCGTGCGATGCATACGAACCGGCCATTTCGTACGAAATATTTAGTTATGCTTCATCCGAAGTAACGAATACTACTGTGAAAACGTATTTTCCTTGGAAAAGGGTTAGTTTAATTGCATCTAACAATGATTATATCTATGCGTATTGGTATATGTGTTTTATGTTTTAGTATTTGATGAGGCATACAAAATATTTTTGTTATTACCGAGGGTGGTAGATTTAAAAATAAAAAAATGAACGATAATTTTAAAACAAAAGACAGTTTTGACAAACAGTTAATTGCCAAAATGGACACTAGTTTTTTTCTAAACAGTTGTGGTAAATAACGTTTTAATGGTGTAGACTTGAACCTTTTATTCGGATGATTGAACGGTCCACTCTTGATAGTATCATCGTGGACAATAAATTTCAGTGTTATTGATACATAAAATGTTTTACAATGGACAATGCATTTGTCTGTGATGCAGATGTGACGTCGTTACGTTCGCAAAACTGCACTTGTAATATGGTTTTTAAGTAGTCTTGCGTTTTTTTTACATTTGCTAATATACCAAAACTTTGTCGATACTTTAGGTTGGCGAAGTTACTGCACTTCCTTTGCCCATGGCTTGTACGTTGACGCATGTGCAGCCCAACAATATGTACTATTTCATCGTTCGGTCGGTGGACAAAGTACGGAGGTACAGTTTTTGGTCCAACGTGGTCAATGCATATGTTAGCTAAACGATTGCCAATCCCTACTTTCCAACTTTCTTTATTCCATTGTTTATGACCGAATGCTTTGACTTTTATATTTGTGTACTATGGTGTTTTGTTGTTTGTGTATATAGATGTATTAATTCTTACTAATATTTACCTATCAATCTTGCTTTATAGATGCAATGTGGATTTGCAAAGATTATGTACAAAGCATAACATTATTAGTCCTTCTCCCCCTATTCAAATTTTATGTACCTCTTATTAAGCTAAGTTTTGTACAGTTTATTACCCGTGATACTTATTTCTATTATTAGGGGTTTTCTAATGTGTGACTTGTTTCAGATTTGTTCAACTTTATGTAATGATTTTGTTATTTTATTTATTCTGATATATATATATATATATATGTACATATTTACGATTTTATAGATTAAACAAATTAATGTGTTTTAAATTTACGATAGGAATTTTTACTACTAGTAATATATGTACATTTTTGTTATACAAATAAAAATTGTTTTTATTTGATATTTAAAACAATAATCATTGTTTTTATGGGGGCATAATATAATACATCTTTCCGTTAAGTGCAACTCAATAGATTGTTTATACTGAATAAACAGCTTTTTAGTATTGTTTTAAACATTCCTGATGTAATCGCATTGCAAAGAAAGGTTTTTGTTTCCAGTGATGACTTTATTAAAAAAATAAACATAAACACACTTGGAATCGCAAAATTGTTTGCACGAATCAATGGCAGTTATTTCATGCGATGCTCAACTTAGATGAGAAATAATTTTACAAGAAAATTGGGGTTGTGGTTTTTATGAACTCCGTGTCAGTCATGATAAATATGCACGGATATTTTTTAATGTTTCCTACTTTGAATGTTTTACGGGCAACATGCCTTTCAGTAGTGGACATTTTAGCGAAGTCGAACGTGCGTCCGCATTTTAGTGCCGGTGGTGGGATTCGAACCCAGGTCCAAATCGAGCGCTGTACTGCTAGACCACCCTGCAAAATGCATTTTCTCATTGTCTTGTTTGCTGTATTGATTAGGTTGACCGCGAAGTTTTATAAATGCCAGTAAATAAAGTTTTTTACCACAATGTAATATTAGGTAGAAGTAGATTTCAGCTTTGTGCAAAATGTCTGTTTTTTCTATAATGACACGACTAGGTGTAGTTATAAAAAAATTACATCCGATCGTCTATTTTATTTAGTTTAAGTAGACGTTTTGTTTACATTCAGGTAGATAACTAAAAATAAGAAGTGGGCACGTATTTAAAATGAAGTACGTTTAAAGAAAGCTCTATTATCCGAGTCTGAATTAATAGTTGGTATTATGCCATAAACAAAAGAAATGCTTCGTATTTGAAGCACCTTTGTAAATAAAAATAAAAGTTTGAACGTTTGTGTTAAAATTATTCATAGATCAAAATCGTTGATGACATGATTTTTAGGGCAAAAATTGAAAAAATAAGAGTTCACTGACAAGTACCATTTTGGGCCCTGTATGTACTGTGAATACTTTGATTATATCATTCAAGCTGTCAAATGAATAGATCAATCTTCGGTTAGCTATAATTTTTATATTTTAGTCACACTTTTTTTCAGAGAGTGATATACAATAACGAAAATGACAGCCATCTTTTCATTAGTTCCAGGTTTACATAGCATTCCGAATTCTAATGTGAAGTTTTTTGGTTAGGAGACCGATAACTTGCGACAACACCAGTGTCCACAGGAATTGAAGAGGCGATCTTTGGATGATTTGGGGGGCTTGATGGATATACAATCCTAACAGGCTATATATGAAAAATGGATACCTTTTAGGCATCTTGAGTGTAGTCTAGCACCTATTGAGTGGGAATCCAAGTTCAGGCATACTGCTGTTATTAGACCAGATGCCTAGTCCAGAACGCTCTACATAGAGAAGGAACAGTCAGGATTATCACCAATAGAATTAAAATTTTTATAAGTTTTACTCAAATCCTCAGGATCATTAACATCCAATAAAAAAACAACAGTCCCATGATTCAAAACATATGGGGCAACGAAATTACTCCATGTATTCGAAAATGTAATCAAGCGTTTTGCTTGATCACATATGGCATTCACTTCAGTTATATATCCCCAAATAGTTCTTAACCAAGTTTCTGTGGTTTACCAACCTGTTTATACCATTTTCAATTATTCATTCCAAAACAGTTCTTACTGTCTTTCGGGCGGTAAACGTAGAATTTAACCAAGTAATTTTCTTCGTCTAATTATAATAATGTCATATTGTGAACGAGAGTCAGTTCTTCTCATGATTTGATTATTTAAAATGTGATCGTGCCAGGTAATCTTTAAAATATTTTTAAGACACCGGCGATGGAAAACATTCATCATCTTATCAATCTTATCTGTTCGCTTCCACGTTTCACTTCCATATATTGTTGTAAGAATAATTTTTAATGAGTACAAACAAAGCGGATGTAATAAAATGACCATATTGATTTAAGTCTATGAAAGATTGACATTGTCTTTCCAAGTCTGGCTTTAACATCAATTTCGGTATTTACGTCTTTACCTATAAACCCTCCCAGAAATATAAAATAATCAACAGTATCCACATATTTCCCACTAATTTTGATAGGCAAATAATCGTTTGACTTTATGCACAACACTTTTGTCTTTGAGCAGTTAATCCGTAAACCAACGCGAGATCTAATATCACTGAAACGTGTTGTCATATTTTGCATCATTTCTGGAGTTTTACTGAGTAGACCTAAATCATCTGCAAAGTCCAAAGCTGCTAATCTGCCATGGTTCCATTTGATGCCATAAGACAAATTATTTATGGACTGAGTCATAATGAAATCAGTTACCGGAAGAAGCAAAAATAATGAGAAAATACATCTTTGATGTACTCCCGTAAACTCTTTTTGTCGGAACACAATAACTTGAATTTTGATATAACAAAAGCATAATATTCACATATTTCTACGGTATTCCGTGATACTTAACCAAAAGCTTTCATGAAATCAATATAATTGACTGTAAGTGATAACTGAATACAACTGAATACAACTTCTTCCTATCCGAAAACCTTCTTATGTTCACGTAGATATTTATCTACCACATTACTTAAACGGTTTAAAATTAGTTTGCTAACCGCCTTGCCAGGAATAAACAAAGTTATTCCCGCCAATTATTGCAATTGTTCAGACTTCCTTTTTTGGGCAGAATAACAATTACTCCTTGTCGCCAATCATTTGGAACTTGTTCATTACGCCATATAATATTAAATAAATGAGCAATCTTCGATGCTACTGCGTCACCTCCACGTTTGAGCATCTCTGCAGTTATCTCGTCAAGTCCTCCTGCTTTATTGGTTTTGAACTTTTCAATTGCATGGATCGCTTTAGTTACAGAAAAGTCATCAGTACATATTTCTGGGTTTTGAATTACACTCATATCTTCATCGTTATCAAAATCTGTGAGGATATTTGGCATGGGTTGATTAAGTACATTTTTAAAATGCTCTACCCATCTGGATGATTGCTCATCAACTATTAGGAGTAAACGACTATATTTTCCTTTGATTTTAATATTGTTGATCTTTCTAACTCCTGATAGCTATTTAACAATTTTATACAGTCTTAGAATTATTTTTTACTGCTGCCGTATCTGCTTCTTTGCATTTGTTTTCTAACGAATCATTCTTATCTTTACGATAGCTTTTTTTTAATCCGTTTGTCTAAAGTTCTATACTTATCATCAAATATTTTTCAAATAACAGGATTGTTAGATTAATCTCTTTTTAATTTTGTTTTCTTTCTGAGATCAATTGGATTCCAAGACACTGATGAAATCCATTGTTTCTTGGTAGAGCCACATCTTCTACCCAGCAACTTTGTTGCACAGTCCTTAATTGTTTTTTGAAACAACTCCCATTGATCACCAAACTTTTCTACCCTTTCCAGATTTTGAAATCTATTTTTTAACAAATCGTAGAATTGATTTGAGATATTTGGCTGCTTAAGTTTCTCGCACAAAAATAAAAGTAATTTTTGTGCTTTCTATCTTCTTTAATTTTAAGCAGTTTTCCAACAACTGGAGTGTAATCAAAACCAACATCTGCATTGCGATATGCACGTACTTCTTGCAAAGAAGATCGCTATTTTATGCTAATACAAATGTAGTCAATCTCGTTTGCTGTTCTTCCGTCGGAAGAAACCCACGTTGCTTTGTGTATATTTTTGTGAGCGAAAAATGTGTTGCCAACACTCATTCCACAATGACTGTTTGGTGTCAACGAACTATAACCATTATCATTTATGCTATCAGCATAACCCTGTTATCCAACATTTGAGAAGTACCCAAATCTGTCTATGTTTAATTTCATATTGAAATCACCGATCAATATTTTGATGTCCCTTCTTGGAACATTATCCAACAAACTTTGCAATTGATCGTAAAAGACATCTTTTTGGTTTTCCTCAGTAGCCTCAGTAGGGGCATAAACTTGAACAATTGTTACTTTTACAAATCTGGTATTGAATCTTACCGAAATAATACGGTCGCTTATGGGCTTCCATCCATTCATAGCTTTAGCAGCGTTTTTGTTGAACATAATACCAACTCCATGAGTATAATGGTCTTCTTGTCCAGAATATAAAATTGATGCATCTCCACTCTTAAAATGTCTTTGACCTTTCCATCGCTAATACCCAAAATATTTAAGTTGTACTTTTTCATTTCTCAAAGGACTTGATGTAACTGTCCACTACGAAAAAGTGTGCGCACATTCCACGTTCCAACATTGGCTAAATTTTTGGCATTGAAGATTTTGCAAATAAAAGATTGGGCTTCCCTTTGTAGCGATTTTCGAATCACGTCAAGTTGCTTGTCCGCTTGCTTGTTTTTCTTTGTTGAGATTGCATTTTTGCATTTGTTCTTGTTGATTCTGTATATTCAGTGTTACTTATTGTCGCTTTTTGTTCGTATTGTGCATGTTGTTTTTGTTGTGTGTGATTTATTTTTTTAATGTACTACAGATGACTTCATCAATCTCCAAATGTGGACGGTGTGGCTTTGGTAAGATTGTTGAAACGGATATGCTCTGTTCGTTTTATAACTTTTGGTTCCATAACTGTTACATATAGGTCTATCAGTTAGTAGTTATAACAAATTGTCCTATAGTGAAGATAATTTTATTTGCAGGGAATGCCTCTACATTGAAGGCTCACATTCAAAACAAGTGGTCTCATCTTGTCTTGACAATAAATTAGATAATATTTTAAATTCGTTAAAATCTAGTAGTAAGACCATCGAAGAAAATCTTCTTTCAGGAAATCAAGCTACCGAACAGAAACTTGTCAATATTTACAATCATTAAATAAGAATAATAAACGCATGGAAGCACTTGCGTTTAATATTAGTACATCTTTGGTAACTATTACGGAGACATAAAATGAAATTTTTAATGTTTTTACCACAAGTTCCAATACAGCTCTGGCACGTAGTGGTGCTAGCAGTGTACTGAAGCTTTCTCAAAAAGAGATTATCAATGCTTCTAGGGAACTTGCTTCTGAGCTACATAGGTCTAGAAATATTATTGTGAAAAGTGTTTCCGATAATATTTTGAATTATCACAATCTTACTTTAAAAATAGTGAAGGAAGTGTTTAAGAATATTCCCAAATTCGTTGTAAAGTGACTTATGCCTCACCCCGTTGATAATCACTTTCCCTACTGCCCAATATGAAGATAATTTTTTGAAAACTTGGCTTTTGGTCGAAAAGCCTTTTGCTTATAAAGTAACAATTTTTAGAAACCTTCCTCCAAATAGAAGAAAACATTCACTATCAACTGGTTCTCCCACAAATTTTCCGGTGCGCAATTCGAATTCTCCATTTATTGATAAATCGTCAGTCCCTATTGTCCTACTCACGACCTTGGAGACAAAGGATTTACAGCTACGTTCTATTATCCAGTAGAATTTTCAGGTCGCGCCTTGGAGTCTAATCACTGTCCCCGTAAGATACAAGCTATGGTAAAACATGCCCTTATTAGGGGACTCTCCATGCTGTAGGTTTTATGTACGAATGCTCTGAGTATTCGGAACAAATTGTCCGAACTGAAATGCGTAGCAGTTGCTGATGATCCTCATATTATTGGGGTTACAGAATCTTGGCTATCAGATGATATCCTTGACAGTGAAATACGCATCTCAGCTTACAATGTAGTACGTAAGGATTCCATAAATGGTAAGGTCGGGGGTTGTCTTTTTTATGTTAAGGAAGATTTTAATTTTACGGTTTGTACTATGTCAGTCTCGGATTCAACTGAAGGTTATGATTTCCTTCATTTGGCCCTCTTGCTTTCATCGACAGACAGGGCTCTTTTCTCTATCCTCTATAGATCTCCATCAATCTCCGACTCATCTGACTAAAATCTTCTACATGAACTCCAAACAGTAGCCTCTGCTTCTTATAAGTATAAGATTATTATGGGAGACTTTAATGCTCCCTCCATTAATTGGAAAAATGTAGATAGCCCAAAGAAATTTCAGCATAGAACAAGCTTTTCAGTAACATGTATCTTCGGCCACAGACAAAGAGTGAGAAATCTTTCCTCCTGCCTTGATTTAATTTTTTCAAATCTTCCTATTTTAATAGATCATATCCTGCATTTATCCCCACTGGGAAGGAGTGACCACTCCCTCCTATCTTTTAAAGTGCATCTTCTCTCTGTTGTGGCTTGTTTGCCTAACCGCAGCACAGGGCCAATTCCCAATTTTCGTAAAGCTGACTTTGGTAAGTTCAATAGCTACTTAAGCAATACAAACTGGGATCTAGAGCAGTTTTCGGATATAGATAGCTTGTATTCCTTTATTGTTTCGATCATTAAAAAGGGTATAAGTCTATTTGTGCCGTTCAATCTGAAAGCTACTTCTACTGAAGTATCCCAGCCAATAACCATAAATAAATAAATAAATAGATTGAAAAAGTGCGAAAATATGTATGTGACAGATACGAGTTTTGACTGTCAAATTGAAACAAGGCCTAAATAAGGCTGATCACGTGTTTGAGGATTGTGACATTCAGATCGAGGCGGGACATGCCTATTCAAATAAAATCGATTGGCATTTAGACAAGTACATTTACTACAAAGTTCCGTTAGTAAAATAATATCTATTTTTGGTAGTCACATGCAGTTTGTTTCAAGTTGCACATGATATAAATATTTTATATTTAAAGATTCTGTAAGTAAGGTTTTTGTTATACTTTTTTAGCGTTTTTAATCACCATTTCGTATTATATATATATATATATATATATATATATACCTATAAAGAAAATGACTGCAACAAAATTTAATTTTAATTAACCCTATTTTTATAGCTTTAAAAACAAAGAAGCTAAATTTTATAATAAATAATGTAAAATAATCTATTTTATTGTAATTTATTTTTAAACGACATAAAAAATTGTATATTTTGAGGAATATCTATGTAAATGTAGCTATATCAAAAGACATATATGTTTTGTTAGAAGTAAGTTAGATGCGGTGCTATCATGTTTAAACAACTGATAATAATTGCCTTTGTTTTTTCTAATTCATCTATTTATTTGGTTTCGAAAGTTTGTAGATGAAACATTTAACGACAGGATGTGTAGACAATTATAACAAGTTACAATCCAAATTTATCACAGATTTAATTAAATAGTGACGAAATTGGATTTTTAAATGTTTTTTATTTATGCTTTCAAACATTTGAGCATCAAGCTAATAAGCATGATAATGCACTATTACGACTTTCTTGTTGAATGGTATCTTGAGTACTACAATTAATTAGAATGATATATAGAAGAAATTTGATAAACTAACATTGATGATTAAGATAACATTATGTGATGTGGAATTGTGAAAGCATTTTTCTAGTTAAAAAACGTTTAAGAAAATATTTTTGCGTTTTTAAAATTCAACTTTTAAATTTAAATGACAATTTTTTAAAATATATTTTAATGTTTAATGTCAGTAGGAAATAGTACATTTGATAATTAATGAGGACTGTCGCTATTAACGCCATTGTTTGCGTTATCTTTGTAGATAAACACTTTAAGAAGCTTTATAATGAGTAAATATTTATCACTTTACCAATAAATGAAATTTGACTACTTTGGATATAAAAGTTATTATATACAAATACACAATCAAATCGGCATATATACAAACATTTACATTGATTTTCATCTTACCAACAACAACTAACCTAGATATGGGTATACATGTGCACATATATTCCTCACCCAATTTCAAATCAGATGCAAGTGCCTTACAAACGAATCAGAAACATGTAAATTATTGGACCAATCAACTAACTGTTCCAAACCCAAGATCCATTGAGTCTAGAATGTGGAATGTTATTAACCATTAAATGATCTGGTTTTAAAGAGTTTCAACACATTTTTAAGTGGTTTTAATTTTAAAAATACACTAATAATTATGTTTACTATAAATTGTTTATTTTTAAAAGAGTTTAAGTTGCAAAAAATATAAACAAATTTAAGTTTAGTTTTTTCTTTTGTATGATTTACATTTGAACTAACTACAAGATAGAATTCGTAAATTTTAGTTAAGAAGAATTGGCATTAACAAATTTATTTTACAAAAACAAATGAATTGTCGGTTAATAATTTAGGAATTATTTTAGAAATTTAGGTTTAATCTATTAGATAATAAATGCTTAAATTTATTTAGTTAATTTACCAAAACATACATAAAATACATATTTACAAACAGTATTTTAAAATAAATTATAAAAAATTATGAATTGTAATTGATTTAATCCATATTTCCAAACATTGGTTTCTAAACAGTGGAAAATTAATATTTTACAGCTAACACATATGTACATATAATTAAATAATCTATAATCTTAATTTAATTTTTAAAATAATATTAAATATCCTAAATTTATATTTATGTAGAAACAACATAATCAGTTCCGAGGTGAGGTTCACGTCAAGTAAGGCGTTATCTTGAACTTTCTCTTTCTTACCTTTTGAAAATTATTACATTTTTAGTATTGTAATACAAAACATGCTTTATTGTTACTTTATTATTTTACTCATTTTTCACAATTTATTAAAAATTGCAATTTAATAATTTTTTCTTCATTTTTATGTTTATTACTTTCAATGTTTTATTAAAAACATCTTTCAGTAGTGGACATTTTAGCAAAGCCGAACGTGGGCCCGTATTTTAGTGCCGGTGGTGGGATTCGATCCCATGCCCACCGAGGTCCAAATTCGAGCGCTGTACCGCTAAACCATTCCATTTAAAAATCATTTAAATGCAATATTTGTTTACTTAATTTGAAATTGTGAACTTAGAATACGCTAACACAAAGATGATAGTCACATACTCGTTATGCGAAAATAGAAATAAGGTAAACATTGACGTTTTGACATCTTGAAGATATTGCTTAGCTAATTATTTACTTATTGATAGAACAATTTTTATTCAACATTATTTATTTTTTATTTTTATTTATTTTATGTTTGCTACTTTAAATGTTTGCACGAGAAACATCTTTCAGCAGTGGACAATTAGCAAGCCAAACGTGGGCCCGCATTTTAGTGCCGGCGATGGGATTTGAACTCCGATGGCCACCGAGGTCCGAATTCGAGCGTTGTACCGCTAGACCACCACTTCTCGTTTTCTAAATAGTCTGTAACTGGTTTGTTTTCTAACTACTACAATACTTTTGATTATGTGATTATTATGGTGTAAATACACAAATGCATTTAAAAGGGTTTATGTCAACCGAGTGTGGAAAATTGAATTAAAGTGTGCTCTTTTAAAGTTTTAAGATATTGAAACTTTTTATAAATGTAAATTGTGGTTAGGTAATTATCAGGGTTATTTTGTTCAATATTAGGAAACGATTAAATGGAGTTAAAATGTAATATTTATTTTCACTTTTGTTTATTGAAACGTAATTTTCAAAAGTAAAAATTGTTAACGATACAATTGCATTAAAGTTAAATAAACTTTGTGAATTAAGTAAAAAACTGTATAATGTGCACAAACTCCAACAAATCCACATTTGCTCCGCTCAATGGTAAAATTTAAACACTAGTCTGAATAGTGTTTTAATTTTCTTTTGATAAAAAAAATTTTCCAATTACAAATATGACCAACACAAGTTCAAGTCTTTTCTTGTCTGTAAATAAATATTAACCAACGAGTAAATATTTCCAATTTGTACAGATTCTAGTAAATCATTTATACTAGGGTACACTTTCATACATTGTTTGCCTATTCATTCTTTGATGGTATTATTTCGTTTAAAAAGTAAAGTTGCTTATTGTGCGCTTCAATATTTTTCAATTCTTTCACAACATTTAAGTCTGTCTGGGGTGAAATTATTGACTAGTACATTGTTATGAGTTTATTTTATTGAAAACAACTTTATCCCTTAATTTTTACAAACCGTGCTTGTTTTATTATTAAAACTATAATGGCTAGTTTGAATGTAAAAGAACAGTCGATTGAAGTATTCAGTGTTAGAGTAATTACTTAAATGGTAATTACGCCAACTACTAATAACAAACAATTGGTGTATATATATTCAACATATTTCGTAAACTAACTGATTTATTAATATCACGTGATTAGAATTATTGGGCGGTCTAGGATAAAACCTAGACTGTGTAAAACTTTTAATTAATTTCTAAACCAGACATATCCTAATATCGAAAAAAGCAAGGGTAACGCACATCGTAAAACACATCGACACGGTTAGTGTTCCATGGTCATTTAATCGTAACGCACAAAGATATGTCATGTGTGTTTTGTTTGATCGATAAATAAGCACGATTTTCATTGGTGTATTTAATCTAACCAATAATGTTTCTTTATTACATGTAACTTGGTCCATATAACATCCAAGGTCATTAGATCTTTGTTACATTATCTACCCCCATCACAATAATTAAAAGTACAACTCGAACATAGGGATAATTCGTATATATATATATGCATACTTTCCAAATAATTTTAGCCTAGACAATCAAACACTTGATGTTAGGTTCGTACAGTTAAAACTAGATAAAATGCAAACAGGCTGATACTTCTACACAAGACTCATTTTTGATCGAATATAATAATAAAAGAACTAATTATTGTTCACATTTTTATTGCTTTGTAGTCGAAATAATTCTATTTCCTACTTAATTGTCGTAATATTTTGATTTGGAAGAAAAAAATTGTAAGTAAAAATGTTATTTTCATGTGATTTTACTATTATGATGATTATTATTACTATATTTCAAAGAAGTACACAAAAATATTTTACACCAACAGTGTGGACAAAAATTAAAATTCGAAAAGGTATAGAGTTGTACAATAATTAAAAAAATAAAATATGATATCCCATTTAAAATTGGGATTGCTTAGAGTTAACTGGACTGCTAGCTGCTCATGTGACTTAATTGTTTCGCAAATTATTATGTGCCGGGGTGATTTAGCGGTACAGCGCTCGAATTCGGACCTCGGTGGGCATGGTTCGAATCTCATCACCGCATTAAAATGCGGGCCCACATTCGGCTTCACTAAAATGTCCACTGCTGAGAAATGTTTCTCGTAAAACATTTGAAGTAATAACCATAAAATAAAATTAAAAATAAATAAATAAAAATATGTGGTACTCATTTGTTTGATAAGGTAAATGAGTGAAATACATTTGACCATTCACTTATTATTTGTCAACGGTAATTAAAAACTAGCAAAATTGTACGGATATGGTTCATTTGTTGATAAACGTCAGAGTGCCTAGGACAATATATATATTTGGTGTTTAAAAGATGTTAATTTAGTGATCATTTAGATTGAATACTATTTACAAAAGTCAAAATAACTGCTTATTACTCGTGACAGGTAGATATGTAGAATTAAAATATAAAAGGTGAAATATTTTTTTTCTAAATAAAATTATGTATTTTATGTAGTATAAATATCAAAACAATTAAGTGATGATTTTTTGTTAAATTAAATTTGCTAACATAATTACCCACTTATTGCTGAGATTTTATTTAGAATTTGTTAGATTGTAGAAACTAACAAACAATTTTTAATAGTAAACTTTACTTGTAGATTTGAGAATATAACAGTATTACGTTTACTATTAATAAAAATAAATCAACCATAATGGTTATATTGCCAATAACACACTCGAAATATGGCCTATCTATTTTCAATTACTTTATAAAAACAATATATTATAGATTTTTTTTGGCAAAATGTATTTATTTAGAAACAAATGTTAGAATAATTTGGTTCAAAATGTGAGAAAAGATTGTGGGACGTTAATTATTCTATAAATTAACTAGTGTGGTGCACATGGATAGAACATAATGTTTTTTCTTCACCAAAGGTTACTGGGTAGATACATGGATAAGAGAATATTTAATAATTGGTCAGTTATAATTTTGTGGCTAAAAAACAACTACTAGATTATGGTATTATTGGGAAGAAAAAAAGCTTTTTATTAATCGTTATTTGTAATATTTTTTTATGCTATGGTAATTATGTCACATAAAAACGTTTAGTATAAAAGTATGTTCGCTTTAAAACGAATTTGGTTGATTATGACTTCTTCTTTCGCAACTTGTCCATCTTTTATGAGGGGTCGCTATTTCTGGTCAATTTTCTCTGTATCGAACCCATTCGAAGCATTATGGTCATTAACTAGTTTTGGCGCCGATTTCTTTTATTGCCAGAGCCCTTCATGCCGCAAACTTTATCGAGGCTTGTGATTGGCTAGATCAGTTCATTTTCGATCCTCTCTAGGAGGAGTTATATTCATGACAGACACTTTAATTCCAATTTGTTCATAATATAATATATGGTGTTGCACTGATGGGAGTATTTGACTGCAGTAATTATATGACGTATTGAAAGGCGTATTGGGTTATTTTTTAAACTGCCACAGAGCTGCGAATTTTGTAATAAAGACTGATGAGCTTTTCGGTATAACGGCAATTGAAATGCTGTACGAATTTATGTATTTTTCATGCATTTTAAATATTTTACAACTGTACAACCAGAGTTGGTCGCGCAATAAGTTGGTGAATTCCATCATAATTACTATATGGAAATTTTAAAATTATTTGGCAATTACTATCATGGAACGAATTTCTTTTTTTGAGTATACTTGTTTTGGAAATTCTGTAAAGTGGAAGTTTTGCCATTTTTTCATTATCAAAAGTACCCAATTTGATTTTTATAGTAAAAAAATAAAACAGAATGAATAGTGCAATTTTATTTAGGTATTGTTTTTATATTTATAGAGTTTTTCTTTAGCATCTTGTATTGACCGTTGTTTCAATTATTTCGATTGATTTTTTAAAATCACAATTCAAGCTTTAATTTATTTTTTAAGTAATTATTTAATTCAAGTGTTGGGTAGATTGTAAAATTTTAAATTACAGTTTTGCAAACTGTATTCTAGTGATGCTAATGATCCTGAGGATTTGAGTAATGCTTATAAAGTCTCAATTTCCAATGATGGTGATATTCCTGACTGTTAGTCCTCCACGTGGTGCATCCTGGACTAGGTGCTCCTAGGGATCTAGACTAATAACAGCAGGGTCCGAGTGCACAGCGGTATAACTGGGCTTCCGCTACGGCGGGTGGGTGCGAACATACACCCAGGATACTTAAAAGGTATCTAAATGTATACGTATATCATATGTAGCCCTTGGGCTAAGGGAGATAACCCTGATAAAAAAATCAGGCGGCCTCGTCAATCTTTGCGAACAGTGGCGACGTCACAAGGATGCCGTCTACCAGCCAAGAAACTTTGTTATTCTTCTACATTTGTGTTACGCTTATCAAGCCATTGAAATTGATCGTTTGCTATGTTGTATAAATATGGGAAATAATGAAGAGGTGACCACGTCACCAACCAAAATGAATGAATGAAATCATTTAGAGAAAATGAAGTCGTCAAGCTATACAACATTTCTAGATCTTACCACACAGCCAAATCTACTTTGTAATAACCTTCTGTTTGAACTATGCTTTGATGTTGTTTGAAGAAACATAATTGCCTGAGTTTATATATTAAAGCAGAATCTCTACAATAATTAAAACATATATAGCATGTATTGATCAAAACGTGCGAAAAATTGTAATAAAAAAAACCAAGTTGAATATTTCAACATGAGTTATTGGCAAATTCCAAGCAAGATTAATGTATTTAATGCTTAACAGAGCATATTCTGGTTCAATCAACGATCTGTTAATTAGCGCGTATTGACATGTAAGTATTATCCACTTAAACAGTAAATAGTAAGAAAACAAACTAAAACCAACCTTTATTGAGCCATACCTTACCACATACAAATCAATTCAAAACAACGAAAGTTATGCTTTTTGTATCAAACTAAAAATTACAAAAATCTGACGGTCGTTTATTTTAACAATTACATATGTTTTAACATTTAGATTTGCTTTAAAGTTTTATTATTCATAGTTACCATGGCTAATTTTATATCAATATCGATATATAATGGCGGTAATTAAATCAATATATTTAAAATTAACAACAGTAATATGTTACAAAAAATGGGACAGGGTTTAATAACAAAGAACGAATGTTTATAGAATGACTTGACAACCAAATTATTTTAGAATATTTTTTTATTAAATGCTTGCTAATAATTGAGGCTTCCCGATTTAATTGGTTTTTATTTTTATATAACAAATTTGAATCTGTTTTCGATCATTTTAGTCACATTTTTTCAAGCGTTTAAGCATACGTTTTTATTGTTTTGTGTTAATTGTAGGTTGGTATTGAAAATAACGCTTTGAACACATGGGTTTTGAAAATATTTGGAGATAAAACGTTTATTATGGACTAGAACTTGTTGAAGTATTTAAAAAAACGTTTGTGCTAGGCTATCGTTGTATGGGCTGGAAATAGGTGGAAATTGGGAAAAACGGATAGGAACAATTGGGTTAATTAGAGCACATGGTGTGTTTGCTTAAAAAATGATGTACAAATTTATTTTGGCATAAATGCTTTTCCTTATTCTTATCATTATTGCAAAACCCTTTTGCTTTAAAAATAAGCATGGGGCAATATGATAACAGTTACAGCAAAAAAAACAAAGTCCCATAATTCAAAACAAATATGGGGCAACAAAATTACTCCATGTATTCGAAAATTTTACCAAACGTTTCGCTTGATCACATATGACATTCACTTTAGTTCGATCTTCTTGAATGGTTTTTAGCCAGGTTTTCTGTGGACTATCAACCTGTTTCTGCCATTTTCAATTATTCATTCCAAAACAGTTCTTACTGGTCTTTCGGGCGGTAAACGCAGAATTTAACCAAGTAATTTTCTTTGTCTAATTATAGTAATGTCATATTGTGAACGAGAGTTAGTTCTTCTCATGATTTGATTATTTGAAATGTGATCGCGTCAGGTAATCTTTAAAATACTTATAAGACACCGGTGATGATAAACATTTACCATCTTATCAATCTTGTCTGTTCGCTTCTAGGTTTTATTCTCATATATTGCAATAAGAGTGAATATTGATGCGTACAAACGAAGTTTTGTCTTCAGGCGGATAGAAGAACATGACCAAATTGATTTGCGTCTACGAAAGACTGACACTGCCTTTCCAAGTCTGACTTGGACATTAATTTCGGTTTTTCCATCTTTACCGACGATGCTTCCCAGATATTTAAAGGAATCAACAGTACCAATATTTAATCTAATTTTAAAGGGCAAATCCTAAAATTATAGCGTACAAAAGACGTACAATATATATATATATATATATATATATAGCGGTACAGCGCTCGAATTCGGACCTCGGTGGACAAGGGTTTGAATCCCATCGCCGGCACTAAAATGCGGGCCCACGTTTGGCTTCGCTAATTGTCTACTGCTGAAAGATGTTTCTCGTAAAACATTCAAAGTATCAAACATAAAATAATATATATATATATATATATATATATATATATACAATATGCAATGTGTAATGTTACATAACGTAAAATGTTTATTAATGCTATTCTATGAAAATTAATTAAAATCTAGCGACACAAAAATGTATAAAAATATGAAAAAAATATTAACAAATGAACTAAATAAATAAATAATTAAAAGTAAATGTAACATTATTTATCCGAAAAATTTTAATTAACAAAAATCAATTTTCAAACATATGAAACTACTTTTTTCGTACTATAATGTCCCCAAATAGACAGAAATAGTTCAGATGTTTATTGATATGGACTAAATTTTGAAACAAACACTATTTTTGTTAAACATAATAAAATTCTTTTGAAAAATTGGATATTGTGGTCTGTTAGAGGTTGACACTGTAATTATGCTGAAAGTCATTTCTATTGAAGCATTACACAAATTCAACACAAACGTGCACTTGTCAAAACATTGTTCAACCGTGCACAGAAAATTTACTCTAAGGACACAATCGATGAAGAAAAAGAAATTATTAAACAATTGTTAATCAATAATGGATATCCAACAAAATTCATCAAACGCTACCCCGAGCCATACAAACTCTGACAAAAAAAGCCGACTTACTTAAAATTACCATTCAAAGGAGATGATATTATGAATATTCTCAAAATGCGGCTCAAAGCAACGATAAAAAGGACCTTTTCATTGATCCAACTAAGAATGCTGTTCACTACCAAAGGTCTCTCTTTGCCCAACATTAAAACAGCTGAGGCAACATTTTCCGCCTCACTTGCAGTTGCGGTGACAAGTATATTGGTCGGACAATGCGTCACTTTACTAATTGGGCTAAAAAAACATTACAAAACTGGATCAATAATAGGTCAAACGGAAGTGAATACTTATGCACTTCCTCCATATTACGTCATTTACCACAAACCAAACATCAAATCAATTTCAAAAATCGTTTTAAAGTACTAATTACTTCCCAAGGTTCGAATGTGTTGAACATTCTCGAATTTGTTTATATTCACACATTGAAACCTACTTTATCTGTACAAAAACAGTTCGTCATTGCATTGAACCTAGCTTAATTGTAATATTTGTGTTTGTGTATGCTTGTGAGTTGCACCAACTTAAATGTCATCTGTACCCATCTTTTTGTATTTATATACTAAAATTTTATTTGTGACTGACAAGAATATGCGAAATGAATTCATCTTACAGTTTACGTCTTTTTATATTTTTATATGGAATTTTAAGGGGAAAAAAAAATTTTTAGTTCATTTCAGTTGGAGTATTTTATTACCATATGGGTTTTGGAAAACAGGTAAATATGTTCAATTTTAGTAGTTTGCAGTAGGTTTTTTATACACCGGGACATATGTTTATAATTTGTTTTTCTTGTTGCATCTTCACAAATACAAAGACAATATTACCAGTTCTATATTTTAATCCTTTTCTCAACACGGGTTTGTGATTGTTTATGGCGGAGTTGTTTTGGTTAAAATCGAAGAATGTTTCAACAATTCTTTACCATCTGTTTTATTTCTAGATGCCAGGTGTTGTGATGAACCAGGATACAAGTTTGGGCAGTTTTACGTCGACTACTCACAACCGCTGGATCGATCAGCAGCAATATTTGGTCGAAACGTATCGCCAAATTCGCACTAATTTGGGCCAACTTGAAGCCGAAATCGAGGCAGCCCGACTGCGGGTAACAAACTGGGACCGTCTGCGTCGTCAGCCCAGCCGCAGCCGAAGTTTGAGTCACACGAGTGTGTCGACAAACGACGGCAGTGTACTCAGTTGTTCCACAGACGCGTCGTTTTTGAATATAACTACCGACGGAACTACAACAGGATCGTCATGCTATTCGTCTTGCTCTTCCGCTTGTGGCATGAAACTGCCGTCGAGTGTAGTAGCCAACTTGAGCTCCGCCACTTTAATTTCGGCGTTTTTGGCCGGTAGTTATCATTTACGTCAGCTGGAAAATGACAAGTCCCAGATGGAACAACAGGAATCCAATCAGTCTGCGCGCCTATTGTCAAGCGATCAGGGAGCAAATCTCACGTCACGTTCGACTACCTCTTCGAATTCATCCAACGCATGTTAGAAGAGAAAGTCAAATGTAAAGTTATTGGAATTTGCGCCCATCCATTCTCCTGTAATTTAGACTGATGTTGTCTTTCATTTGAAAAATTTGAAAATAAAACATTTTTTGTATTACAGAATGTGTTTGGATTTGTACTCGCACTTTTGCAATTTACGAAAAACAATTGTTCTTTTTTGTAAAATTAGAATTCCGATAAATTGTTTGAGATGGATTCTATTTTTCGATTATTTTCAAAATAACTAGGTTTTTCATGTTCAGTTTTGTTTTTGAATATGAAAATTATTTAAGGGAACACATACTATGATGAATGACATTTTTATTTTAACATGCAATTTTTTTGTTTATGGTTCATTTATTCTAACGACTGGGTTTATATGTCTTGTCATCATTTTTTTCAGTATATTTGAGAAGTAAATAAAGGAAAACATTTTACAATTAATTTTTTTTTTTTAATATTTGAATGTGTTTGAAATCAATAATGCTGTTTGTTTTTTAAATCAAACAATTCTTGCAGCACGAGTTTAGCAAGTTAGTTGTTGGTTAAAAGGAACTTCCCTAACGTCATTTATGGAATGACAGACATAATTTTCAGTTTTGACATGCTACAATAAAAGGTGTGCCGGGGTGGTCTAGCGGTACAGCACTCGAATTTGGACCTCGGTGGGCATAGGTTCGAATCCCATCACCGGCACTAAAATGCGGGCCCACGTTCGGCTTCGCTAAAATGTCCACTGCTGAAAGATGTTTCTTGCAAAACATTCGAAGTAGAAAACATAAAATAAAAAAATTATAAATAGAGTCGTTATTGTTTAATAGTTCACCTTTGAACAACTCAATAGTGTCAGTGTTCTTTATCCTTGTTGAAGCATTTATATCTACAAAAACGACTTTACACGGTTGCATGCAGTGCATTTATTTTATTTAAAGTTTGTTGGTTGAATGGGAAACATTTTTCAAAGAATGCACGTTTAGCGAAGCCAAACGAGGACCCACAGTTAGTGGAACGTTGGTGGAACGCAAATCTATTTCCATGTGGTGTCGCGTTTAGTGCTTTGACCAGTGGGCTGTGTGCTTTCAAGAAGGCAACTTGCGATTGATTTCGACAACAATGTTTCTTATTAATTTTCCTTTTTGTTTATTGTATTCATCCAATGACGCAGTTAACAATGCACTCATTTTGAACAATTTTCGCCATTGGTCATGGTTTTGGTTAAGATCTACTCCGGGTCATCAACATTCTATTTTTATTTATTGCTTATTTAAAAAAAATTAATTCGTGTACTTATTGTTGAATTTGTGGAGAAAAAAATAAAGTGTGGCGTCAACATGGCATTGTTGATTATTATTATTTTTATTATTACAAAACCCTTTTGCTTTAAAAAATAAGCATGGGGCAATAAGATAACAAGTACAGCAAAAATTAACATCAAAGTCTCGTTATTCAAAGAGAACATGAGACAAGGTTTTGACATTAAAGATTCTGCAAATCGAAGATTGAGCTTCCTTTCGGCTTTCACTCAACCCTGTCATTTGTGTAACTTTGTCATTGAGATACGCGCGATCACTTCTTTGCCGTTGTTTGCCGGAATGGCGTCCTCTTGATTGTTTCCGTAGCAATATGAATTTTTTACAGAGACCAGGTTGCTAACCTTGCGCTCGAACCCTCCTCCTTTATCCAGGCTTGGGACTGGCTAGATTGAATCATTTCTGATCTAATCTAGGCGGAGTTCATTGTTGATAAAATCAAATATTAGCGTTTCATCGTCGGTTTATTTTGTATTATTTTAATTATTTTTATGAATGCTTTTCAGTCATATTTTGGCACTTAGATACTGCATTGTTCGTTTAATAGTGGAAAATTTCTATGCCATGTTGCACGACACAATCCTAACATTTGCTAAAATGTACGTCAAACTTGTGGTTTGTCATTGCTGTAAACTAAATGCTCTCGCACAATTGTTAAATAAAACAATTTACTTAGTGGTTGAGTTTTAATTATAGTCTATATATATATATATATATGAAGATCGAAACTTTCACTGTCGACTTATCTTTGCCTCAAGCATAAACACATTTATTAGACATTATTTGGGAAATAAGCATGTTTGATATTTTGTTGGCACACGTTCATGAATGCATATACTCAAAATATTATTTTACTTTTTATCAAAATCGATTTCATGTTTATCGTTTTTGTATCACGTTTTCAACAACATACTGTTTGACTAGTTTTCTTATTCCACATTTGATGTAACAGCAAAAATGTTTAAATTAATTTTTTTATAAAAATGTTATTTAATATAAAATACGTGTTATTTATCAGAAAAAATCATGATAAGTGTGTCAGATACGTGCAAATTATAAAAAAAAACATTGTACATTATGTTGCTTGCGGTTTGTTGTAAGCAATGGAAATTAAAGTGCACACGAAAAAATTGAAAACGAATAATTGACACAAACTGCCGAACAAAAGATGGGAGATTAAATGAGATGAAATAGATTTAATTTATTTACAAACACCGATGAACCGAGTGAATGAAAAAGTTAATATATGAACACAGTTGTTTCGTACACTAAATTGATATCTTTTTGTTCTTAGCAATTCATGAAAATGTAAACTAACCAGTTTAAGTCTTTAAAAATTAGAATTCAAAAAATTATTTAACATTCAAATAAATCGAAAAAACACTAGAAAAATTTGAAGTATCGGGTTTCCTTTATAATTCCAAATAAAAATAATAGAAGATATAAACTGTGAGATGAATTCATTCTGTATATTCGCTTCAGTTACAAAGATTATATATATATATATATATATATATATATATATATATATATATATATATATATATATATATATATGATTAATTAAAACTTTAACTCAACAGTCATAACTATGCAGATATAAACAAAATACAAGCCATGTATATGCTAAATCCAAGCTAAAACCAAAGTTGCAAATTGCTTTTGTGCACACAAAATATATTAATGTAAACAGAGGCCTGAACAGTTATCAACACTTTAAAGCAATTATTCAATTTAACTTGGTACTTTGATTGCACTAAATGACGTAATATGGACGAAGTACACAAACATGCGTTTGAGTTGAACTCTTTATCGATCCAATTAGGAATAAGTTTTTTAATCTGATCAGCTAATCGACGAGTTATCTGATTAAATATGTTTGTCACCGCAACTGTTGGTGAGCTGGTAGATGCAATAAGAGTTGGAGAGCATGGCCTTGGTTGTTTCCATGTTGGGCACAGGAAGACCATTTGTGTTACGTAACATTTTTAATTGAGTCAGTGGGTATGTCCCTTTAATTGCATTTTAAGCCTTATTTTTAGGAGATTTATGACACCATCCCATTTTTTGTATACCGGCTTGTTGTCGTTCACAATTTTGTCAATAGTTTTATGACTCTGAATAGTAATTGATAATGACCGGTGCAGTAATATGGAATAAGGATTCTTTAACTGATACAATCTACAAAAACTTAGGAGTCCGCCAACGATGTGTTTCAGTACCGACACTCTTTAATTTTGTAATTGATGCCATTTTTGATGAGGTTGTCCAGTCATTCGAGGGCTGTACAACTCATGATGGTCGCAAAATAGCGGACCTTCAATATGCAGACGATGCGGTTTTTATAGTAGAAACCGAATAAGATCTGCAAAATGTGATTCGAATTACTCAAAAAGCCTCAAAGAAATATGGTCTATATCTTAATATTAAAAAACAGGTTTCAGTAAAGTTCCCCTGTAGAAATCCAATCACTGTTAATGGTAATCCACTCCTAGTAGTTGATGAATTTACGTACCTAGGCCCGGCTATAAACAACAAAGGATCCAGCTCTTCAGAGATTCGGTGTCGTATTCGCCTCTCTGCTGCAACTTTTGGACGCCTAAGTAAACCTTTATCAAACAAAAGTAATATTTCTATTAAAATCGAGATAAAAATATTTAGGAATTTAGTGCGTTCTATTCTACTTTATGCTTGCGAAACTTAGACTTTCACCCAAGTGGATATACATTTTGATTAAAGTTGTTTAAGATTTATTTGATTTCGCTCGCTGTCTTCTATTGAATGTTTAATAACTATTAAGATATTTCAACCGTTGCCAGATATTTGTAAGACACTTAACATTCATTGGCCATGTATCTCTAACATAATAAGAGAAAGACAATTAAAAATAAATTAGCCGTTTTGCGTAGATTATCCACTCATCCAGCTAGAATAGCCATGGATGCATTACCCGAATGGAAAAAAAGGTCTGGCGGCCAACGGAATATTTGGACAGACATTGTAGCACGCGAACTCAGTCCTTTTATTTATGTTAAACCTCCTCGTCCGAATGAATACTTAATTGGGCATCTGTTTGCTTACCGTTTGCAGTTAATAGAGATCACTGGAGGGCAGATGCTAAACGTTATAACGTTAAAAGTCAATACTTTGAGATTATAATTTCAACCAATAGAAATAGTTTCAGTGTAAATGTCTCCATTTTCAGTAGGCGTATCGATAAAATCATAACAGCCAATGGAAAATAAGCTTTTTATTATCTACTCAAGGTAAAAAAGTAGTCAGTATATTGAAATGAACTTGTAGTTTAGGAAAAATAATACAGTTTTATTTATTAATTAAAGTTTTTAAATTATTAATTGTAGATATTTAAAGATTATTGTGGTAACACTGAAATGTTTTGTTGAATATAATCTTTTTATTTTGTAGAAACACTATTTAAATTAAAGCATTATTGATTATAATTTTTGGTTCCAATTTGTTTTTACACACTTTATTTACTTAATCCATAGAAATTGTTGACAATATTCCGATTACATTATGACTATTGCATAAAATAAACAATATGTACATAGAATTAAAATCGATAAGGGAACACTACTGCAATGAATTTTTACAATTGACTAAAGTTTTATCATGAGAAAATAAATGCAATTCAGTGTAATTACATAGGTCTTTTACAGATAATAGTAGGTACAGTTATGTACAGCATAGGAAGCTCCTTATAAACTGAGACAATAAGTTAAAGTCAAAAAGGATTAATTTGGGATAAAAATTAGCATTTGAAGTCAGTAAACCTCAAGTATCGTTTATTAAGTACACATTGTGAAAGTTGATATTTTCTGCAGACTTTTGGTAATTTGAACTACTGTGGGCGATAATAACAGGTGGGGGATGTTTATTCCCGATGATTATGATGGCGATAAATAGTAATTGATAAAATCGTCAGTCAAAATGTAGAATGGTTTCGGAACATTTGAAGTACAAAATTGAACTTTTGTTTTGTTTGAATTTGTAAAACGTAATCTATGCAAATCTAATGAAGCAGCGATCGTCTCCTTGCACAGCTATCCAAGTTAAGGATTTAGTTTGAAGTTAATTGGTAAAAACATACAATGTTAGGGAGCCAATAACAAACATTTAAATAAAATATTACATTAAGAACATTTGAATCTTATTGTGAGACTTACTGACAGCGGTTAAAACTGTAAAGCAACTAGTAACAAAAAGAAAAATATAATGATTGAATGTCAGAGCAATGTATAAGAAATGAGAAGTTGTAATCGACATATTTTTGGAATTTGTAAAATGATGCAAATTGGACCAATAAGATTAGAGAATGAGACTTTTGGTAACAAAAAGAGGTCCATTGAAAAACCCAATATACATTATACAGTATGTAATTGAAGATTTTAATTATGCTCTAAATATTAGTAAGTGTAACAGTATACTACTACTACTACTACTACTACTACTACTACTACTACTACTACTACTACTACTACTACTACTACTACTACTACTACTACTACTACTACTACTACTACTACTACTACTACTACTACTACTACTACTACTACTACTACTACTACTACTACTACTACTACTACTACTACTACTACTACTACTACTACTACTACTACTACTAATAATAATAATAATAATAATAATAATAATAATAATAATAATAATAATAGTAATAATAATAATCATAATAATCATGATAAAAATAATAATAATTATTATTATTATAGCAATTGTAATACTTTTGAAAACATTAATTTACGGTCTACTCTATCGTAGCTGGTCCCAATTCCGGTTAAGAAAGAAGGAGGATTTGAACGCAAGATCAGCAACCTGGCCTCTCTAAAAAACATGTTGCTAAAGTAACAATATGAGGTTAACATTTTATTAAACTATAACAAAAAATTGAAAACAGCCTAATTCCAATGACGGGGGTTTAGCAAATTCCGAATAGAATTTCAATCTTCGATTTGCACGATCTGTAGAGCCGAAAATTTAATGTAGATTCCAATGGAACAATCTTGTTGTCTCATGCTTTATTATAGCAAAAAGATTTTAATGAATACAATTTGATGTCATGACAGATATAAATTTATTAATATTAGGGCAATATTTAAACTTAAGTTTAATTTTGAGTTGGATGTTAATAATACTTGAAAAACATTAGATAATAACAAAATTCTATTTGAAAATTATTTAACTATAACAATTTTTTACTTAATTTGAAGTCGTGGACTTCGAATACGTTAACACATAGGTGATACTCGCATCCTCGTAATGCAAAAATAGAAACAAGTTAAACATTTAACATTTTAACGTTTTATAGATTTTGATTAGCTTGTCATTTATTTATTGACAGAACAATTTCTATTCAACACTACACTTCCCAATAAAATAATATTAGATTATTTCTCTCGTTTTCTAAATAGTCTGTAACTGGTACAATACTTTTGATTATGTGAATATTGTGGTGTAAATACACAAATGCATTTCAAATGGTTTATGTCAACCGAGTGTAGAAAATTGAATCCAGATGTTTTCTGTTTCCAATTTGCACAATTTTGAAGTAATGTAAATTGTGGTACAATTATTGGACTTATTTTTTTCAAAGTTTTTATTGGTTAATTCAAATATCCAGACGAAACCCAATTTTATAGACATCATAATTTTTTTATAAGTGAGATTTGTATCTGTTAGAATTTAATTTTATCTAAAATGGAATGAAAATATATAAAATAAAATAAATTATATGTTTATAAAAAAAACATGACAAAATTTGTGTGTTCACTGTTCAAGAAAAAAAATTAATTACTGTTTTTTACTACTTGAAAAATTAATAAAAACAGGGAATGTAGATTTGGAAAAATGTATATTTCCAGCATTTGATAATTGTTTATAATTAAATAATCACTGTACATATTGTTTCCGACTAGCGTATTAATGTTAATTTAGTTGATTTATGGGCAATAAAAAACGGAAAATCATGTGTATAAATGAATTAAATATAACTGCAATTTATTTTGCAATTCTACCCAATACGGTTTGTGTTAAAAAAGGAGGGGGTTAGAGCACAGGAATACCAGACGGACATTTGCATAAATATTTTACTGAAAAAACAATGTTTTTCACAGAAATGAACGAATTTGAAATAAATTTTAGATAAATATTTAAGAATGATCCTAGTTAATAGTTTTTGAATAATCTTGTCAACAAATTTTTTATTACTATTTATTCGGTTGTTACCGCAGTGGACATTTAGCAAAACGAAACGGGAGTCCTCATTTAATACCGGCGGTGACAGTGGAGTTTATGTTTACCCAAGTTTGAGTCTATCCAGAAACTATTACAAGTTTTGTCACAATGTATCACACTATTATTTTTAAAACAATTAGTAAATCAATTGTAAAAATGTATTTTTTCAATAAAATATAAAAATTTTATATTTGAGTTTCATTGAATATTATAATTGTTAAGTATCATTAAACATTGCATGTCCACTGAACAAAATTTGATCGAAATACTTCTGTTTTAAAAAATAATTTGTTTTAGCATTTAAAAAAATGTTCAATATAAAGATAAAACATATTTTCTTTGCATTTTTAACATGTTTGTGCACACTAAGCATTTCTTGATTCAGTGTATTACGTAACACAATAGTACATTATAAATTACGTATTTATGGCACAATAATTTTGTTGATTTATTTTTAATAAGAAATATCTTGTTTCAATTTTTAATTATTTAACTTTATATACAAGTAAAATTCTTAAACATTATCTATAGCATTTCAGAATGGAATTACAGAAATTTATAAAAACGTGGTGCCTATTTATTAGTAGCACGTACAGTGTCTATATCGTCACATCTGCACGTGCATATTTAAAGGTCAGATGCATTTATATAATTGGTTTAATCACTAGTTAAGTATAATTTCTTCATTTTTTCATAAAAGTGACATATTATTATTATTATTATACAAGTCGTTGTGCAAAATGTATTTAAACGTAATAATAATATTATTATTAATACTGTTGATAGCAAAGTCACTTATTGATTATTTCAAAGTTTGATTCCGTTTTACTGTTTACGATTTTTGAAGGCGTGCAAAGCTAAGTTGGCCAAATTAACATAAAAATCGTTCCAAACAGCATCCATTTAGGTACGTTTTTGACCATCCTTCTTATTGTTTCGACCAGCGTTTGGACTAATCAAAGTTATCGTACATGAGATTGTATTAGAATTTCTACGGAGAACTTGCATTCCTCGTTGTCAAGTCAATACTGACGGCAGGTCGCTAATGTACTTTTTCCAATCATCCGATAAGGAGGAGTTTATTAAACTTAATGACATTTGAATTGGTGGAGGGTAGTCCAGGTTTAAACTGCAAACGATTGGGGGAAAATGTTTCATTTTCGTAAAATAATTTTATTAGATTATTGTGTGTATGTTGAATATGTGCTGCTACAAGATTATTCAAGATTAAATTAATATGAACAGCACTTATGCACTACATAAATTTAATAATTTATAATCAGTGTGTACATTACTTGGCAATTGTTTACGTCATATAATTTGAGTAAATTTTATTGGATGTGGGTTCTGTTCTCTGATTGGTTTATTTTCTAGTTAAGCTGTAATTGGATATTTTGAATACTATTTAATGCAAATTTTTTGCTCTCGCCTCATTTTGCACTGGCGTTAGTTGGTGCACCGGACTGGACTGGACGTAGTTATTCCAATTAGAAGGAGGTAAAAAATGCTATTCACGCTTTTAAAACAAATACCAAGTAAAGTAAAAACGTTGATAATAATTAATGAAATAGTAAATAGAATACAAATTAATCTTACAATTCACACATTTGAAAATAAAGTGATTTTTAGCACAATTATAGTCTAATTGAAGAATGTGCCTCCAAGCTCAAATTAGATGTGAACTTTAAATCGATCATTTAGGAGATTACAGTTTTAGGTGCTATCCTGTCCCTGATACATCATTGTAGACCAACAAATACGAAACATTTTGTTTTCATGTTTGCCGAAATAATAACATTACTCTTAAATTTAGAAACTATCATTATAGCAATGTAAAGTTAAAGGTTTTTTCCACTAATAAACCTTACCTACTTTCATTTAAAATATTAAAAATGATATTAGATAGTATTTATTTAATGTTTTAATCATTGTTTATTAATACTTTGCTTATCATGGTATCTGGTTATAACAACATTTTAAAAATCGAACATAAATCAGCTTTAAGTGTGAAAATATAGTTAATATTACAATTTTTTAAAATTGTACATATCTACAGACAGAAAATAATTGCAGATTAAACAAAATTTTGATATTGTCACTCGAACCAAATTGTCAATTAAAAAATAAAACAACCGACGTAGTAAAATAACAATTGCCTTCTAAAAAAATTTTTATTAAAGTATTATGGATGGGCACTTGTGACGCTACTTTCTCTGCCATTCAACGTGTGACTAACTTGTGTGTAACTTGAATTTTTAACATTTTGCTTAATTAGCTTTTGTACAGTTGCCATTATTATAAAAATAGAAGAAAAACATTTACACAACTAATTAGAGCTGTTTGCACTTGCATTATTATATTGTGCATCTATTTACAGCACCAGATGCAATATATCTAAAGGGCAACATTCATCTGTATGTGTTTAACATTTATCGTTTATTATAAACAAATTATTCTTTATTTCAATTTTTACACGTAATTAGTAGCTTTTTTCTAGAAAAAATTAAATATTACGATTCTATTGAGATAATTAAAAAGAACAATAACATATACGATAAATAAAGATGCTTTTGTTGTGTATACAATTTTAGTTACCATGTGGTCGTATAATATGTATTAATAAAAAATGACAATCAATTGGATTAGTTCAGTTGTGAAACTATTTACATCTCTCGCAGAATGCTAGACAACAGATGTGGATGTTTTTAATTTGTATAATTTTTGATATTTGGGTGCTAATGATCCTGAGGATTTGAGTAATGCTTATAAAGTCTCAATTTCCAATAATGGTGATATTCCTGACTGTTCGTCCTCCACGTGGTGCATCCTGGACTAGGTGCTGCAAGAAAGAATACCATTTCTGTTATAAAAAATCGAGTTTCAAAGGATTTTATTGGTACCTTGATGGTCTCAGGTTTAAAATAGCTGGCAGAAGTTATAAATAGAAGTGAATTTTACTTGAATTGTTGATATTACGAACTACGTTCTTTTTTCTTTATATATTAATGTATTTTGACCAATAATATTCTTTTTGTAACAAATTACATGTGTTTGTTTTTGAGTTTTAATAAACGGAGGTAATATGATTTAATGCTAGAACGAGTGTTGTATATTACAATGTTTTATTACACATAATATTATATATATATATATATATATATATATATATATATAAACAAAGTTTTATTTAAGGTATTTATTAATAAGTGTTACATGTGCCTAAGAAAAGTAATCAAATTAAATTTATACACTTTTTTTTACTTTTTACAAATATTTTCAGGTGTGCAACATAACACTAATATATTAAAAGTTCAAAAATACTATACAGCAGACAAAATAAAAAAAATATTCAGATAGAATTTATTTATAACTTTGTTTGATCGTGTTATAATAAAACTGATAAGAATTAACAATATGGAAAGAAAGCAAACAAAGATAGCCTTCATGCAAAAATGTTAGGACAAAGTTGTTCTAATACACAACAAAATTTTACAATTTGCAGAAGAACAAAGCAGTGGCTGTTTATTGAAACAAAGAAATATGTGAAATTTTTTAATAATAATAATAATTGAATAAAACTAAAAATACTATATTTTAAATGCAAAGTAAACGTGTCATCTATGGATCTTATATTTAGTACTAAGCAAAAATAATAATATTAACAATGTAGAATAAAATAAACAGACATGGAGCAAATGTAGGACATTGTTATTAGTAAACAAAAAATATTTGTAGAACAAATATTGTGAATTACTTATAAAGCCGTCGATGAATACCATATAAAGCAAAATGTATAAAACGTTGTCTTAAAAATCCACAAAAGTCATCATAATAAAACACTTTTAAAAAGCGTAGATATTATTATAAAAATAATTTAGACATTATCAAATATTTAGAATTATCAGTTACAGTCAGCCAGGAGCACTGCACAGCTATTTCATTTGGATTTATTATTCAAGTGAATCTGACAATTTTAACTAAAATAAAATCCATTAATAAATATTACCAAACAGTATGTAAATTGAAAACGTCAACCGCTCAATGTGCTGTACACATACAGAAATGATGAAGAGGTGACTATGTTACCAACCAGGACGAATGAAATGAATGAATTATTGATTCATTTCAAAACCGTTTCGTTCCAAAAAGTATGGGCCAACAAGATTGTTCCATATGATTGTACATATTAAACCTTTGACAGTGTATATCGAAAATTGAAATGATATCTTAGGATTTTGCTCAACTCCGTCATCGGAATTGTTCTTCTACTTCCCTGCTGTAGTTTGTTTATTTAGCGATATGCTTTTACGGAGGCCAGGTTACTAATCTTGCGCTCAAACCCTCCTCCCTTCTCAACCGGAATTGGGACCTGATATGGTGTTCATATTGCAATTTTTTTAAATTTTCTTGTTTCTGTTTATTTTGATTATATTTATTATAGTAACTATTTCATTATGATAACAGCATTTCATGTTTTTAGAAATTATATATATATATATATATATATAAATTTTTGTTCTACAGAGAATGGAACAACAAGATTGTTCCATGGGAGTACAACTTGGACCAAAACGTGGCCTTTCTTTCAATTAGGTACTCCCAAATGGTTCTCAATATAAATCGTCTCTAGTTTACCAACTTCTCTTTAACCATCTTCACTTCTTTATTTCAAAATCATTCTTGCAGCGTTTTTTTAAAAGCCAAACGCAAGTAATTCTTTTCATCATGTAGTAGATCAAAATTACTTTTTCTTATCATTCCAAATGAGATCGTGCCAAATAATTTTTTTAATACTTTTAAAACACGGCTAAAGAAAACATTCATCTTAGAAATTTCGTCTGTTAGCTTGCATACAGCAATGTAGAACTGATAATTGATGTATACAAACAAAGTTTTGTTTTTAAGTAAATTAAGGAATATAATTATATTAGTTGTAGTCTACAAAAAACTGTTTCGTATAAATCGAAAATACCGAAATTGATGTTAAGTCGACTTTGGAAAATGAATAATACATTACTTTGTCTGTTTTCTTTCCAAAACAACATAACATAGACATCTGTACATTATTCAATCCTTTTATAAACATATTTAACATAAAAGTATGCCCAAAACAATTCTATAAAGACATGGAGACATTTACATTGAACGAAAAAGTTCAACTACCGCACCAATTAAACATAAACATAGTGGTTTAGCCACGTGATTAGAAAAAAGTAATTTTAAACAAATTCTAATCAATAACAAAATAATAAAAACACATTCATCAAAAATGCTAGTCAAATGGTATACTTCAAAATGAAATTGAAATTCAACCCCAAAGCAATAAAATGAATACAATCCCCCAAAACATTTGTGATCAAGCTTCTCAATCTTATGCAAAAAGTTCAAAAATTGAATTGACGAAATGTTTGAATGAAAAATATGCCAAAGTGTCCAATATTATTTTGGACAATTTGCCAATTATCAATGGCGGCTTGACGTTAACTCAATATTTGTCTCGCATGACTGGCTGGAATTTGAATTTCAAGGAACCCGCCAACAAACAAGCCATGGTTAATCAATTAGACAATCTACTGAAAACACTGCTATCTGTCCAATCAAATCAAACAGACAAACTTCCATTTGACAATGCCAAACAGGACACATATCATCAACAAATCCAAAGATTAAATTCGTTATGTCAGCTGGCTTTGACCCCCCAAACCCAAGTTTACTTCACCGTGTGGTTGAATGCACAAAAAGAAAATGCCATGCTACTAAATGACGCACTCAACGGGTGTTTGAAAAGTGGCACCTTTGTTTTGACAAATCGCAAAGATTTTTTGGCCGAATCGTGTTACGCAATTGGAACGCTAGCGAGAATATTTCGGCTGCAAATGAAATACGGCATTCAAACAATCGTTGTATCACTTATACGCCTGTTGGCTAAACTCGTCATTCCGTACGACTTGTACGCCGATCAATATCGCAATGCCAGAGAAATTCACAAACGCGAAACGCAACACTACCAAACTCGGTTGGCCATGCATGTGAAGACGTTTGAGTGGAAATACAATCAAAATGCGCATCGCCTTATCGGGTGCATTTATTACACGTTGGCCGACCTAATGCACAGCTGTCCGTTGCCCAACCTGATCAATTATTTTGCACGCCACAGCTTCAAACGAAAAGAAATGTGCCGAACCATACTGTTCAATATTCTGCACAGCATTGTGACCAACTACAAGGAATTGCAAGTGGAAGCTGAACAATTGGCCTCATTTTACAGTACATGTGCCGACTTGAATGTACCACCACCGATGGTTGCTTTCAATAGCCAAAATTGGGATAACTTGCCGGGCACCTTGTACATGGATTTGCTTCGAGTCCACAACGAAGAAAATAGATCGAACAAAATGCTGTTGGCCAGTATGATTGATATGCTTCAGTCGTATGCTTGGGAAAAATTGCCGAGTGTTGAAGAGACGCCATATGCAGCGAAAGATTCGTATGCGGCGACAAATACTACATCGGCGCGCAAAATAAGTCGGCATAACTTTGCCGGAACCGAGGCAAGTACGACGCGCTTCCGCAAATCTGTAACGCGATACGACAGTTTGGCACAACAAAATGTAACATTTATGACAAGAAATGTCATTTCGACAGAACAAAGTAGCGCGATGGACGAAGTCGATGATCCATGTGATGAAGACGACTATGGAACGTCCGAAAGTGAAACTAGTCACACGTCGGGATCTCAGGAATTGGCAACAGATCGTCAACATCTGACACGTCGAAAATCGTACATTCCTTCGAGAACTCTCGGTATTATTCAGTTGAATCGATTGAGAAAAGTTAATTGAATATTGAATAGCCAATGATGGCGTAATGTATATTTATTTTAAGTAAAACTGGTTTATTAATGCACATATGGAAATTTAGGTGATCAAATTGACAATATTTTCAAATAAATAATCAACAATTAAATTCGATTTTTTGATCATTAAGTTACTTGAGCGGTAAAGATGTCTCAGTAGTTTCAAGGTTCGAATTTGTGTGCTTTGCCTTTTATAGACATGATCCTGAGTGTTTCGATAACTCTCATATTTATACCTTAATATGGCACATCCTAAACTCAGACTGCGAAAGAACATAAACCAAATGCCTATCTAACAAATGATTGGAAGCATACACCCCCAAAATACCAAAATGTAATCTGGACCTACACCTTTATATATACCAAGCTAAGGGTAATTTATCTTGATAAACAATTAGACAAGTATGACATTTAACAGCAAAAACAACTTTGCTGCTTCCTTACATTTGTTAGCCGTACAATATTACTTTTGGTATAAACAATTGAAGGATCATTATTATTCAAAATATCTTGAAAACTTGGAAATAATGAAAAATCAACCACATTGTCTGTTAAAATAAAAGTTAATTTTATTTCAAACCCAAATCTGCAAACAAGATAATTAGGTTCCGATGGGGTTATAGCATAACAAATCAGGAATATCATCATTATTACAAATGGAGACTTTATAAGCACTACTCAAATTATTATTATTATTATTATGTTTGCTACTTTGAATGTTTTACTAGAAACATCTTTCAGCAGTGGGCATTTTAGCG